>JAHLJT010009436.1:17718196-18297069 GCA_031308135.1 Acheta domesticus | reverse complement strand
CCGTAACGCAAAATTTGGAGTAGTTTGAATACCCCATCTCCCCCTGTAATGCACCCCTAGCGCGCGCTTGAAGTCCCCCTAAATAATTACGTAACGCTTACGACAACCCCTCCCTCTGTGCATGCAAGAGGTGGGGGCACGTTGCGAGTGAAAGAAGGACGCTTAGGCGAGAGCATTTTTTATCAAAAGCCATGCACACGCCGTTATGAACGCCAGTCTACTGCGCCAACTTAAATGGATTTTAGAATTAACTGCATTTTAGTTTTGAATAAGTTCTTCGCCATCTTACGGATTCAATTACAGCTTGAAAAAAATGTAAAACTGTCACAAAGTTATAAAAGGATGAAAAAATCTGTAATTTATTTTTATCTAGAAATTAATTACATAATATTTGATGCTTTAGTTCAAGTCTCAAAAAAAGGAATAACTTCAGCAAATGTTGAAAAATGAAAAAAAAAATCAATGTCACGAAGTAATAAACGAATACCTCCCCCCTATCTCTACATAACGCAGCTTAACGGCGCCTCAAACCCCCTTCCCCTTCTTTAGCGTTACGGAATGCATGTATTACGGCTGGCGCTTCAACTCCTTTTTGTCTTCATGCACCGAGCCGTGCTCCCCCACGAGTGCGAGGCGACCCGGGGCAACGCGCGCTGGGTTCGGCCCGCCCCACTGGACCAACAGGCGCGGCGCGGCGCGGCAGGCGCACGGGACAGATAACGCGCGCCGGTCCACGCCCGCAGCCTCGGCGCCACGGGGCTTTCACAAATGACGCGCGCGTTGCGACAAACCCGCCCGGTCTTCGGGAACTCCCACGCCCCGACCCCGTATCTACTTGCATGCCCCCGGCGCTCACATCAGCCACAACGTTGCGTCTTGCTGCTCTTCCTGCCTCGCCACTTATTACAACCATCCGGGGCTATTTATTCGTTCTGGGGGGCAGACACGAGCAACTTGCTCTCCAATAGACGAATTATTCCGACTCGCAAACCGTTCTTGTACGAGACATGATGGCAGAGAGATGGTAGAGGTTCTAGAGATGACGGTAGCTATATGGTATTAGTCAGAACAGTCCCACTATTTCGTATGCCGATCAAGAAACGTATTAAACGAATATCTGGAACCAAATATCCAACTAATACTTCTGAAACTGTCTTCCAAGAACACACCTTTACGTGGAGAGCATTAAACATGTAATTTGCGACTTCATCGACTTCTCTCTACGTGTACATTTTTCCCAAAACGTGACATGTGCCGTGTCGAAAACATGGGACGGCACTCTACTGGGTACTTATAGAAAGCGCGTCCCCCGAGCTTAATTGCGGGCGACACATCTATATCGACCCCACCAACACACGCTGGCGGCGCCATCTGTCTCTCAGTAAAAGGGCTCTAAATTCTGGCGATGACTGTACTTCAGGAGGAGGTTAATTGATCCATCGCACCAAAAATACATGAAGGACTCTGCTAGGGAACTGTTGAACGGAAGACCCTACCCACGCGGGAACAGACGGTGTCTACCCCTTCTCTAAGTTCCTGTTCCGAGCTCACTAATAAACGACTTCAGAGCAATAAGTACGGTTTACATTGATTCTAAAAAAAACATTACGAAAATAAAGTAAGTGCAAAAGTTGAGACCACCACCTGAGGAGTTCGACGCTTCATTTGGTTTGATATCAATCTGCCAGACGTGGCGAAGCGTTTGCTATGAAAGTCAGCTCGTTCGTTTGCAAAAATTGTTTGATGGGACCGGGCATGATCTCAACCCAGTTTAGATATACAGTAATAGCTTGTATTTGAACTTATCTCATCGCAAGGTTATGAAAAAAAAATTACGAAAAAATGGAAAAAGGATAATTTGGTAAGTCATTTTAAGAGCTTGAAAGCACAGACCTCAAATGACTTCTTGGCCAGCATAGTAGACCTCTTTCACATTCGTTTACAAATCGAAGACACCTACTTCCGTCAACCTGTGCACACGCTCTTGAAAGTGCAAAACGCCAACAATTGCATTCTATAATGGAGCAGCTCCACTCCCAGCACGAGATTCCCACTTCCTCCTGCCACTGACGACAGCTGCTCGGCCGAACCTCTCAACCCGAAAACTAAACTAAGAACGTGCATATAAAAAAAAACACACAGCCGGCGCGCCGCGACTGTCCTACCAGACGAGGAGACCTCCGCGTAATCCGGCCAGAAATAATCCGGAACACGTGACCCCGAGACAGCCGCGGCGAACCGCAGGCGTCTGCACGGGCGTCTCGCGTTCGGCGCGCGTCCTACGGCAGCGGCGGCGGCGGCGGCGGCTGCAGCGGCGTTTTCATTCATAAGGAGGAGGAGGAGGTGGTAGCGGCCACGGCCGGAAACGCGGTCACCGCCGCCGCCGCCGCCCCGGGAAGCCCTCGCTGGCGCGCGTTCAAGAACGCGGCCCGCGGCGCGTCATATCCCCAGCTTCTTGGCAGGTCGGGTCCTCCGCCACCGGCGCGCCGCGGCCTCGCGCGGGCCGCTCCCGGACGCGGATGGCGGCGTCCGTCCGCACGGAAGCCCTGTCGCCTTCCCATTCATTGATTCTTAGTGATTCCGGGCGCGACCACTAAAGACAGGACATTCTCTCTCAGTGCGAATCAGTGAAAAACTACTGATTGACAGTGACTATTCACTGATGGTGTCTTTTATAACCCTGCCACTGACAATCAGTGAATTGAACTCAACACATCTGTGAAAAATTGGGTCCACTTTTTGAATCCGTGAAAGCTGTGAGAGATCAGTGAGTGATGGTGGCGCGGCACTTTTACCACTGACGAACAGTGAAATGCTGGCGGTCATTATGAAAAGGTTCGCAAATTCGCTGATTGTCAGCACAACTACACATTTCGACTCAAGATATCATTCACTTCAGCTCTCACTGATTGAATCAGTGACCATTTCACCGATTCAGATTCAGAGTTCGTCCCGTAAGTGTCGTGTACGTTTTGCTCGAGAAGTGGTGGTGACCTTCCCCCGCTGGATGGCGAGATTGGACGCCGACCTACCGCCGACTCTCGAATCGAATGGAGGGTTTTTGAACTTTTGACTGGGTGACGTGATTACCTGCAAGGTGAGAAAGTTACATTGAAAACACAATCACTTGTTTTTGCACCGCAATCGTTTATTTACTGACAGACTATGAATCAGAATGGAATTCCCTTTCTCTGTGAGCAAGAACGAAGTTAATAAGCTTCCTGTCATCCGCCGTGGTGAAGGTTTATCCGCATTCAGACAAATAGTAACGAAAATAATATATTCAATTTTTTGTACTAAAAAAAATACGCCTTCTGGAAGACCAAATATTATTAGGAATGGACACATGTCCAGGAATAAGAGGACAAAATTAAAACGACCTCAAGCAATATTATTACTATTTTCTAATTTAACTATAGTAACTTCTGACAGATCATCAGTTTGACGCAGTTAGCCATTCAGCAGCTTGCTTACGACTAACCTTTGTTATTGAAGACCCCGATTGGAACCGAGTTACAGCTGAGGATTATCACAAGACGCCATATTGGCATCTGACCGTATGATAATACGTCTGCCTCGCTTTCATTGATGAGAATTTTGTGAAGGAAACATTCCAACTTCGGCTTCCTCGGCTTGCATCCACAGCCCGGTAGGTCTACCCACGATCCCGGATCCCGGATTTTGGAGGGGTACCATCATTCAGTCCAATCATTCCTTATTTTCCGTGTCGAGGCTCAGGCCATGAGACCTGCTCTTTCGCCTGACCACGCAACTTCCGTTACGCTCCTTTCGTCGTGTGGCAGAAAAAACGGGGTAGCAGTCGGGCGATGAAACAGGCGTTTTGAATTTTATTCAGAGGCTTCATTTGGGCTTGAGAATCTTTTACATGCAGTAAATCTACAACATTGGATAGCCGGCTTTACTTCCCCTCCCAAGGAATAATTTTTTCGCGTGTTTTTTAATCCACGCCTTCGATCGAGTTTGAGCCCGTGCGATCATAGATTTTTTTTAAAATAATACAAATTTGTTTGTATATTGTATATTTTAAAGTATGTATGATACTGTACAATATTTTTTAAGTAATTACATAATTATAACATAAATAGTGAAATAAATTTTGCCGAATAAAAATGTAACAAACAAAAACTCTAGGTCTTCATTTTTTTTTGGGGGGGGGCATGTCTCCGCCACTGCTTCCGCCCGCGACCGCTCCTCGAGGCCGCACGCGGTCGATGCGCCGCGGTCGCGGGTCGATCCGCGGCACGGCGCGCGTCTCGCGGCGGAGCGAAGTGGGTCAGCGGGCCTCCGCCGCCGCGCCACCATCGACCCGCGCCGCCCGCCCGCGGCACACGCACCGCCCCCGCCTCCGCGCCCCGGGGCCGTCGCAGAGCGGTCACGAGGTTGACCCAGGCGACTCGCCGCCCCGAACTGACCACCGCCCAACTGGCAATCGATTTCACGCGCTTCCTTCAGACGCGACGGGGGTTGCAGTGCTCACTGCGTGATTGCTTTTCAAGAGGACAAAACGATCTCACATTCAATAAACTGACGCATGTATTGCGGAGCTTTGTTTCACTTGACAAATTTAATAAAAAGAAACAATAAAAAATCAGTTAGTGTATAACGTTTACGTACTCACTTGACACGTAATTTCAAGTTTGAGAAGTCAACAAATGCATTACTCAAACCTCCGAAGACGGCAAAATATTCGGTATCGCATCTGAACAGTTAAAAATTAAGTATATATTAAAATAGTTTTTTTTTAATATAACAGAATGGTAGGTGATCAGCCCCGAATAGTCAAGAGACTATTTCAGGAACCTATTCACGAAGAACACTTCTTCCCAATAATGCAGGTTGTTAGTTCACTGTTACAAATAAAACTAGATTTCATAAACAAATCCTTCTGTCACTCGAAACTATACTAGTGAGAAACAAAAACTTGTTTTCACACCCAACTCGTTGACAAACATCGCTACAAAAAACACAAACGGCAGCATTTCTTGCAGTCAACTCAATGAACCGCGAGTCTCCACATGCGAACGACTAGAACCCACAGGAATCAAACCGCATGCACCAACAAACACTCCTAGGCATTCACACGCGCGCTCCACCCCAGGCGCAGCCTGCAGAGACATGCGGCCCAAAGGAGCGGGTTCACACGCTGCGGGCGCGCGCGGATTACGACGCGCGTGGGTGCGCAAGCAGAGACTTGCGTCGCGCATTGGGACATGTGCAGGCGCGCGCTGGAAAGGAGGACGGGGGGCCGCGACCGGGGACCCACAGGGGGCTGGAAGCATCCGCCCGGCGCCCCCCCCTTCAACCATCTTCGACGCCGCCGCTGCCACTCACGCAACAACAACATGGAGAAGGGAGGGCACAGAGTGCGGAGGCGGGGTGGTCGCGGAGAACGGGAAGGCTTAGGCGGACACGGCGGAGGGGGAGGAGAGAGCCAGGGCCTTGCAACTCTCCATCAAAACCGAAGACAAAGCTCGAGGGTGGGTGTGATGGAGGCGCTGGGTCAGCCGCGGCAACTTCCGCACATAAAAATTGGCTGATATGTGACAAATACGAAAAGTGTCTTCTAAATGCTCAAATATATATATACTGCGATTTTTGTAGGAAGAGCTCTCAAGATAACTCAACTCCCATCTTCGCGATGGAATATGTCACGGCATTTCGCGTCTTTTCTCGGTCTTGCCGCATGATCGCAGGCACTGCTTCATACGGTCGCGATCGTGCGAAATTTAGCGGAACGACTGTGAATGATACGAAATGCCGTGACATATTCCATCGCGAAGATGGGATTTGAGTTATCTTGAGAGCTCTTCCTACAAAAATCGCAGTATACATGTAAGATACCGCTGAAGAAAGCGCCAACATCGACGCTATCTTTTGTAACGTGAGGCGCCTGTTTGCGTCTCGAGAACCTACGAAGCAGCCACGCACGCTTAAGTATCGTTGGCAGCAGTTCGTCTTTCAGTGCCTGTAAGAAGGTGCTGCAGGAGAGGGCGCCACTGTAACAAGGTCCAGGAGAGAGCGGGGTTGCAGCGGACGTGGCGACGTCGCGTCCGCGGCGCGGACGCCGCCCGCCGCCGCCCCGGGGGCGACCGCGCCGGCAGACGCCCCGCGCGCGGCGGAAACGACCCGCGCCGACAGGTTGCGCGCGACACATCGCCCCCAGGCGCCCCGCCGCCCGCCGCCCGACGCCCGCCGACGCCGACGCCGCGCCGTGACCTTGCCGGAATCAAACTACAACTACTACGTCGCCTAATGTTGCAGCATCACCGCCACCGCCGCCTCGTAATAAAACGGCAGGCGCCGCCGCCGCCGAGGCAGCAGCCTTGAGTCGGCCGCCCGCTGAACAAAGGAGCAGCTCTGGCCGCAAGCGGCACGTGATGGTGACTTTAAAGGGACGAGAGCAGTGCGCTGCGCACCTCCAGGTGCCCCGGGACCTCCCGCCTCGGCCGCCTTCCTTCTGCGCCTTTAGAAACGCTTTGTGCGCAGAATCCCTGGCTCCCCTGCACACAACTCTTTGCTTCGGATCCCATTCTGCCGAGAAATTTGCTTTCCTAATACTTCTTTGATCTGTTAACAATATGAACCGCGAAACAAAATATGAAACATAAGAAACGATGATGTAATTATGACTATTAATACACGACTGTTATATTACGAGATTAGCGAAGAGCGAGTGAGTATCGTAAACTTCACACCAGTGTATTAATACCCGTTACATCGAGTTTCATACAGTACTTTTTTTACGACTTTTATAAGTTGAACTTTTACATGGAATTGTTTCGTGACGGTTGACATTGCAGGATTCAGACAAGACCACCTAGCGGACAGCTCCCTAACCTACCCTAGCATGCTTCCGCAGGTGGCTGTCGTTACTATTCCAACTGCGAGGGAGTACCGCGCTAGTCAAATAGGATCAAAGTGAAATTACGATGCAATTGATTTTAAATTATACTCCACGAAAAAATTACTACTAATAAAATAAATTAGAATTGACAAGCATGAAATAATATAAAATGCAATTTTAATGCACACAAACGAATGAAACATTAGAACGATTCTCAATGATGAATTAAGTGTCAATACTTTGCCTGTAAACTTCTCTGTGATTGGTCAAGAACCTGTATCATAATGGAATTGGTATCGTAATGGATATCATTATGCAACTGGTTGCAACCATCAAATGACATCACTAAACAATGGGAGTAGAAAAATAAAGATATACTTTCATTTTTTAAACTGTCCGTGTAGCACACGAATCATTTGAATGCAACGTTCTATCCCCGAGCTCTGATAACCAAATGCTCTCGTTCCACTGGAACAATGCGCCCTAACGCGACGCATTCACCGTCACCTCAACCACAAGAAACCATCGCTCGTAACACCTGTAGGAGAGAGAGATAAAGAAAGATAAAGAGAAAGAGAGAGAGAGAGAAAGAGAGAGAGAAAGAGAGAGAGAGAAAGAGAGAGAGAAAGAGAGAGAAAGAGAGAGAAAGAGAGAGAAGAGAGAATAAGAGAGAATAAGAGAGAAAGAGAGAGAAAGAGAGAGAAGAGAGAGAAAGAGAGAGAAAGAGAGAGAAAGAGGAGAGAAAGAGAGAGAAAGAGAGAGAAAGAGAGAGAAAGAGAGAGAAAGAGGAGAGAAAGAGAGAGAAAGAGAGAGAAAGAAGAGAAAGAGAGAGAAAGAGAGAGAAAAGAGAGAAAGAGAGAGAAAGAGAGAGAAAGAGAGAGAAAGAGAGAGAAAGAGAGAGAAAGAGAGAGAAAGAGAGAGAAAGAGAGAGAAAGAGAGAGAAAGAGAGAGAAAGAAGAGAGAAAGAGAGAGAGAGAGAAGAAGAGAGAGAGAAAGAAGAGAGAAAGAGAGAGAAAGAAGAGAGAGAGAAAGAGAGAGAGAAGAGAGAAAGAGAGAGAGAGAAGAGAGAGAGAGAAAGAGAGAGAGAGAAAGAGAGAAAGAGAGAGAGAGAAAGAGAAAGATGAGAGAGAAAGAGAAAGAGAGAAAGAGAGAGAAAGAAAGAGAAAGAGAAGAGAGAAGAGAGAGAAAGAGAAAGAGAGAGAGAAAGATGAAAGAGAGAGAGAAAGAGGAAAGAGAGAGAGAAAGAGAAAGAGGAAAGGAGAAAGAGAAAGAGAAGAGAAAGAGAGAAAGAGAGAGAGGAAAGAGAGAAAGAGAGAAGAGAGAGAGGAAAGAGAGAAAGAGGAGAGAAAGAGGGAGAGGAAAGAGGGAGAGAAAGAGGGAGAGAAAGAGGGAGAGAAGAGGGAGAGAAAGAGGGAGAGAAAGAGGGAGAGAGAGGGAAAGAGGGAGAGAGAGGGGAAAGAGGGAGAGAAAGAGGGAGAGAGGGGAAAAGAGGGAAAGAGGGAGAGAGAGGGAAAGAGGGAGAGAGAGAGGGAGAGAGAGGGAGAGAGAGGGAGAGAGGGAGGGAGAGAGAGAGGGAGAGAGAGGGGAGAGAGAGAGGGAGAGAGAGGGAGAGAGAGGGAGAGAGAGGGAGAGAGAGAGGGAGAGAGAGGGAGAGAGGAGAGGGAGAGAGAGGGAGAGAGAGGGAGAGAGAGGGAGAGAGAGGGAGAGAGAGGGAGAGAGAGGGAGAGAGAGGGAGAGAGAGAGGGAGAGAGAGGGAGAGAGAGAGGGGGGAGAGAGGGAGAGAGAGGGAGAGAGAGAGGGAGAGAGAGGGAGAGAGAGAGGGAGAGAGAGGGAGAGAGAGAGGGAGTTAACTCTGCGCGCCGCAGGTCAGCTGGCTGCGACAGCCGCCTTTGCGAAACTCCCAGCAGCAACGCGGGCCCGCGTTCAAATCCGGCCGCGCCGCGCCGCGCCGCGCCTCGTCTCGTCTCCCGTCGCGTCGGCCGCAAGAACCGGGTCGTAATTCGCCCGCGAATACAACAAGTAAACAAGAAAAAAGGCACTTCCGTCCGGCAGCGGCGCGTGCTGGGCCGGCGCGCGTCCGCTCGCGTGCTGCGCCGCCGCCGCCGCCACGCCGGACGACGGGCGCCGCGACGCCGCCGCCGGCTACGCGCTGCTTTACAGCCCCCGCCCGGCCCGACCCGGCCCAGCCCGCCGATAAGGAGGAAGAGGCGGCGGCGGCGGCGGCAGTGGCAGTGCCCGTGTCTTCTGAAGGAGAATACTTTAGAAGTATGTTGAACAGTACTACTCGAGAAATTGTAAAGGCAACATGGTAGAGAGAAGAAAGAGAGGGTCTAGAGATGAAAAGAACTGGAGAGACAGTTGAAAAAATATAATTTTGGTTTCGAAGGTGGGAAGTAGGAAAACGCTCAAAAACATTTAATGACTGCGCGGTAAGTAAAAGAGGGGGATACGAGAACAAAACAGACTAGAAGAGTAAACTTTGAACAGTCGACAGAAAGTATTCCAAAGAAGAAATGTTAGTAGAATATTACGATAAAAAGGTCTAATGGACGTTTAGACGACGAGTTCAGTAGAAGAGGCAGAAATGGAAATAAAGTGCCGTGATAAGTATAAAAAGGGTTGTGCTCACTCTGCGAGTAAGAAAAAGATTTGAGTTGGAAAACACGAGACCTGTTCTGTTCGTAATGTAGTTTAATGGCTGGTTACCTTGTGTAGACATCAGGCAGTCTTCATCACAATGTTTTTCGCAACTAAGGAATATATCCACATGTCATCCTTCTTACTTTTACGTTATTGTTCATTCTTGGGCCATTCCGGAACTCTCAAATACAGTCATAAGCGCACCAAAAATGCACGAAGATTAGACAGCAACATGTTAACCAGAAACTTAAAGATTTCACACTAGTACCAACATGACAAAATAAAATGTGTGTTGAAATAACAAGAGGTCCAAGTGAACTTTTGCAGACCGAGGGATTCAAGGAAGATATGACTTTTCCCCTACCATTGAAATATTACTTTTCAGTTACAATATACCAGCACATCAGACCCAAAATATACATATGCGCAACGTTGACACAACGAACACCCGTTTTCAGCTCCCCCCTCCGATCGCAAACGTCTCAGGCAGCAGATCCGCCCCAACTGGGGGCTCGGGGGAGGGGGCAGGGGGTTCGCATGACTAATTAAAATAATTGTGACGCGGCGGCGGTTATTAATTAGTCGTTTTACAGCTATTGTGGCGTGGAGGGGGGCGGGGGGGGGCGCGCGAGGGGCACCGTTACGCCGGCGGGCGGGCGGGCGGGCGGGCGGGCGGGCGGGCGGGCGGGCGGGCGGGCGGGCGGGCGGGCGGGCGGGCGGGCGACCGCTCCCAAGCAGCCACCGCCGCCGCTGGGAACCGCTCGCCCGCACAATGCTCGCCTCCGCCGCGCCGCTGCGGAGCCTAGCGCGCCGCGCCGCCGCTGGCGCTGTCGCTGTCGACTCGTCTCGCTATACTGCGGGTTTTCTAACTTTGCCCCTCAAGGGCCGTCTTCACGATGGAATATGTCACGGTATTTCGCGACGTTCTCAGTCATGCCGCCAGGTATCGCATGCTCGCGACCGTATCAACCAGTGGTTGCGATCGTGCGCCTTCTAGCGGTACGACGGAGAAAGACGAGAAATGCCGTGTGATATTCCATCGTGGCCATAGGGGCTTGAGGGGCAGAGTTAGAGAAATCGCACTATAGACCAGGGGGTTTCAAACGGTGCGTCGCGGAGATTTATTAAAAATTATCTTAACATTTGATTTACTTAGTCCTTGTGTCATTTATGTATACTTTACTATCACACTGTATGATATTTGTATCCTATATCATTTACTCATTTGTATTGAATCTTTAGTAGTCCTATATTAACACTTATTATTTGAAACCTGTAACCAGGTGAGCTTCGGGAAGTTTCGTTTATGCCAAGGGAACCGTGCACGAATTAAGTTTCAAACCCCTGCGCTAGACGCAAGGATTGTGAAGCTGGCACAACCACTACGCCACAATCCATCAAACCAATTTGAGTGTTCAGTACTCCATTTATTATCAAGAAAATAAATGTATTACTGATGCCGCTTATTAAATAAATGCTGCTGAGCCAACTTGACAGTCACGTCAGCACAACCGCATTTATTTACTAAACGGCAACAGTAATACATTTAATTTGAGGGTAAATAATACTCCAATTGGTTTGATGTTATTGTTCTATGTTGCTGTGCCAGCTTGACACCTCCAGACGCAGCGGATTCGATTAGAAGAACACTCCTACGCAGGGTAAAAGCCACAGAACGTTCTTTGGAATGAGAGCGTGTGACCTGCTTTTAACAAATTAAAGAGGTCGGAAGTGGATTGTCATACATCTAGCTCCTTCAGACTGAAGTCTTCGGTGAACACAAAATGGGTTTTATAACACCTTTAACTAGAAGAAATCTATAACAAACTAGTACTCTTTGTTGTTAAAATTTAAAACTTGAAAAGACCTACAGTCCACTGAAAGGATGAGGGTTGTGAAGTCAATAATTTCTCACTTTTTGCCGAAAGGTGGCAAATAACTTTTTGAACCTAAGCTCTAGTAATTAAGACATAGGATTTTGCTGCCGAAATCGATGGAATCTTGGCTGTCCGGGGAAACCACACCCTGGGCATCGTTTCAAATCGTTACAATCACATCCTGAGCAGAGTCATTCTGCGACCTTCCACATGTAATCCCGAAGGACGCAGTTTGGCAACTGGAACGTTGACAGCCATATCTATTAGCGGATTTAACTTTCCAATGCTCGAAAGACTAACCCATTATAAAAGCATTAAATTGATCTATTCTTCTTATGAGTAATCAATTTAAACTAAATCTCTCATGATAATAATGATTTCGGAGTCTAGAGTAAAGGAATAAAATGTTGGCGTGAAAACCGTCTTCAAAAATTCTATGAAAATTATGAATAGGCATTAGGGAACAGGATCATCATTGTTGAACTGTCTTAGAAAATAACTATTTGTGAGGTGCCGAAAAAAAAGTAACGAATATGTATTGAAGACTAATTAAAAATAAATAAGAAAGCGAACTTTCCTTCCGCTTTCAGCTGTATGATACGTAATGCTGTACCTTCCAATACGACGTCAGAGAAACGAATGCACTTTCTTTACGTACATGAAGGTTGTTCTCATGAGTAATAACATGGACATTCCGTTCAACACCAGTAATTACCTTTCTAATGACACAATGCGAACTTTAAAAAGCACTGTGATGTAAACAATCTCACAATAGAATGGTAGCCGTCAAATAAAGCATTGTTTCTCTGGTTCTCGCTCACACTGGTTTCCCTGAGGAACCTCCCCCGGTTGTACACATCGCGTACGTACGTGAGGAATGAGGAACATGACAATATCGAGACAATCAACAAGCTAAGATTGTAGTAACTGGATCACTGTAATGGGAATTACGTACATCGTGAAACGGATTTTGAATTACCCTAAACCGATGAAGTGATTCAAACTCCGATTACTACTGTGTTAACAGTAGTATTACGTAACTTGTGTACTACATACTCTCTGTGTACTCCTGCGTCGTAGAAAAGCGTTTAAATGTAATTGGAGGTTTGTGATGAGACGTTTCACCTACTCCGCGTCCATTTCAAAAGAACCCGGCGAGGCGGCACGACAAGGCAGCTCGAACAGCTCCGTGCAGCGAAGCCCCTCGTAAGCCCTTTAACAGAGCGCCGGGACATAATTGACGGCTGGGGAGATGGGCGCGGCGGGGAGACTATAGCGAAACAGAGGTGGAAACCAGCATAGCACGGACATCGCATACGAGCGTAATTCGAAAGCCGATCGCCTCGATGTTGCCCACGAACTAAGGATGGTTCGCGTGAGGTGCATACTCGGTCAATGCTCCTTCAATGGTCACGACTATAAATGACAAGTGAAGCGAATCGCCACCATGGCCACGACCATGACATTGGCTTTAACAATGGGAGAAAACGAGTGCCGTATGCGTTTGCACACAGATTGATTCACTGACGATGATACCGGACACGGCAACTGGTATTGTCCCTTTAGTGAAGTGAATGTTTTACCGCGATATGAGGCGGTGTTTCTCACCGCTGGATGGTGATATCCATTCAGACCTACACGGCGGCGGGTATCTCCCCTAGCGAGGCCCCGTCGCAGCCAGGACAAGCTCTGGGGACCCGACTGGCCTCCTGGCACGCGGGACTGTAGTGCATGTAATTGTAAGCGTGTATGTGAGGGGTGAGGGTAGGACAAGGAAGAGGAAGGAAAGATCGCGCGGGAGCCATGACCCTTGTGTAGGGAACTGCTCCGATATTCGTCTGGTCATGACCGACCAATGAAAACTAACCATCAGAGCAGCCGGCCACAACAACTCTCCTGCAGACAGCGCCTGCATTCAACCTACACCGTCAAGACTTTCATCCTAGGACTTCCCAGTCAGAGCCACTGCGGACACAGCGGCAAAGCTGCCGAGCTAAACTCAGCCTGCAGCAGCAGCAGCAAACGCAGAGGCGTATCTACGGTATGGCAGACATGGCACGTGCCATGGGCGCCACTCACAAGGGGCGCTGTTTAGAGTACACCCGCTAAAATAAGAACGACAACCCTAATTCGAAATCACTTGACTGGGGTGCAAATTCTACGTTTGTCAGGGGCGCCTGATTACCTAGATGCGCCTCTGGGCAAACGAGGGCACGTGCCGTACGCGCCTGCAGACAAGTCTCCGGCACCGAGCAACGTTCGACTGCACCGGCGCAGCGCCAGCGCACACGTGCGGGCGGCGACCGGCGCCACGTGGGACCGCGCGGCCGGCGCGGCAACGCCGCCACCCACACGTGTCCGCGCCGCTCACCTGCGCGCCCCGCCCCGCCCCTCGCGCCGCGCCGCGCCGCGCCCCCGACGGGCATCAATGGGCGGCGGCGAGGGCCGTGCCGGTGCCGTCGTCGCCGCGTGCGACGCGCTTTAAAAGGGCAGAGCTTCCGGCGCCGCCGCCGTCGCCGCCGCCGCCCGGACAGTGCGAGGCGGTCGTCTGCGATCCCGATCGTTGCCACTGCCTGCGGAGCGAAGCCGCAGCCAACAGCAAAGCGTAAACCTAGCAGGGTGTATTAGATTCACCACTGGATTCAGCTACCTCTCGACACTTCAGTGGTCACAAGGTAAATATTTTTACGTCAAAAATCTTAGTTTGGAGAGAACAAGCGTTAGATTGTTGATCCAACGCTTTTTCCTATGTTCAACAGTATTTCCCAACGCTTTTCTGTCGTTAAGGTGGCAACATTTGAATTCAGTCGTTTTACCAAAATAAAATATAGATACCTAACTGTAGTTTCATTTCTTAACCCAATTTCACCAAAAATTGTCTTAAGAACTTTTACCCCGTGACCACAGATTTAGAGTTTGGGCATCATTTATGTTGGAAATTAATTCATATGTTGAAATTCTCATATGCGTCAAAATTGTACAGAGGTGTGCAGGTAAAACTGCGCTTTTAAAGGCAAAGACAACACCCTATCCTTGTTACATTGCTCATTTCAATGAGATCATGGGTTCAGTGAAGACTCAAATGCACAGTTGCCAAACGTATGCAAAATTGTTACTGCCACGCCAAAAAATAAAACATTTTAAAGATTCATTTCTGTTAACAAGAATTCCTTTGCCAGAAAGATATAAAAAAATTCTAAATCATTTATGATGTAAATACAGTGAAAATCAGTGCATACACAGTCCCTTCCTCAGAAACATGTGGTAACAACTGCCCATATCCGAACATAAAACCTTGGAAGTGGCAGTAAGATTGATTGACTGATTGACGTTTAGAGGGCGCTTCAACTAGTGAGGTAATTCGCGCCCGTGTCCAAGTATTTTTTTAAATAGATTTATTAAAAGGAATGTTTTACATGCAACTTACCCGCTGATTAACCAAAAAGAGGGCTTGATTTCCGCATAAAATATGCAAGTACACAAAACGTCAAGACGACGAAACAAACCCGCAATATTTATAACAAACGTAAAACTGCCTGTAAAGGGGCCAAGAAACATATAAACCATAATATAGTCCTTATTTCTCAAATACAATTTATTCCGCTTTCCCTCACAAAACAAAGAAAAGCTTTAAGAGCACGGAATCGTCATCGCCGAGCACCTCCCGTACGGAGTTGCCCAGGCCACGACTTCGTCGACTGCCACCGATTTCGAATAATAACGCAGAACGTGTTCAATAGACAGAACCGTCCTGCGCGGCAGTAAGATTTCCCAATGTTCTCCAGCTGCTCGTCCGCGGATTCGCCAGGGCGTCCTCTCTGTTCGCGCTCACGTTTCCTCGTGGCGCGGCAGCGTCGGCGGGGGCGCGTGGGCGCGACGCTCGGCGGCGGCGCGCGCGCTCCCACGGCCGCAACGGGACCACCCTTCCCCTCCCCTCGCCCTCCGCCACGCCCCGCGCCGCCGACGCCGTCGCCGCTCTCGCCGGAGACGACCCGCAGCGACCCGCGACGGGCACTGGACATCGCCGCCGCCGCCGCCGTCGCGCCGCGCCGCGCCGCCCAGCTGCTGTCTCGAGGATTTGCACCAAGCTCACGACAATACTTTCTTGTCTTGAGCGTCGAAATTAATTCGTTGCTTTTTGTTAACTGCCTCTCCTCTTGTATTACCCGACTACAAATGCTCATTTCTGGAATTAATTTTAGAAGAAATGAAGGAAGAAAGATCTTTTCGAACTATACTATTATCTTTTCAAAAGTCTGAGTTGGAATTTCTTGGGATTCTACATTTCATTAAAATAGTTGTGGATCTTTACCTGTACACTCGTGTAGCACATCCACTAACGGAAACGTAACACGTGTTTCTATTACAGGAGAGCGTTGAAAATTTCCTCTGATTTGCATAGCAATTAACATCGCTCAGCGGAGACGATGGTCGGTTACCCTCCGTGCCCCAATTATCCTCGCCCTCGACCACGCCTTGATGCGGAGCACCTGCGAAGGAGGAGAGGCGGCCGCCGCCGCCGCCGCCGCCGCAACAGCTGCAGAATCCAGGGGCTGCTGCTGCCGCCGCAGCCGCGCGTGGCATGGGATGGGCGGGACCGCCCCATGCCGCCCCGGCCCGGCCCTGCCCTGCCCTGCCCTCCCCGACGCCCCGCCCGCCGCCGCGCCCCCAAACGAGCAGCGCGCATAATCGCGCCCGATCTCCGCCTCCTCCAAATTGCCCCGGACCAAAACGGAGCCCCGCGCTTCCTTCACGGGAGCCGCCACCCGCCGCCGCCCAGCCGCCCAGCCGCACCGCGCCGATTGTAGGCTTATGAATTACGGTGAATTCAAGTTTCCAACAAGGCCCGTGGTGCGGGCAAACAATATCGGCGAAAGACATTCGTTTGCGGCAGAGGAAGATTTATGGAAATGAACGCCATTTATCTTCCTCATTAGGCCGGCAACCTCCCCTCGCACAAGGGGAGGAAGGGGAGAGAGAGAGAGAGAGAGAGAGAGGGAGAGAGAGAGAGAGAAAGGGCGCGGCAATGACTGCGGCAACGGCGAGGGCGGGGGCGGGCCCCAATGGAAGCACGGGGGAGGTCGAGGACGGAGGGGAGGCAGCCTTCATTGCAAGGAGAGACGCTTGCTAGAGACGCTGGAAGGCGAAAAAATCACGCTTTTGATTTACAACTTGAATACTGCGATTTTTGTATCTTTACCCCTCAAGGCCCGTCTTCACGATGGAGTATGTCATGGGATTTCGCGTCTTTCTCAGTCGTGCCGCGAGATTTCGCGTGATCGCGACCGTATCAAGCAGTGTTTGCGATCATACGACGTCTAGCGGCACGAGCGAGAAAGATGCGAAATGCCGTGTGATTTCCATCGTGGCCGTAGGGGCTTGAGGGGCAAGGTTATAAAAATCTCACTATAGGAAGAATCGACGGTATCAACTCTGGTAACAGGGTTAGGCATAATGATTTCTCAGCACGTACTCAGAACAATGGTAACGATGCCGTTTAATCCAGAAACAGCGTTATTGGGGGGGGGGGGACGAAGAAACGGCCAAAAATTTGACGGCTTCGATAGGTCATTCTGAGGGCAATGGAACCGTGGGAGCAAGCCCACTTGCAATATTACAGGTAATTAAGCGATTCCATGCAAGTCGATGGGGCGATGTCACCGGTGAGTACTGAGCGCAGATTCCATTTGCGTCCGGGGTCGTAAATCTGCGCCAATATCCGGAGCGGAGCGGTGGGCGGGCGGGCGGGCGGCACGGGCGGGCGGCGCGGGCGGGTTATCCGGCGCGCGCGGCCCAAACATGGCGGCCCTAAACCTACGCCCGCGGGCGGAACAATGGACAGGGCCTCGCCACGCTCCCGTCTTCACAACGTCAGGCGAACTTCACGGCGGAGACGAGAACCCGCTGCGGACAGAACGTAGGCTAGTGGTGGAGAGGGATAGTCATATCACTTTTTGGCTGTTACCGGTCACGCAAGGCAGGGACAAAATGAACAGCACCGATCCCCGGTGGCCGAGATCGCTAAAGCAGTAGTGTCGTGGCGATCTCGGACCGAAGGATCGCGGGTTCGAGTCTCGCCTCGGGCACAGGTGTATTTGTGTTCGTCCTTTCACACCCTATCATTACCACATATTCACAGTTACCATTACGTTAAACCCAATAGAGGTTGCTAATGATCTAGATGTTCATGCGGCCTTAAATAAAAAAAAACGTTTAATTGTATATCAAATTTGTACCCAATCGTTAATCATAGTGTTAAGAAAGTGAAAATTTACATTTTTTTGAATAACTAGATCCATTACGAACTTAGGATGCATATTTGGTTTGAGTTTTGGGGCTGTTTTTCTAGGTTCCATGCACGTCCTGCATACATGCAAGATACTGTGTAAGAGTGAAGAGTTCGACACAACCTGCTGGCAAAATTCATTTTTACCGTTTCATTCAGTCGCTTCGTTGTGTTGCCAATACGTTCAATACAAGTCTGGCGTCTGAATTTCGTTTGTGGAACCCCACAACACACCTCGGAGAGCGCATTCCGCCTCCGAATGTTGCGCTCCGTCTACCGGATTTCGGGCGCCGCGCCGCGCCGCGCGGGAGGAGGAACAATGCAGGCGGAGGGGCCCGGGCCGGGGCGCGTCGCCCAAAACGCGGCCCGAGGGGAATTAGCTCGCGAGATAGCATCGCCGCCGCAATGCCGGCCGAATGCAAATGCGCGGCCCCGGGCGGCGCGCCGCGCAACCACCGCACTTCTTGCTCGGCTCCGCTCCTCTCCGCTCCTCTCCACCCCCTCCTCCCCCCTCCACCCCTCTCAGCCCCACTCCGCCACCGCGGCGGCGGTGGACGTAACGCGAGTAGAGTCCGCTCTCAAGGTTGCCCGGAATTTAGTGGGTCTCTGGTACTCATGATTCTGTGTGATTAGGACGAGGAGCCGTCTGCATGATTTACTTCATTCTCCCGAACACTTGCAAGGCTCTATGGAATGTTTCGTAAGTCAAATGAATGACTTCACTGACCAGATTTTATAGTAGGCTACGGGATCGTGATTCCTGAAAATACACGTTTTTAATTTTTTGTTTTATTTTTGTTGTTTAAGGTCGCATTATCTACGAGGTCATTAGTGACCATTAATTGTTAACGTTAGGGGTATCTGTACACAAAATGAAGTGATATGGTGATGATGAGGGACGAAGGGAAGAACACCAATTCAACCATGCCGAGGCGGGCCTCCAACCCACGACCCTTCGGCCAGAGATCATCAAGGCACTGTTGTCTTATCCACTTCGGCCACCCGGATCGGCACGTTTTGAATTTTGATTTATAGAAATACTGCATATATTAACATTTTATTATTATAACATATGTAAACAAATGAATAATTTAAATATTTTAAAACTACACGATAACGTTTTCATACAGAGATAGTGACAAAGCGCGCCTGATTATGTGACTCATCGTGCAGAATCACGCTCGGCACTAGAGCGGCCTCAAAGCAACGCGACGAGGAGGTGGAGGAAGCGGCAGGGCGAGGGGGAGGGGGAGGGACGGGCGCCTGAACGCACGCTTCTCCCCCACCCCCACCGAGCGTCGCTTCATTCAACGTTTCTCGCGCGCGCGTATTTTTAGCCAAAACTGCGCGCCTATTTCTGTCGTGCCCCTCTCGGCGCGATATTGAGGCCAAGAAAGGTTTAATTTTGTTCCTAACTGCGCCGCGCGACTTCTTTTTGTCCGCTTTGTGGTGTATGTGTGTGTGTGTGTTTTCTCGCTCACTCTCCGGCGCGCTCCTCGCCCTTTTTTCTGCCGTTCGTTGTCGGGCACCGCGCACACGGATGCGTACATTGCGGACCAAATAATCCCTTTCATATTGTATCATGAAACTTACTTTCTAATTCCGTCTGTAAATTGCAGACCAAACCACTCCAGTGCTGAGGAAAAGAACTGCAGGTAGGCGCATTACGGGGTCCGCCGCTGCCGCTTCCTTGTGTCTTCCCTTCACTTGTCCGGAGGTGGCAATACTCTTTATTATAGTCTCATTATACAATATTCAACACTTATGTATAAGATAGGTGTAATTCTCGCTGAATGTTAGTCATAAACAATCCAATCACAAAATAAAACACGGAGAATCCCTACAAGCTAGTGTAGTAGGTTGCCTGTCGCTGAAATGAGTAATATGTCATTATAATACACTAACTTAAACAAGTCGCAGAGTAGTTAATGAACGATTCCGCACTTATTTCATTACGTCCGAATCGTAGGTACGACAAAAATATGAAATGAAATGGTCCAACTTTTTACAAGTTGATATTAA
Source organism: Acheta domesticus (assembly GCA_031308135.1). Classification (NCBI taxonomy): domain Eukaryota; kingdom Metazoa; phylum Arthropoda; class Insecta; order Orthoptera; family Gryllidae; genus Acheta; species Acheta domesticus. Next base: position 18,277,379 of record JAHLJT010009436.1, on the reverse strand, counting down.
TGATTTATTATTATTATTATTATTATTATTATTATTATTATTATTATATTATTATTATTATTATTATTATTAATTGTGAAACTTTGTCGTCCCCTAAAAGTGCAGCCCGGGGCCGGCCGCCCCCTGCGGCTCCTACTACGCTGCGTCACTGGTCACCTTCCACTTATACCTGAAAGGGTAGCTGGTCGGTCCGCACTTTACGTATGCCCGTCTCTGGATCGGTCCGTAATTTACATATGGGTTTATCTCTTCATTTTCCTTCTGGTCCGCAATTTACATAGCCCTGCGATAGCGGTTGCGCGACCCACTGGACCGGGAGACTGGGAATGAAGCAAGGGTGGACAGACGGAGGGAGGGAGGGGAGGGGAGCACGGAGGTAATCGTAGCACGACGCCAGTGTCTACGTACTTGCGGGTGGCCGCAGCTGACATGGTGATGCAGCACTACTATTCTGCCACTTGTGTTACAGTTGCAGCGGCGTGATGCGCTCTGTGCCCTAGTTCCAGTGTCTGCCCCATGTCAAGTTGGAGCTGCCGTCTAGTGAAAGGGGAAAGACTGTTTGGGCTATGTGTAATTGCAATTCGAATACCGACTTATAGAGATGTGCAGTATTTTGGTAGAAATACACACACACACACACACACATTATATATATATATATATATATATATATATATATATATACACATATATATACACATACATATATATCAAAATAGGCGGACATCACATAATTTCGTATCGTTTATTCAATTAAACGCAACTTGTACGTAAACCCCAAAATTAATAATTGACTGATTTATCTTTTACAACTATATTTCATTTTGAAATTTCATATAATATATTTTCTCCATTATTTGATCATCACCTTCCATAATTTATAGCCGTCCAGGAAAAATTACTTTCTGCGATGTTATCACCTGAAGCCGATTATCTTCCGCACTCGGGTAACTGGCTATGGTTTATACGGAACAGAATACACGCGTCCCGAACGGTGTAGCAGAAGTTCGATTCCAAACGATCCAAATACCTCGGCCATTCATTACGCAGCATTCCCTTGAAACTACCTGAGCAGGTCATGTAGCACCTCTGCTACAAAACACGACGGCGTCATGCCGCACCCGCCGCGTTCCCATGGCATTGGAGCACGGCGCAACCGCGGGCATGCCTCGCACAACATTCTGCGCTGAATTATACGGTTCAGGTTCCAGCTGGTCCACGGAAAGAACCGGTCCGCCGCCGCCGCCGCCGCCCCCGGCTCGTCGGCGGGACGACCTTCCATCGCCCACTGCGGCGCCGCCCACCCGCCACGCCCACCGCTGCCGCCGCCGAATCCGCAGATAAATCAGACGCCTCGCGAATGTATTCGGGCATCTCCGGACGGCGCGTCTGCGGCGGGGGCGGAGCCTCGGCACACGCGCTCAGACGCTTTCTAAAAGACGGTCTTCGGACTGGGGGAACGGTCGAGTTGAAATTGTGACTGTGATTTCCGTTGAGTTTTAGTTTTGACAGACATAATTGGGGATGGTGTTGGTGACGTGAGGCAACAAAAGTTTATCGGTGATACGAAGAACGCTTTGGAAATCGTCGATAAATCCCCGACACGAGAAACGAAGAGGGGATTTATCTGAGAATTTCGAAAGCACGAGTGGTATTTAATAGAACTATTCCACGAATGAAATTACGTCCAAGAGAGTTCCAAAACGCTCCAAATATTGAAAATAACTCAGATCTATGTTAAAATCAAAGATATTATGTTGCAGCAGATAAGCGGTTTATTGGACATCGACATAGCGATTGATGTATATCGCCTCCTAAAATAGATTAGACAGTTTTTATCTCCCAATAAGGAGAAGCGGTAAGAAAAATCGATAAACCTTTTGAGATACAAAGCCCTTTTTGTATGTATAGTTAAAAACTTCTGGTTTTAATTTCACGAATGGAATAGTCAAAACAATTTCAATATCACAGTACCAGGTATATCTAGGAAGTGGGATTTTGCGGGTGGTGTTTTTTAGGAAAAGGGCACGCGAAATGTGATGAGTTGTTCGTTCGCCACCACAGCACTTCACAAGTAAACAAAAATTTCTTAAAATGTTACCGTGATGTTTCTATTGGTTTATTCCACTGATCATCGAGATCTCTCGCGTATTATTACAAAAGAAACTACGCAACGAAGTCCATTACAACTAGTAGGAACGTGATTTCAAAGACACTGACGAAACTTCGTTGCATGGGCTGTCATAAAGAAATGTCAAAATCCTCCTAAGATACCTTAGCAACATTTCGCGAAATAACGGATCAGACAATTTCTTTCAAATAACGTTCTCAGCGATTTAATCGGAATAATATATTCTCCAAAGAGCACATGATGATTATTATTCACGAGTTGATTCTAACGTCACGAGCAACGTGCGAGTGAGTGAAAATTGTGTGATGTTCAACAGATTTTGTTTTATTTGAAACTCAACTACAAAGGATTAACTACTTCAAACTGCTGTGATATAACATGCATATAAATAATTGTAATAACGAATACAACAATGACTAGGTTTCGTGCATGAAACTGCGAAATCATTCACTTGTCTACTGCGGTTCAAAAATGCGCGAATTGCAAAGAATGCAATCCTGCCCGTGTATTCCGAAAATTCTAGCAATGTGATTAGTTCCGAACTGGACTCCACGGGATGTGTAATCTATGTCATTCGTCGGTTAAACATAAATCAGGAATACGTCTATTATTAAACGGCCGTGGAGAAATACATTTCCCAAATGCATGGGCAATATGAGGTGGCCGCTCGCGGGATCGGTTAGAACAGCGTTCAGCGTTCCCGAAATCCCCCCTCTCGTCAGAGGCAGAGCCATTCCAGCGCCGCGCGCTTCCCTCCGGGAATAGCGCGCGCCCGCGTCGCTTCCGAGTTTCCCGCATTCCGGCACGGAAGCGCGGGCGGCGGCGGCGGCGGCGACTGATATATTTCGCGCGGAGATCGGCAGCTCCGACGAAGACCACGTGTCCTGCGGTGGAGCGGCGGCGCGGCGGCGCGAGCGGCACACGTGTCGACCGGTTACGTCATCGGGAACGAAGCGGGCAGACGCGGGAGCAACGGCGGCGGCGGCAGCGGCGGCGGCGGCGGCGGCAGCGGCAGCGGCGGCGAGCCGGTCCAGGGGCCGGATTTAAAAGGCACACACCAGCCTCCCGTTACCACGTCGGTGCAGCGCGGCGGCGGCGGCGGCGGCGGCGGCGGCGGCGGCGGCGGCGACGCCGGTGGAAGTAGCAATTGCACTGACACAGCTGCAGCAGCAGCAGCAGCAGCGCCCCTTTAAATCAACGGCGGCGGGTGCCGCAGCTCCGGTGGTCTCCCTCGCGAATGGCGGTTGTGACGTCAGGGTTTCCGGCAATTAAGGGATTTATTATTGCGGCCAAAGAGTCGTATGAGTATTCTCGCAAAGGTGTTTGGACGGAAACGAGCTGCGCGAGGACTACGAGCTGTTTGAAGCAGCGTGGTCGACGTTACCGGACGCAGAAGCCAGAATTGCGCCATTATTCCGCGAGTACGATCAATTATTTGAAGGGTAGTGTGTGTAGGGGTTTGTTCTTACGCAGCAACACGTAAGTGAATGTAATATGAAAGAACGAAACCAATACAATACAATATTTAAAGGTTGTACGACAACTGCGTCTCCTGCCGCTGTTCCGTTCGTCAACAACGTCCGCCGCCAGAAGAAACGCAGCGCAGCTGTTACCCAACAGGAGAGAGAAGGGCTGTGGCTCCCGCTCGAAAGAGCCGGTTCGGAACTTTCACTGGCGCGGGCCGACAGGCGCGTCCTCCCATTCAAAAGAGACGACGGCGTCGGTGGCGACGGCAACAGGGAATAGGGGGCGGGGCAGACAGAGAGCACGAGAGAACGAGGGACAGGCGAGAGAGGGACAGACAGCACGAGAGAACGAGGGAGGGAGAGAGGGAGAGATGACGAGAGAGCGAGAGCGAAAGAAGAGTGGGCGAGCGCGGGAGAGCAGGTTACGAGTGCGGGAGGCCGCTGCATTCCCGACGTCGCCCCGCCCCGCCCCCGCTTCGCTCCCGCGTCCGCCTCCGCGCGGCCCGTACACAATTACAGCATCCGGCGCCCGGAGCCCCGCGCAGCGCGGCCACGCACGGCCGGCGGCCGGCCGGCGCGTACGCCACAGCGCCGCCCAGCGCTCGGCGGCTGCATCCAAGGCAGAGCACACACACATTGCGAATCACTACCACCACTGGACTGGTCTAATCGATTGAAATTTGGCCATTTGACCCAACATATCAAAACGGGTGACGTTTTTTCACTCCCGTTATTTGCAGACATTTCCAAAAGGATGAACAGAGCAATTACAAATTTACTCTCTAATGTCCGATTTAGTGTAATAATTTGGTTTTTTTCATTTGCAGTGGAAACCACGAATGTACATGTTTCAATAATCAGTAATGCATTTATCAGAACCCCCATTAAGTCGACCTTTTGTTTTGCTTTATTCATATTTTTGTTTACAATTTGATGTTGCACTAGCCAACTTCCAATAAATTCATTCACGAAAAACAACCTCGTCACTTCCACACACGAATACTTCGGTAGACGTTTTCTGTAAATAGATTCTTTAGAGAAGATTTAAGTAGGTTTGGTATCTAAGTAAATTGGAGTGGTTTCACATAACCAAACTAGTCGACTATCAGCGCAGAAGTAGGAAATGACCAGGGGCCCTCGGGGAGATCCCTGCGGCACTCCGCCTCGCGCGGCGTCTCAGGTTCCCTTCGCGCGCCGCGCGCGACACCTGCGTCAGCGCTGCGCCCCCTCAGCGGCCCCTCAGCGGCCCCCGCGCACCCGCTCGCGCTCAGCGGATGCCGCTGGCGAACGCCGTCCCACGACGCACCGCTCCTCAATGAGAAACCATCAGCCGACCTCAACTACTACAACACGTTTTACAACGCCATGCAAATATCGAAATCAATAAGGTATCGTAAATACCACACCATTTCCTACCATCAATGCAAATATTCGCGGAGCAAATATATTACACAGCTGCAGGTATTTGGACCACGATACATTTCTCTCCAAATATACGGAAGCCATCGCAATGATTCTTTGCACTTCGCAATCCAATGTCGGTTCTTGCTGTTTGCGATTACATAAATCGACTAACAACCAATTCTTAAAGGAAGGTCTTACTTCAATACCTCAGGAAACGCACAGGGCAACGAACACTGTTGCGTTACAAAACTTTACTACAGAGTTTGAAAGCAACGAAAATATTAATAAATATCAGAAAGTTTATTCTCAATTCATTGTGCAAAATAATATAAGTTCTGTAGTGGAGTATGTCAATTGCAACTACAGGCGAAAAAGGTCAACTTACCCCTCGAAATTAGCACTCCCAATCGCTACTGGCATCATCACTGCAGTTCTGCGTGATAAACCAACACGAATAACCCTCCGCAGAAGCGAACCTGCTGACACGGCTATCAACGGACCCTTTTGCGCTCCGGCCGCCTTCGATAAACCGCGGCCCCCACACGCACCAGACGCCCTCCGACGCATCCGGCAGCCGCGATGACCGGGCGCCGAAGCCACAGACGGCGCCAGAGGTCGTGACCCCGCGGCGAAGGTGCCCCCGCGCACGAGGCCGGCGCGCCGCCGCCGCCACCGCCGCCGCCGCCGCCGCCGCCGCCGCGAAGCCGCCGTTCTAAATCGGGCGGCGGCGGCAGCGGCGGCGAAGACGGCGTCGGCGGCGTCGGGCGCGTCTGTGGCGCAGGCGCCGACAGGGCGCGCTTTGATTTGGGCGACGCACGCCCCCGCCTTCTACCTGACACGACCCCCACCCCCTGGTGGTGAGATTTCCAAGCTGGTGCAGTTCACTGGGATGCTTACTCTACAAACGAAAGCGCAATGTCGGCAGGTACATTCAATTCACAATGATTTAATATGTTCCTCTGTTGTTCTTTCATCATATCTAATGAACGCTTTGTATACGTGCTACATAATAGATAGTGGAAGCTGATATGGAGACCTCGGTGCAATAACATTTCATGCCACTATACGTAAATTGTGAGAAAAAGGCATATGAAAGTTTAGACATTGCATTCTACACATTTGAATAAATAACATTAATTTATGAATTACACTGCCACCATGCGGCTCATCTTTAAAATAAAAACCAAACATTAGATACACCTATGTGGCTTCGAAATACACTCTGATCTCAGTTTCATCAGAAATGTGGCATAGAATGTTACTGCCCCAAAGTCTTCATACGTTGTAAAAAGAAGGGGCACGAACGTTATTACAGAATACGCCGAACCGTTTTTACGTGTTTACATTAATGAGCGAATATAGGATTTTAATTTTACAGCACGAAATTTAACCCCCAAACTGTCTCACCTCACGTTTATTTTTTTTTAACAGCCTTTTCATATTTACCCACCCGTTTTCGTTGGTTTACCTTTTAATTTTCGTGTTTGTTTGCCGGAGCCCAGTAGTTCTTTTGGCGTGGGTACCTGCAACCGCCCGCCATGGATCACCCTGCCCCCGCGGGCCGCCTGCTTTGTTTTGCTAAACGAAAAAGCCCCGCGAGGTGACGTAATGCAAGGTGACTTACACCTACTTTCAGCTGCCTCCGTGAAAACGCCACCGTCTGCCCAAACGGGAGGAACAGTGCCATTCATATTTTCGCTCGCTTAGCATTTTAAAGATCAGTGAATGTTCTCATAGAAATTCCGTCACATCTGACAATCGTTGGAGTCTGTTTAAATCGCTCATTAATCTGCCCGAGAATAACTACATCGTGTGGCCAGGATTTGAAACCTTGATAATGGACGTGTTGAGAGAAAACGTGGTACAAAATCAATAATTAATGACGGAGAGCTATTAAGAATTGCCTATAACGTATTAAAGAATCAGGCATCTAAATAAGTATGGCAGAGACTAATTGTTAATGAAAAAAATGTATGAGACTATTTGTACATCTTTGGTTTGCCTTTAAGTTCACAAACAAGAAGTTACATGCCACGAGGTTTATTTCCTAAGTCTATAACGTTGAGTGTCAATGACAGAAGAACTTATAACATTAACAAAATCTGTATTATACATTTCCAATGTGCGCAGAAATTTAAAGAAAGCTGTACAGCCAAGCGTAATATGAGAAGTGTCTATGGATTCGGTAGACAGCCACACACTCGAAATATCAAAAATCAATGAAACTCTTTTTCTGGAATTGTCTTATTCCACCTATTCTCTTACTTTGCGTAGCGACTTGCTTTTCACACCCAGTGGGTGCAAGGTTCGAAAAAAGAAAGAAAGCCGCCTGCCATTCAATATTCGCGAGTATTTTTTTTATTGTTCTGGAGTAGTGTACGCGCTACAGTTTAGAAAACCCTTTTGAGTGATTTTGTTCGGCGGCAATGCTGCTACAACAGGGCAGGCAGTTATCCACAATTTTCGATAAGAAAAAGCTCCCAATTTTTGCGATTAAAACGATACTTAAATTCTTCTAAGCGTCATTAAACATTCAACAAATGAATTTCAAGCACTATTAATCCCACTTCCGAGTCACACGTGATGCCATTTTGACTTTAGCGCGCATCTAAGCGGCGATCGCGAAGCCACTCGCCGCGCGTCGCGCGATCCCCTGCGTCGCCCCCGGCGCACGCCGCCGCGCGGAGGACGGAGAGGTCGGCGGGCGGCGGCGCGAGTGGGCGCGCAGCCTTGGCGCGGCGACGTCGCCTCTGTTCGGGTGTTGGCCCACCGCTCAGGTGCGCCCGGGTCCGAACCCGGGCCCCTGGGGAACGCCGCGCCGCGCCGCGCCGCACCGCGCGCCCGCTGCCGGAACTGGCCCGGGCGGGCGCCGCCCCCAAGGCCGCGCAGCCGCCGCAGCCGCCGCCTGAGCTCAGCGACCAGCTGGGCCGTGATCTGGTTTCGACGCAACCAGTTTCGGTTGCGCGGCCCGCGGCGTAGGTCGCGGCCGCGCAGCCCGCGCGTGCCACAAGCAGCGACCCGGCGCGGCCCCGCGCGGCCGGACAGAGGACCGGCGGGGTATCACACGTGGACGGACAGTGAGGCACCGCGCCTCAAACCTGTTCGTCCCCTCAAATGCGTCACACGTCAAATCCGAGCGGTGACTGGATTTGTTTTACAGGCAGCGGACTGGCTTCAAATGCTCTCTGCACACCACACGCGCCACAGAATTTTAGTGGATGAAGTTTAGTTTGAGATGCCTGACAAGGAAAATTTTACACAATATCTAACTTCTATCTCGTAGTAAAGATCTTTTGTGTGTTACGTACGAGTACTCTATGTAAAGGAGTAGTCTACAGACATGTAAGAAAATTATGAAAAACTTTTATTTAAAGTGAGATTTTATCACAAATATAATTTTACTCTCTCGTCATTTATACTAAAAATTGTTGATTTATTTTAGTACAATGACGATACGAAATTTGGAGAAGCAAAATTTAAGATTTTAGCTACATGAGAGCTAATTTGAACAAACTTTTAGGGAACAGAGGTGCATTAAGATATAAATATTTATTGCGTTTGTAATGAAGGAAAACTTAACTGCATACAAAGATATATTAAAAACGATTTATCTCCCTCTCACCCAAAACTAGTCACATGGCTACTTTGAGGAAGTGCCGAAACCACAACCGTTAACATCATCCATCACTCGGATAGCGAGAGACGCACGCCTATCTGCGATGATGCCCGCGCGTGGGGGCACGGGCGCAGGCGCGAAGGCCGGGGCGGCGGCGGCGGCACGTGGCCGCGGAGGGCGGCGTAGGAATGCCGTCGCGCCGCCGGCGACGCGCGCCGGACGCCGCCGCCGCCGCCGCCGCCGCCGCCGCGCCAGACGGACGGGTGCCGTCCGCCGGCCCCTCCCTTTCGTTCGGGCGCTCCGTTCGCGCGGTTAATTAGGCGAGATGAAAATGAAGGCGATCGAGGGGGCCGGGGATTCCTGCGCGACGGGAGACCACCGCCTCGTTAACAGTTTCTTGGGTGGCGAAGGTTTTCAGGTCACGAAAGAAAACCCCGCGTCCACTAATCCTTTCGACATCGGTTTGCGAGAAGGCTTTTCAATGTGTTTTCTGAAAATCGTAGGTAAAATTATGCATAATTAACTTATCCGAAGAGTATTACCGGGAAAACCAACTGTTGCAACGATACAGTGAAACCAGTGTTACAGGCAAGGTCTGGATATAAGGCTGGAGCCAAGACTTTCCATAGTACAGTGATACTTTGTCTTTTACAAAACTCTGTGCGCGGTCCGCGTACAAGAACAAATAAATGCTTTCCCGAATCCTTTCTGCCAGCCAACACAGTTCACAACGGTTCGCACGACAAAGAAGAAACTCTGCTCCGTCCAAACCAGCCGACATGCATCCGATCCACCGAATCCCGCGCGGCGTCGTACGTTTCCACGCGTCACAACAGGCGAAGGTGCCCTTGGGGTCAACGCCCCCTGCGCGCGCGCGCCGCACACGCACCGGCGCGGCGCAGAGCGGAGCGGAGCGGAGCGCAGCGGCGTCGGCCGGTCGGCGGGCGACCATTGAAACAGCTGCCGGTCGCGGGCGGAGGCGGCGCCCATTCATTCGCGCGCGGAGGCGGCGCCCGAAGGCCACAGGCGGCGGCGGCGGCCGGGGCGTCGCGGCGCCGCGCCGCGTCGCGCGCTGCCCTGGCGTGCGAGTCGCGCGAGCGCAGCGCCGGGTATTTCTGGCCAGTCGTCGCCGCCGCAGCCGCAGCCGCCCGCGCCTTCCACGTGGTGGAATGCCCACACGGGGCGCCCGTCCGCGCCGCCGCGCCGTCGCTAGGGGCGCCGGCGCCGGGCGTCGGTTCAGACGCCGGCAAGAGCGCCCACGTCGCCCCGGGCCTGCGGGAAGGTTTTTGGAGGGCGACGGCTGTTCCCGCTGGGACTGGCGCCGGCGCCAACGTGGGATGCGGCTGTCTTGGAAATAGCGACCGCTGGAGACCACGCTATTTGGCACGGGGAAGCTTTACGTAGGCCATGAGCGAAGCAGTAAGTCTTGAAAATGTCTAGAAATTGCCTCGAATCGCAGCAGCTGTGAGAAACGTGTATCAGAGGATGGATTTCGGCCAAAATGGTCATGGAGTCCAAAGACATTTATTGGTTTCCAATACAACAGAAGCTTCTGGATGCATTAAGGGTGTTCAATGACGCCCCAAATTCCAAGTTCAAAGTCATAACTACTCGTAGACAGTCTTGCCATAGTATATTATCTGACCCTTCCTTCGCTCGTGTGGAAATATTACTAATTTAAATATGAATTTCATCAAATAAACTAATAATACATTCAGAAATATTGCGATTCACCTGGAGTCAATCCAAACATTACAAAGTATTAAGACTCGCTCCCGACAATCTCACTTGTTCAATGAATCAGAAAGCTAGGATCATTCAAAGCAGAAAACAAATTCCATCATGCACGGCTACTACACGGGTCGCGGTGACGAACGGCCGCGAGCGAGCCCCGCGGCGCGGCGCCACGGGAGCAAAGGTTTTGGGCTGCCGCCCCGCGCCGCCCCGCGCCGCCCCGCGCCGCCCCGCGCCGCCCCGCGCCGCCCCGCGCCGCCCCGCGCCGCCCCGCGCCGCCCCGCGCCGCCCCGCGCCGCCCCGCGCCGCCCCGCGCCGCCCCGCGCCGCCCCGCGCCGCCCCGCGCCGCCCCGCGCCGCCCCGCGCCGCCCCGCGCCGCCCCGCGCCGCCCCGCGCCGCCCCGCGCCGCCCCGCGCCGCCCCGCGCCGCCCCCGCGCCGCCCCGCGCCGCCCCGCGCCGCCCCGCGCCGCCCCGCGCCGCCCCGCGCCGCCCCGCGCCGCCCCGCGCCGCCCCGCGCCGCCCCGCGCCGTCCCGCGCCGTCCCGCGCCGCCCCGAGCGGAGTGTTTTCGGCTTCGCCTGCGCGACCTTCGACGGAGCTTTAAACTTTAAAAGCACGCGTCGCTTTACAAAGACGCGCTGCTTTGCATTTGCGTTTTGTACAGACGGCGGCGGCGGCGGCGTCCCGACGGAGAGAGCAACCCGCGCCGTCTGCGAACGGGCAATGATCTCCGAGCGTCTCGTCTCGTCTCGTCTCGTCTCGTCTCGTCTCGGCCTCCCTACACTTCCCAGCTTGTTTTTCATAAATCGCCTCTTGCACCAGGAGAGGTCATGCGCAGACGTCGTAAAGTCCTGTGGCCAACCATAAACGCGCGAGATGAAAACGTAATGTTTGAAACTCGCGTGTCTATACGAACTGTTTACTGCAGTTGCTAATGGAGCAATATTTCGACAATTTAGGACTTTTTGATTGAACGTTCTTCAATGATTCGATGAGATATAAAGTTGGATTATCCGTTACAATCAATGAGATAATAAATGTAAGATCCTTAGTGTTTTGTAAGAAATTTTGCGAGAATAACGCAAATTTTTCATCGATTATAAACACGCTCCAAATGAATGGAAAGAGAATGCAACCAATCCAAAACAATATACACTTAAACATTACACTTACTTTTAGAGAGTTTACATTTTCAATAAAAAGAAAAATATTTATTGAAAAGTTGATGTGACAGCGCACTGTAAATGATTTAGAACATTAACATTTGAAGACCAAGAAATGCTTTTTGATATTACAGAAATGAGTTATTGTGAAGTTCTTTTGACGAACGCAAAATTGACAAAGAAACTAATAAAACTCCTTACACATTGAACAAAACTATGATTAATAGGAGACAATACTCAACATATGTTTTACATTCGAACATATCAAGAAGATTAAAAAAAAAACTTGACGATATTCAACTGTCCAAAAAACCGTTTTCACAGCTTCCAGCGAACCAAAACTTGATGGGAACCGATTTCGCCTTTTTAGTGAAAACCAGGTGAACAGCCGGGCATGAGGGGTCCCCTGGCAGCCCTCGCCACCCGAAACCACCCCATCACCGCCCCGACACGGCGGTCCATCCCCGCGGCGCGGGGCGGCGCGGCGGCGCCCGTTTTAACCGGGCGTTGCGACGCGGGCGCCGAATTTAGGCGGCGTCGCCGTCGGCGGCGGCGGCGGAGGCCCGCTCGCGGGGTGGTCGGCGTCGCCCGCGCGCGCGCGCCTCTCCGTCGCCGCTATCGCCCGCTGCCGCCGAGGAGCCCCGCGCGAGCGAGCGAGCGACCGGTTGCTCAGGGACGTCGCGGGCCGCGGGCCACCGGCAAATACGGGCGCGGGTCGGGCCGAGCCGGGCCCACTCGCGCAGCCGCCGCCGCCGCCGCCGCCGCCGCCGCCGCCGCCGCCGCCGCCGCCGCCGCCGCCGCCGCCGACGACGACCACGTCCAGGGGGCTACGCTGGGGGCGACGCGCGGCGACCGCGTGCGACGCTCCCAGACACCGACAGCCTCCCGGCTCCACACGGATGCTTCGCCAACTGGGTATTCTCCACACACAAGTAAATACAGGAATCAGAAAATCGATGTACTTTTTTGCCCATAGGACAATAACTGACTGAAACTATCAACGTAATGCGGCTCTAGTGACTTTTCCCTCTCGTGCGCGTTGCTTCCGGAATCGTCTAGGGAATTGTATGCGATGCCAAATATTTAGGCGAGTTAAATGCCTTATTAGTTACGTCGTTGTACTTTCCTTATAATATATATTCTTAACTTGCCTTTGTGTGTATGTTTTGTATAAGCTCTGCCACCGAGAGAAAGCTCATTAGCACGAATAAAATAATAATAATAATAATAATAATAATAATAATAATAATAATAATAATGCAAGAAGTTAGAAGTCGTCAATGTGGCGTTCATTAATTTTAAAGGGACGGATTAATTAAAAGGAACGGTTTATTAATTTTATACTTCTGCTTCTTGAAAGTAAGCCGAGTATGAAAAGATTCATTTTTAAAAATTTGGGAAATTTTGGACAAGCCATTTACAAAATTCCAAGCCCTAATATTTAAAAAAAATTAAAACTTTTAATAAAACTTTTCCTTGAGCAAAAATCTTCCGTTTGTCATGAGATTTCAGCCATCGCTTGGCATCGCTGACGTTATATTAGATGGGAAGTATACACACGACTTATTGATAAGGTGTATTAATCGAAAAGATGATTCAAAATTTTCGAACAATATTTTCCGAAAAGAAATGGGAATACTACTTTCATCCACCTGTCCCATTATTGAACCGAAATCCCCCGTGTGCGTAAAATGGCAGCGCTGTAGAGACCAACTCTGTGCCTGTAAACACCCCCTTCGCCCAGTCAGAGGGACGCCCCTGGGGCACTCTAGGGGCCAGGCCGGGTGACGGAGCGTGCCGGGCAGGGGCGGGGCGTGGGCGGGGGCGGGCGGTCAGCTGGGCGTCGTGCGCGGGTGCGCTGGCGCGCCGCGGCGTCGGCGGCGCCAAGGCCCCGGCGCGGCGAGCGGACAGCTGATTCGGGCGGGGCGGGGCGGGGGCGGGGGCGGCGCCGAACAACGCGGGCCAAATGGTGCGCGGCGCGATGTCGGGACGAAACTGGCCCCGCCGAGTGCTTTGGCTCCTTGCGAATTTTTGCGCCAACTCAGCTGTACACTTGGCAGTGGCCGCTGCGGGGGGCGCTGCGTGCAAGGTGAGGGAGCCGGGTGGGGCGGAGCGGGGCGTGGCGTGGCGGGGCGGGGGGGCGGGGCGGGGCGGGGCGGGGCGGGGCGGCGCGCCGCTCTCGTGGGGTGGGCGCGCCGCTTGAACCAAACAGCATGCGAAGAGAAATTCAGGGCAAGTCACTTGAAGACGCTTGGGGAGAACGTATGAGAAAAAAAAATCATTTTATGTTCTAAAATACTTCGATTATTGTTAGTAATTCCTGGCGCGTTGACTTGGGGTCATTAGCCCCGTAAGTGCCTGCATGCTTTTGCTCCGGAGGGAGCGGTGGTCTTTCCCCAGTGTATAGCGAGATCCGGCGCCGACCAACTATCCACTAGCGGGTTCTCCCTTCAATTAGATATATCCCACCAGCGGGGCACCGCCCCAGCCTGGACCATGCTCAACGCTCCCACCGGTCTCCTGGCATATGAGGTAGTTTAGGGCATGTTAGTGTCTGTGTAAGGGGTGAGATTATGACACGGAAGAGGAAAGACCGCTGGAGGGCCGTGGCCCGTTTGTTACGGTACTGCTCCGGCAATCGCTTGGTGTTGATCGGAGAGACTACGGAAAACTCGCGATCAGAGCGGCCGGCCGCTAGAATTCTTCTCCTGGCAACGACTAAGCCGACAAAAGCCAATGTCAAAAATCTTCCACCGTCGGGACTGGAACCTACGACTTCCCGGCGAGGGACTGCAGCGACGTCAGTTGATGCTTTGAGCCATCTCTCTCGGTATAAATACTTCGAGAGCTGAACAAAAAACACATCTTTTAATATACAAACAGTTCTGAAAAGAAAAAGAAAAAAAGACCTGCCGTAAAAAATGTAGTGCAAATAGTGATGTTTAAAGGATACAATTTAGGTGAAACTACTGGTCTTTAGTTGTCAGATTGATATTAGTGGGTATGGAATAACGAACACTTTAAATAAAATGGATAACAAGAGTCGAAAGGAGCACAAACCAAATGTTCAAATATTAGATGCTAGCGGGAACTTGATTGTCTTCGCCCTCTTCCGAATGCCGGTGATGTGCATCACCTTCATCAGAGTCATTCGCGGCAAATGCAAAATGGCGGCGGCGGCGGCGCAAGGCGAGCGCGCGCCGTCTCCGATCCAATACGCGCGGCGGAAATTCGATCCCCGGCGCGGCTGTGGACGCTTTGATCCCGTGGCGCCGCCGCGGCGGAAGCGGCAGTGACGTCAAGTTTCAGATATTTCGAGCCGCCTGCCCGCGAGATTCTCCTCAAATAACTCTCCTGGAAGTCTCACCCCTCGACTCACCTTGCTGGGGGCGCGTCGGGGCGTCTGGGTACACAGTGGCAACGCCGCGGTGGCCTTTTGTAGCTACCAGCATTGGGAGGGAGGGAGAAAAATCCGATTTGTATTTTTAAAGGAATTGTGAAAACGCCACTGACGTTCATTTTTTTTCATTATTAATTAATAATTTCTAATGGTTCTAAAAAATTAAGAGCCCCCGCCTTTTATAATTACTTCGAGTTTCCTATCATCAGACCTCAACCGCGCACGACTCATGTAAACATACATACGGACACAAGGATTACCATTAATCCACGCGTATTAACATATAATGCGAGCTCGGCTCAATACGTTGCCTCTCGTCACGCAACTTCACGACCAAGCGACAGCGCTCAGCTCTGCCGTTCTGCCGGAGGAGACCGGCGGCCGAGCCCGCCTGCGTTTACGCATGCGGCGGCGCGGGCGCGCAGCATTGTCCGAGGCGTCGGTCACGCGCGGCTTGTACCTCGCGTCGCCGCCGTGTCCCGGCCGACACGCAGCCAGACGCACGCACGCGCGCGCGCACGCACGCGGCCGAGGCGGCGCAGGAAGCGCGACCGTTACGCCGCGCCCGCGAGAAAACGCGCGGCTCCTCGCCCGCCGGGGAAAGCGCTCGGCAGACGCGCGCGCGTTTTCCACGCGGCCAACTGGGTCACGCCAGCAGCTGCCGGGGCCCGATCCAGCCGATCATTCAGGGGGGCGTCGGACATTTTTGTTAAATAAACATTTGTTATTATATTGTATATTATGTATGTACTGAAGATATGATACTATACAATAATATTGTTTAAATAATTTCTTCATTCGAACAAAAATATTTAAATCAATTCTGCCAAATAAAGAAAGACAAAAGAAAACTAGAGGGCTTTTTTTGGTGTGTACGTGCGTATGTGTGTGTGTGTGTGGGGGGGGGAGGATGTTCCCCCACCCTGGATCCGCCAGTGCCGGAGCTACACGACAAACTTGAGCCCAGAATAAATGCTGAAATGTAGCCCACCTCCGCAAAAAAAGTAAAATAATCAATGTTGTTACAAGAAACCGAGTTATTTTATTTCCACAAACAACAATTACAACGTGTAAACCAGAAAAAAGGTTTTGGACGTAGGCCTACCAGGAAAAAAGCAGAAGTCATTGCTGTTATTTTGTTCTTTTTGTCGTTAAATTTATCACAAAAAATGTACACTAAATAAAACTGTAAAACAGCAGAAAACTAGATTAAAATTATTGAGTGTGTCGAGTATGAAATGGTCGCAGTCAACTAAGGTTGTTCAAAACAATTTACTATGAGTGTGTGAAAGAGCATATAATTTTCTCGCAAATCCACTAAACAATCCCTTCAAATCAATTTCTTATAGTTTCCATTTCAAAAGGAGTATTCTCCAATTTTATTGCGCTGCATCACACTTATACTTTTCCATACATTACTCCTTTCATTCACCACCCTGTTGCTTCATATTTAAGACTCGGGAAGGGAGATTATCTGACGCGCGGTGGCGGAACAGAGACCTTGTATTAAAGTCGCCTCGCATGAATGAAAAGAAGGGCATACCCGGTTTCTAATGGAGGTTTTCCCGCCGCTAAATATACAGCGAGTCCGCGTCTGATTTTAAAAATAGGTAGCGGCGGCTGCAGCATCTATCTCGCTTCCTCCTGCGCGCCTCTGTAAACGATTGCTTGACAGATGAGGCGCCGGTAAGAATACGCGATGCGCCCCCGCGCCCGGGGCGAGGCGACGCCCTCCGGCGCGTCCCCGGCGTCCGTCCCTCCGCAGTTGCCAGCCGCCTCCGCCGCGTCGGCGGCGGCGCCAACGTTGGGACGCGGTGCACAGTGTTACTGGGCTCGCACGGCGCTTGGGAGTGGATCGAGGACGCACGGAGCAGCGAGTGAAGAGCGATTAGAAGGAGAGAAAAAAAAAAATAACGGATGAGGTTGGACGGGGCATGTGGCGGGATACGAAGCGTTTTGGATGAGAAAAGGAGGGAGTTTGGAACATGTGGTGGTGTCCGCGGCAAGGGGATGGGATGGGATGGAACGAGACAGAATGAGGGAGGAGGGGAGGGGAAAGTAGGGGCATCAAGAACTGGGCGGGACGGACCTGTGTGAAGTGGTGGATCAGGGGTAGGTCCAATAGAAAAGAGGTGAAGGAGAGAGAGCGCGAGGTGGCGAGAGGCGCGGCGGGGGCTGGCAGGGATGAGGGAGAACGGCGAAGCAAGGCAGGGCTGGAGCGGGGCGGGGCGGGGCGGGGCGGGGCGGGGCGGGGCGGGGCGGGGCGGGGCGGAGCGGGCGGAGCGGGGAGGGCGGGGAGCGCCCGACGCCGCGGTGCGGTGCGGTGGGGTGGGGCGCGAGGCGACAGGGGAAGTTTTTTTGCGGCGCTGCTCGCGTCGTCTGCCGACGCCTCCGCCGACTGCACGCCGGCGACGGGAGGTTTATTTTCGGGAAATTATCCCATTAACCCGATTTACCGCGCAGGCATTTTCAGGTTTATAAATTTCCGCATCATAATCCCCGCGCGTTGCTGAAAGGTGCGCTCGTGTAACGAGGCTCCGAGGAGGAAGAAGAAGAAGAAGAAGACGACTGTTAGGCGGGTGGAGTCTGTTAGCTGTCGTCGATGCTGCGCGTCGACAGGGCCGGTGGTTTTAAGGGCGGAGGAGCAGGCAGGATGTATAGAGGGGCATCATCTCTCCTTCATTCCTTCAGCCGGAATATGTGAAAGATGAGCGGAGGGTTCGTTGACTTGTCAACTGAATCTATTTAAACAATATTTTTTTAAATCTTGTAGCAAAAGTTACACTATTAGTCTTGTGAATCATAATGCACACAATTGAAAGCAGAGAATTAACATAGACACTATTTCAATAATACAAAAATGTCTTTGCCCCATTTGGTACGTTAGAAACTTAAGGCAGAATTTTGTGAACACCTAACTTAGGTTATTTCCAATAGCGCAATAAGTTAGGAATCATCACGCGATGACCCATTTTTCCATGGTTCAGTTGTAGTGGAATTGCTACGCCAGGTCCACGAAACGCATTGAGCAGGAATTCATATTTCGTCATCTCTTTCCTCCCACATCACGAGGCGATGGGAGCAAGCAGTGGACGTCCAGTCGTCGCAGGACGGAGCGAGGGAGAGGCGGTGAGGACGTGCGGCGCGCACGCCTGTTGTCACGCGTGATCGCTAGGCGGTGACCCAGTTCTCGACTCGCCAACCGCGTCACTCCCCGCCCTACCCCGCCCTCACCCAACCACCCCCGGTGGCCTTGCCTGACCTTGCTTCCCCGCCGCTGCGCTGGCCGCCCGCCCGCCCCGCCCCCTCCCTATGGGCGCCGCCCTTCGCGCCGCCCCCGCCACTGCCACTCGCACATGCTGAACGCTGACGCGTCGTACTTCGGTCGCCGCGGTGGCGGCGGCGTATCTTTAGGCCGCGCCGCGCACCGCCGCTTCCTGCTGTGTCTCGCCGCCGTCTCCGCCGGCTATTTGCGGCCCGCCCCGCGGCAAGGTCGCGTCTAGCACTAGGGTACGCGCCGCGACGGCTGACTCGCCGCCGACGCCTCCCGATGGTCCGCCGACGCCTGGCGTCCACAAGTGAAGACCTTGCGGCAATAACAAGCTATGCCACATTTCTACTGACAGATTAGTGTACTTCGACGCCCCGTAGATGTATCTAGCTGTTGGGTTATTATTTTAAAGATACTCTGCAAGATGGAAATGTAGTTCATAAATTAATGTTCTTTATTCCAATGTGTAGTATGCAATGTCTAAACCTTTACTTTCCTTTTTCTCAAAACTGACGTGCAGTGGCATAACATGATATTGCCCCGAGGACTTCAATTTTTTTGTTGGAAGCGGCCGCCCTACCTTTACTTGAAAAGGAAAAATCTTGCCTCCAATGACTAGCCAACGAGTTCAGTACTTTACCAAATAATTATTAAAATGTACGTGCTTGAGAAATGGTGGTGTTACATCATCAAAAGGAATTGTGTGTGGAGTATCTTGCAGATACTCCATGCATAGTTGGCACATTACCGTAAGGTGCATGCAACAACAGCTCTCTATTGTAAATAACAATTTGCTTTCTTTGAAAATTAAGGCTTTTTCAACCTCGAGTACACATTATTCAAATTTTCTATTTTTATCTCTTCGTACAGAGTGCTGGACGCCGCGTGTGCAATACGGTTGAGTGTCCCGGCTTGCTTTGGACACATGCACCTGCTCCGCTTTCAGCCGTAATAATACGCGTGACCGCGGCACCTGCACGAGCTGTACGTGTTTATGCTTCGTCACATTACCACCGAGAACGCGGGTATTGTTCTCGTTAGAGAACGGATATTATGGAGTAGACCTTCACCTACTTACGGTCAAAATACACAGGCGTTTGTTGCTATTTACTTTTTCTTCGCAAGCTGGCTTTGATGTCCTTTGCGTATATTTTTTGTAATAATGAGTACTCTACTTCACTAAAAGGATACGCGGAAGTAAACATCACTAAACCGGAGAAACCGTCACAAAACATCCAGCAAGTCGGTTTTATCCCGTGCAGTCTTAATTTCGTAGCCGAAAACAAATTGTTTTACTTTGTACTAGGACCAGCAATGTTAGTATTTTAATTCCAACGTCAGAAAGAGAGATCTTGCAAAGCACATGACCAGGAATGTAAATAAATAAGCGGAATTTTCAAATTTCATAAATAAGTGAAGGCGTGCGCATCAAAAGCGCAGATCTCTTCCAACCGGAGAAGCAAGGGCCATCCGAATTACGTCCGTCATCAATCTTTGGTGGGACGCACTACACGCCCCAGGGTCATCAGGGGGAGCCCTTTACAGCTTCTCGTAAAGCCACGACTCCATCACGCCCGGGACGGCGCCTGGCGATAACGCTGCCGCGAGGCCGATGACCATCTCTGACAGCACCTCGGCCCCCCCTGAGCACACACGCCGCGCACGCGACCTCACGCGTCCGTCCCATCCCCCGCGTCGCCCCGTGCAGCCGCCCCGCCCGCGTTTAGTATGCGTCGCCCGGCGGTGTCGCCGCAATCCCTCGCGATGTCTTTAAAATTACCCACTTGATGAAGTTTTATTGCTGTATTGTTCGCCGCTGTCGGGCGCTTATCTGATTGGCACACTCCTCCGCGAGAGCGCTACAAGGGAAGGAAGGGGAAGAGAAGGAAGAGAACAGGGGGCGGGGGGCGGAAGTGGGCTCGACTGTTGTGACATGTTGTGGTTTCAAACGCGAGTGAAAGAGAGAGAGAGAGAGAGAGAGAGAGAGAGAGAGAGAGAGAGAGAGAGAGAGCGATAGCGATTTCGAGAACAGGAAGCCGAAATGTCTATAAGTATAGAAGGGGATGTGACGTTAAGGAAATCAGCAGCCCTTCAACGAAAAATAAAGGATGAAGTGAAGAAGAGAAGAGGAACGGCAAGTCTTCTGTAGAGAATGTTCATTCGCGTCAATAGAAAATGACAAAGTAATTCAGAATCACTTCCTTACTCGTTATCACAGCACATCACTTACCTATCCACAAAGTTTTACTCCAGCTTGAATAGAATTCCCTTCCTGGTGCCTTTCAAACTCGGCAAAAATCATGTCCATCAGACCAGAATTAAAAATAAATACTCCTATTACTCATTTCCCATCAAATTCGCTGAACTGGAACATCATTACACGACCCAATAGGGGAACCTGCACCTTTTTGTAATAGTTGTAAGTTAATAGTTTGTATTTAGTAAGTTGTAAGTAGTTGTATGTTTAATATAACTTAGTTAATAAGACATCTATAAATATGTAAAGATATTAAATAACTGATCTATGTACGTATCATCAAATATCAATAAATAAAAAAAGAAACTGACAAATGACTAAGGCATTTAAAAAAAAATTAAACAACGATATCACATAGGAAAACACAATTTCCCGCGCCCAAACGCACCATGAAACCTCTCGCGATGACGAGCAGCGAAGCCGGAGCGCGCGAAGTGGGAGAGAGAGCGGCGGCTGAACGCCCTTTGAAGGCAGCGCGACGTCTTTCCGCGCCGGCCGTTCGCGCTTCCGGCGCGGGGCGTTTACGCGCCGCCGGCTCCTGCGACGACCTCCCGCGCAGCCGCGCCCCGCTCGCGCCCGCAGCGCCTGCTCAGCACTTCAAGAGACATTTCGCGGATTAAGGTTCGTATCACGGTCAGCGTAGCGGATTCTTCTACCCAAGACTGTGGGGTTCAAACCCGATCGAAGCCGTGAAGTAACGATTTAACGATGCACGACGTAAGATATCTCCTTCGGAGGCGAAGTACAGCCGGCTGTCCCGTGTAGTGGATTTACTGCGTGTAAAAGATCCTCAAGTCTAAATAAAGCCTCTGAGCGAAATTCAAATCGCCTGTTTCGTCGCCCGAGATAATACCATCTTTCTCCGCTAGGGGGTGAAAAGAGCTTAGTGAAATTTGCGTGGTCGGACGGAAGAGCGGGCCTGATGGCCCGAGTCTCGCCACGTAAAATAAGGCATTCACTAACTGACTAACATTTCCATTGATTTTAAGATGATCGCCCGAAGTTATCGTAGGTAATACCACGAGTGCTTTGGAAATTGTCGATAAATCTCCGACTCGCGAAGCGAGGAGGGGATTTATCTGAAAATTTCCAAAGGATGAGTGGTATTTCATAAGACTATTTCACGAATGAAATTACGTCCAACAGACATCCAAAATGCGCCAAATATTGAAATTAACTCAATGCTTTGTTAAAATCTAAGAGGTTATATTCTGAGAGTACATAGGCGGTTTATTGGACATCGACGTAGCGATCGATACATACCGTCTCCTAAGATAGATGAGACACAGCTTATGATTGGCCAGTAGGGAGCAGCGATAAGAAAAATCGGATAGAAAAAGCGATAAACGTTTTGAAATACACAGCTCTGATTGGGGATTTTTGTAAGAATAGTTAAACACTATTGGTTTTAATTTCACGAGTGGAATAGTCTGAACTATTCCATTTATATTTTCGTGAACGGTTTACAAAAGAGACATAAAAATATTTTTATTCAAAGAGGTGAATGTAATGGACTGTATTACACTACAATGGTATTCGGGGAGAGATGAGAACGATAACCTTTTCACATGTCGCTCCAGAACACTAGAAGGTGAAAGGCTGCGGAATTCAAATGCATGTATCGATGCCGTGCAAGGAACAGAATCGATTATTTGAGTCCGTATAAAAGACGCGGGGTGAATGACCCTGATTGTTCCCATATTCCACGCCCTACAGTACTATTGAACATTGTAAGTAGTATTATTCGAGACCCAGTACGTGAACGTTAGCATTTCACATGAAGCCTGGATTAATTTTTTTTCTCCATTTCAACACTCGTACAATGCACACCAAATTGATGTTATATCGTGAGAATGACCTGAATAAAAAGCAACATAACCCTCACAATTTTGATTAGCTAATAAATTTCCCACGATACAAGGATTTCACAGAATTCCCTTTAAAACAGGGACTAAACTCATCTCACTTATATTATTGATATCTATCACACACGCATATGAACGACTAGGAATTCACGACCAATTTTAATCAAGAAACCAACCAGTTGAAACCAACCAGAGCTACGCACAAGTTCAAGAATCGTCCAGAGCAACTGCGCGCCGAGCCGCGGGGGCGCTGGCGGCGGCGGCGGGCGCGAGCGGCGCGCGAAAGCCTGCCCCCGCCGGCGCGATAAACCGCCGCTGATAAGCGCTAATGCATTCACGAGCCTTTCGCTCCCAGCACAGCGGTTAGCATGCGCGCCGCCCGGCCGTAACCGCCGCCCGTCTTCGTCCATTGTGCAGGCGGCGGCGGCACGCCGGACTCTCCGCTCTGATTCGCACCTCCTCCTCCTCCTCTTCCTCCGTCTCCTCTCCTCTCCCTCCCTCCCCGCCCGCCCTCCCTCTCAGCGTGCGGAGAGAGAGCGGCGGCGCCGCCGCCGCCGCCGGCGCCAGTGCCGGGAAATGAAGAAAAGGCGCCACTGCTGGAGGCGGCCGCTGGTTGCCCAATGCCGATCTCTGGCGCCTTCCTTATCGCGCGTCAACATTCCACTGATGCTTACGGTTGCGAGTACACTGGTACACCAGCGTTGCCTCCACAACGGTCCACATCAGTATTCGTAGAATTTAAGTTTTTGATCAATCTGAACTGAAACTGAACTGAAAAATTCTGAACTTTTCTGTTAACTGAAAAATTTGCCTTTCTTTTCCTATGCACTAAAACGATTTAGGAGTCTTAACGTTTTAAGAGGGCACGGTGTAAGTCTAAGGAAAACAAATACTACAAAGATAATTTGAACGATCTGCATTCTGCAGCAAAATTTTCTCTCATTTTCAGAACTTCTTATTCTCAAGTACCGACAGGGAGAATCATGTTCCAATACATCTCTTGAAAATGAAATTACCATTGAAACAATACATCATTTGAATAAAAAATGGCAAGTATTACTGTCATGAATTTTCACGCATTTCGAACACTGAAACTGTCACTATGATTTACTTCACACGCTTCCATTCACGACCATTTGAAACCTTCTTACGTCGGTCGATAACACCTATTTCTCAATTCGATTCGATTGTAAGCACCTGTTCCTAGATAACGCTTTTTCTCGAGGTTGTTTATGCACGCTCGATCGATTTACACACGCCTAGATTGAAGATTTTACGCGGACAACGACCATGCATCGAATCATAAAACCGGCAATGGGTTCGAGGCGGGTGCACATCAAAGCGAAAAATGTGCGCGAATCACGAAGGAAACACAAAAACACCGTCCGAAGTTGAGACGTCTCGCGCGAAGTAGAATTGGAGGTGGCGTGTCCCTCGCCAAAGCAGAAGAAACTAAACTGCCTTCGGCCCATACGAGCGAATGAAGAGAGAACTTGAAAATGTGACGGAGAAATCAAGTAAACGCTTACTATTTACATGCCTAATCTTATGTTTCATACATACTGGATGCTGGAAAGGCAACTTTCATTGCAAGGAGAGGAAAAACTTTAAACTGAAAAGCAATTTGATATGTATTATAATGTAAAATTTATAAACCATGAAGCTACCATAATTTTGCAACCAACCGAGCTTCATTATTATCTACTGAAAAATGAAGGGGAACCTCTAACTCCTGGTTTCCCATCACTCCCGTTCTTTTGGGTCGAGCGGGAAACATATTCTCTAAGAAAATAAATTCATGACCATCGACCCGCCTCGGGGAGAAGACGCCGCCCCGGTTCACCGAAGGACTTCATCCCCTCGCGGGGGGGGGGGCACGGGAGGGGGCGGAGGCCGAATCGTATCGTAAACAATCGATTCGCGAAAGATGGGGATGGAGAGGGATGGGGCGGGACAGGGCGGAAAGAGACGGGACGCGAGGAGCGGGGCAGAGCGGAAGGGAGCGGGGCAGAGCGGTAGGGAGCGGGGCAGAGCGGTAGGGAGCGGGGCAGAGCGGTAGGGAGCGGGGCAGAGCGGTAGGGAGCGGGGCAGAGCGGTAGGGAGCGGGGCAGAGCGGTAGGGAGCGGGGCAGAGCGGTAGGGAGCGGGGCAGAGCGGTAGGGAGCGGGGCAGAGCGGTAGGGAGCGGGGCAGAGCGGTAGGGAGCGGGGCAGAGCGGTAGGGAGCGAGGCAGAGCGGTAGGGAGCGGGGCAGAGCGGTAGGGAGCGGGGCAGTGCGGGGGGAGCGGGGCAGAGGAGAGCGGGGGTGCACCCAAGAGCTCCATGGCGTGATTCGAACGGGCCAGGAACCGGTCAATACGGAAGGCGCTTTGCATCTGATCTCCATACGTAAGGAGCGCAGGGGCGCGGAGGGGGGTTGGGGAGCAGGGCGATCGATCGCCGCTCGAGATATCGCCGTCGCTCCGTCGAGTGAACCGCGGGGGCGGCGCGTAGCGGCCTTGTGCGCGGGGACGCGTTCGGTTGTGTTTGCGTTGCCGGGCGCCGCAGGTCGCGTGCCACCCACCCCGCGCCAGATTGAAAACGGCGGACAGCTAGAGGAGTACGCCTTGAGGGACGGATCGTCCTCCGCGGTGCTACGAGAATTCAAAAGTGTACAGCGCTTTTTTATATTATCCAATCGTTCGAAGGGAATCACTTTTTTCTTCTTACATTTACACACGTTCGGCGCTAGAAAAAGACGACATTTTTAAACATTGCTCAAACACGTCTGTTTTAAACTTGCATGAAAATACAATCCCTCGGAGTCTAAATTTCGACTGTACTAAGCCCTTTCTAACCATACAAAGGTAAAAAATGAACTGAAACATAGTCATGTTCAGTCTACAAGAGTTTGTTGCGCTTTTGGCGTGTTTGGAACCTTTACTTATCAACGACTTAAAAGTTGGAAATCTCAGCGCCAATCGAACTCCACAAGCTGGATGATGCACGATCAAACAGAAAATTTAAACCATTCTATTCTGACAGGATGGACTTGAAGATTTCAGCGTATCCCAAGTGATTCCGTTTCTCTCTCTCCTCGAAAGCACCATAAACCGTGTTCATCACCCGCCGAAAATACCACTTTCCTGGTGGTTCGTGCCGACACGTGCTTCGTGCACCGAGGGGGCGGGGGTGGGGCGGCGGCGGCGGCGGCGGCGGCGGCGGCGCGTGTGCGGGCGCCCGGGCGCGCACGGGGTGAGCGGCCAAGGGGTTCGGCGGCGGCGGCGGCGGCGGCGGCGGCGGCGGCGGCGGCGGCGGCGCGGCGGCGCGGCCCGCTGCCAACGGCGAAGCGGCCCCGAGGTGCCAAGCCCGCGCGCCAGCGCCCGCCGCCGCGCCGATGCCCCCCGGCGGGGCCCGCGCTCGGGGTGACTTTGCCCGCCCCGCCCCAGCACACACGCCGAGGAAAAGAAATCTGTGCTCACGGGGTAAAAGTTCTTAAGTCAAAAATCTTAGTTTGGAAATAAACGAGGGTTAGACGATTGAGTCGCTAGGTCTCCCAACGCGAAGCTATATTTCCAAACGCGTTTTTGGCGTTAAAGAGAGAGCATTTGAATTCGGTCGTTTTACTAAAATAAAATACCTAACTTGTAGTTTCAGTACATAACCCAATTTCGCCAAAAATTGACTTAAGAACTTTTACCCCGTGACCACAGAAATATCTGTAACGCACATTAAATCATAGCTTGTTAGTGTTTCCGGGCGCGGCAACTGCTACGGCCATTAGTTCCGTAAATGTATTGCATGTTTTCCTTCGGGATGTGGCGGTGGTCTTCCCCCGCTGGATGGCGAGAACCGACGTTGACCTATGGTCGGCTAACGGGGTTTTTCCCAACCCGGTCTCTGCCGTCTGCGAGGCACTACCCCATCCAGGACAAGCTCTAAGGTCACGACAGGTCTCCTGGTGTGCGTGGTAATGTAGGGCACGTTGTGGAAATAAGGGGTGAGGATAGGTCAAGGAAGAGGAAGAGGAAAGAAAGCTCGCGCGCGGTCCGTACTGCTCCGGCATTCGCCCGGTGTTGATCGGAGAAACCCCGGATAACTACCAATCAGAGTAGCCGGCCTCTAGAATTCTCTTCCACACGGCGATTGAATTCGACCTAGCTGACAAACTAGTGACGAAAATCCTGCCACTTTTGGGAGTGGAACCCTAGAACTTCCCGGTCAGAGGGACTGCAATGACATCAGTTGATGACCTGAGCCATCTCTCCCTCTCCGCGTAGTTGGAATGAACGTGGTTGTAGGAAAAGAAGGACGTTAGTTCGAACTAAAGCTTGATTTAATGTCTGCGCGATTGTGTGCACGCGCGCGCCTAATGCAATAAACGTTCACCTGGCTACAGGAAACCCAACCTCTGCCACATATTTGACAGTTTATGCAGCAAGCAGGAATTGTTGGCTGCTAACATGTATTTTTCTCACTGAAAGAACGGGACGAGCCTAGATCATGGACCGCACACCCTATCGGGAGATTTATTTCATGATCTTGGATAACGAGATGCATTTCAATACAGCTGGACGACAGAGGCGAGAGAAACAACCAACTCTTTTCGGGTTGCCCATTTGCCAGGGAACACTATCATTTCATTCCTCATCCAAGGCGGAGCGATTCACTTCAATGTGGGATGGCACGGGGATTCTCTGACGGCACGGCAACCTTATCTGCGCGCGTAGAAAGCGGGAGAACGCGGCGTTCGCGTAATGCAGCGGAGAGTAAAAGAGACGATCTTGTCGGAAAAGCGCTGTAATCTACACGCGAAAGGGAAAATAATACTTTCATTTCTGGAGAGTTGAAGCAAACGAAAACTATCATTTGAAATTGAATAGCTCTACGAACAATGCGAGGTGGACGTGGGGAAAAAGAAATGGTAGAATGTCTTGGAGTGAAGCAACCGTTCTAATATCGCAGCCAGCTCTATCTTCCTGGTCGTTCTACAAAAGATTGTATCTGATATTTTTTTATAATCACTTCTAACTAAATTTCTTAGTCTATCAATTATCACTAATGTGATCGACTTGTGAAAAACGTCCTTGCTGCCCAACGCACTTTTCAATTCAACAAACTTATTCAAACGACGACCTGAACTACTCTCAACACTAGACATTTAGAACACCACCCGTTCGCGAAATAAACACGTTAGAATCCGCGACGAGAAGTAAAAGTACAGTGTCCAATTTCCGCATTACTTTAATATAAATTACACTAAAGTAATAATCGTGTAATTATCATAAAGTAATCTCTTGTTAATGTACAATACCTTAATCTACATTAAATTCAATGGCATTTCTGGCAGTGTAACGAGACGGGGGGGGAGGGAAGGCGGGGCGGGGCGGGCAGTGCGCCGAGCCGAGCGCCGCGCCCTGCCAAGGGAAATATGTTTTCCGCGGGCCCAGGCGGTGGGCGCCGCCCCCGCCCGAGGGTGACCGTCGCGGAGGTCCGCGGGCGGCGCCGTGACGTCAGCGCGGCCCACGTCCGCGCGCGTGACAAGCGAGCGACGCCCCGCGAACGCCCGCGACGGGCGTCGACCCGCGGGCGGGCGGGGCGGGGAGGTTCCCCACCAGGTGCAGCAGACAGGGTCGCGGGATGATGTTACTACGAGATGTCGTCCTTCCGAGGTAGGCGGGCTACCAAGAATTTTGGGCTGATTGAGGGGGAGGGGGGCGACCATTGTTTAGAGTTGTTTCGGAGAACGACGCACGCCGGGAGCAGCGACTCGCCTGCACGAATTTTATGCTACCGGTCTTGACTAAGCGTTCCTTCATCTTGCGTGTTTATGCTGAAGAAAAAATATTACTCCACTAATTATTGTCATTTGTAGGTTTTTAATCATTCAAATTTCTCATTTTATAATGAGAGTTAAGCGATAATAAGGAGTTTGAAGGCAAATTAAAGACCATTACAAGAAGACGTTTGGACCGAACACATCAGAATCATTATACACAAGAGGATATGGGCAATGCATCAAACAATGAGCGTGACATCCAATTTGCGTAATCAAAACCCTTGTAAAATTTTTTTGGAGACTCGAGAACCATATTTTACTCCGGCGAGCAAAGTTCTTCCTCGTTTAAGGAACCATCCTCTAATTTCATACAAGATTATCTCGCGGAGAGTAATTTACATCGTCGGGCGAGTGGCCTAGAAACATGACAGCCACGAATAATCGTCTCGTCACCGGTTTCGCCCCCGCACGGCGGATCCCGAGCACGCGACCGACGTGGCGGGAGGGAAGGGAGGGGAGGGGAGGAGGGGCTAGCGAGGGGGCGGGGGCGGCCGACGCCCGTGGCGCGTAACACGAACCCGAAGCCTCAAAACGGAGGCGTCGCCCGCCCGCCCGCCCGCCCGCCCGCCCGCGCAGACCGCAAGCGGCGCGCCCCCGCCGCCTCGCGCCGCCGCCGCCGCCACCGCCGCCGCCGCCACCGCCGCCGCCGCCGCCTCTCGCCGCCGCCGCCGCCGCCAGGGAGCCTGCGGTCTCGCGACGCGACGCGACGCGACGCGACGCGACGCGACGCGACGCGACGCGACGCGACGCGACGCGGTGGGCGGCGCGGACCCACCCGAACGCAGTCTCTTAGAACTCTCCCGAGTTCAACACTGCATTGGCAGTGTCCCGAACAGTAAAGTAATAATCATCAACACACACTGAATTTCATGTACATTAGCATGAAAGAGTCAAAGCTTTGGGTTCATATTGGAAGGAATGAATGACCTTGATCTGGCGATTATAAATATATGATATGAATGATTAGAGGCAAGAGAAACTGGAGAATCTCTACATTAAATCAACATTGATTTTAACTTGTGTAATACATTTAATGTACAAATATATAAAGCTCTTTTTAATGTACAAAGTTACATTAAGTTTCATTTACAATACATTAATCTATATTAAATTTAATGACATTTGAGCCCACGTGAATTCAAGAACTTTCACCCGGAGACGATCTTAAACTGCATATCGTTAAACGCGTCTCTCCTTACGAATACTGCTTTAAGTAAAACCCTAGTGTTTTCCAAACCCAATCCTTAAACAGTTTATTTTTTGGTAGATCTCGAAGAAAACTTCATTTATAAAACGCATCTCGCGATAACAAGCATTTCCCGACCTTCGCAGGAGAACAACGTACCTTTACATCACAAGTCCTCATTTATCTTTCATGAAATAATTTTATATATTCATAATCTAATTGTTTAATTAAAATATTTTCCGGGAAGTAAGAACTTTAATCATTTCGTGGCCCCATGACAAGGTACTACCCGCTCTAGAAGAAAGTATACAGAAATTTCGAGAGTTAAAAGTCTAATAATGATATGCACTAGTATGTCATTTCGTTCATACAATAAGTTTTTACACAACTACGTTTTGAAAACTTTTAATATGTTTTAGAGGTGACAAAGCACTTCGAATGTGTCAAACCATTTTTGCCAAATATGCCAGAACTCTTTCTTTTCTGAGACCGCGATTCACTAATGGGCAGGGTGTTACTTTTAAAATGGAAATTAAAGAAAAACGAACCGTAATTTAGTTACACATATTAGAAAGATTAATCTATTGCAAAGGGATTACTTCGGATTACATACACTAATTCCTTCCATATTCTCATTTATTCGTAAGTACTTTCATCCTTCTTCATTGTCATTGACTTGAAGGAATTAACAAGAACATGAGAAAAAGTAAAGCCGTCCATGTTTTCTCGTATTACAGTAATATATTTCGAGAACCAGTTCCGCGAATTCGTGCGACTTAGCTTTCCTCTGGCAGTAAGGATCGATGTAAAGATGCAAGATACGTTGGCATCCTGTCCCTTGGGCAACGGCGAACCGTAAAAACCAACATTCCCAGACTGTGTGATGCCTAGGGTTTTCCAGCATTTAGAATAAACCGCCAAATGAAGGGACAGAGCAAGTGTGTCGAGAGATATATGTGGCTACATACAGAAACAACACCACCTACGAGCAACTTAAAAATGTAGGAACTATTTTCGGAGATTAAACTCTAGCATTAAATTGAGACCGTACGTAACTCTTATGCCCTCAGGTTAACGTCTATCGCAGTGGTGTCAAGGTCTTCTACTGGTGGCAGTGGCACGCGTCGTGGCACCGTGGCATGCCACGAGCTCCTCTACGCAACTAGTGTCACGAAAGGAAACTATTAGTAACCCAAAAGGGATGGCGTTGTCTCTGGTGGCGGGGTAATGAAGTGCGTCGAGGGGATCGGTTTGATTTATATACAGTTTGATTCGCATTACATTATGTTCGATACGCGATGAATAATATCAATTCTCGAAGACAAATAAAGCCTGGATTACTTTCTTATCCAATTGAAGGAACACCTCAGCTAGTCGAGTTATTGCGAGCCGAAAGTTCCATGAACACCAGGTTTCTACTGACTGTAATCAAATATGGAACTCTGAAAACAATTTGCATTTCAGTTGATTTTATTTCTGGTGTACTAAAAATATATTTCTGAATAATACTAAGTCAGTTGTAATAGTTTTTTATTTCGAGGACTGCCAGTATGTGATTAACACATCTGGTTATAATCAATTTTCATTAAGATATTGCAATTAACGTTTAAATTTAACCTTTTAATAATTCAATCTTAGAAAATTAAAAAAAAAATCAACGTTTCTGCATGCTTTGATTTCATCCCACCTAGGTCGAGGCCCATTGCCGAAGACGCCGCCTGCCTCGGCGGAGGCCGCGCGCGCCCCCGCCAAGGTCAAAGCCGAGGGCACCAGGTGAGGGCCGCGCGCCAGTGGCCGCGCCAGCTGATCGCGGAGGACAAAGGACGGCGCCGCCCCCCTTTACCGAGAGCTCGCCCGCCCGCTCGTTTGGCTCCTGTCGCGCAGCGGGAATGCGTGACCGGCCGAATATCCCTACTATTCCCCGCGGCCACCACTTCCCACGAGTCGCGCGCCGCCCTGACCCCCCGCCGCGCCACATAGCTCGCTCGCGCTCCGTCTGGAAGCGCCACTTGAAATAGACCCCCCGCGAAATGTCACCAGCCCGGCCGCCGGATGCGAGTCCCGGCGGAGATCGCGATCTCAGAGCGATTCTCTGGCGCCGGCCGCCGCGTGGAAGGGTTGAACGGCACCGTGACATTGGTCAGTGCGAAGCACCAGCGCCACTCGAGGGCAGAATGTTAGGCGATCTCTCTCAGAACATCCTTCGGCTCGCCAGCCGTGCTTTCACCTTTTCGCAGAAGAGCGCGCGAGCGAGCGAGCGGCTCGGATCCAGACGTAAACAAATTAGATCAGCCGCGTCTGGGCATCTGCGAAATGCCGCCTTCAGAAGACAGTTTTACGTTTCAGTCAAAAACTTCACAAGCTTCATTACGACACCGACGACACCGCTCACTCCCATTTTCGCTGACGTGTCTCCGCTCAAACGGGGACGACATCTCTAAGCGATCGTCCGAAAACCGGAATATTTGGGCGAATCTTTTGCCGGCGCGAAGTGTATTTTCGGGGGCGGGGAGGGGGGCAGGCGGACCGGAATAAACAGGGCGCGCGCGGATCGAGTGTCGAGAGCTCAAAGGAATGGAAATACGCGCGGGGGGGGAGTGGGGGGGTGCCCGTCGCTGCGAATGAATGGCGCGCGAGAGCGTCGCCCTGGGCGATCCTCCGCCACCGCCCCCACCGCCCCCCTGGCTCAAGAGCGCCCGCTTGTGTCACCGAGCCACTCGCCAGGGTTACCTCACCGCAGCGCCTCTACGCAGCCAACCTTCACATTTCGCAAAGTTCAGTGATGCGGCGAGGAGGATTGTGTAACGCTCCTAACGCTTCAAACATTTCGGTGCTACAGATCGCGATTTTTCCGCCAGTAACGTGTTAATAAAGAAGACGCTTTTTGACGTTCTTTAGTTCTGAATACGACTATACAGAAGAGATCTGTTCTTTTCATCTACCTCGATCCCAGTACAGATTCGATATTTTGCAAATCTTTGCTGCGTGGCAGCGCTTTGTTACTTTGTTCTCCAACCGCAGCGAATTTCTGCGCGAATACAAAAGACCTGCTATCCATTTACAGGTCCATACATTTAGACACCTCTCGTCCCTTTTGAACGTTCACCACCAACTCTGCAAACTGAAACAGCGCCCAGAAGACTTGGCAATTTCGAGAAGAATGGCCAGCTTCTCAGCGAGTGCGAGCACGCGAGTGGAAAGGGCGGGGCGCACTTCCGGTGTGAGGGTGCTCCATCGCGGCACCCAACGCAGCGGCGGGGTATTCTTAGACCGCGGAGGCCGCAGGCGGGGGGGGGGGGAGTCAGCGGCCGCCGCCGCCGCCGCCTCCGCCTTCGTCGTCGTCGTCTGTCGCCTTCGCAGCCGCCGAGGTAAATGCGACCGCGTCAACCACTTGACGTCTGGGATTCGAGAAAAAGAGCCATCGAATTAGGCGGGCGAGAGCTATTTTCAGCGCTTCCGATGCGCACTAGACGATGCGCTACTTCCTCCGTGAAGAGCAGCCGAAGAGCGCTTCAAGAGCGGCTGAAAGAGGACCAACAGCTTCCAGAGGATTCGTCCACTGAAATCGAGAAGAGGCTCCGTCGTCCCCTTTCCCAACATGAATTCTTCGGCCTTTTGGATCATTCCTGTTGCACTTCTCTGGTCTTTGTCTTCTCTAATAATCTTCAACCCTGAAAATAAACCTTTGCCACAACATCGCTTCGTTTCTTATCCTCTCCATCTTTCGCAGGTTGAGAACACTTTCTCTCCCACTTTCATCGGTCAACCAAATTCTACCCCGAAACCCTTACCTGTCTTATTTTAGTCGATCTTTTTCTATTATTTTTGGGAGGGACAGAACAATTTTAGACGTTTCGATGATCTGAGAGGAGCAAAATATCCCTATTTCTTTCTATTCTTCACTTGAATATTTATTATGCACGCCACTAGCGTCGTTCTCGTAACTTTCCATGAAACGCATGCGAAGTTATGATCGTTTCGTGTTTACGACCCTTTTCTAACGGAGTCCAAGTTGTGTTTGGCCATAGGCGAACCTGATTTCCCACTACATAGCCCGCTCTAGAAAATGAGAAGAAGTTATGTGCATGCATGCAACGTATTTAGTATACCGCAAGAAGGAACTTAGAATTCAACCGGCAGTAAAGAGTTGACTGAAGAGGTATGAATAAAAATGTGAAAATGAATTAAGCAGACAGCCTAGTACCGACCAGCAAAGGGAATGAAAAATTTACGAGGGAAACAGACCAATAGGTGCTGGTTTTGACGTTGGAAACAAAGTAAACGTTCCCTCAAAGTAACTGTTGGGGATTAAAGTCTTGGAAAAGAAAAAGACAGTTATGTCATAAGGTATGCATGTAGCGATTAAAGAGAAAACAATGTAAGAAGCTATTAAAGATGCAGGAGTAAGAAACAAAACCAAAGTTGCAACCTATATGCTTCCAACTTTGAATCGCTGAGAGATTGAAAAAATGAAGTATAGGGCGATAAAAATTGAACTGTGGGAAGGGACAAACGCATAAAAAAATATGATATAAGGCTCATGATGTAAGAATCAGATAGCAAGTTTCTTTTCTTTAAGAGGATAAGGACAGTATTGCAATAACTGTACTACCTTACAAATTGTTGGTACAGTATCCACGAAGATTTTGGACTCAAATAGGCATATTCCTAATATCGAATGTTTGATATCTTGCAGACCGGGTAAATGGATATTTTCACTTTCATCAGTAGTTCAAAATCCATTCGGCTCCCACCAATTCGACACCTTTACACAACCAATTCAAGTATGGACGCGCCGCAATGTTCCGAATCTCTTAAGCATCAGCGCAGGAAGAGGGGTAAAGGCACGGCGGTAAAAGGCACGGCGGTAAAAGGCACGGCGGTAAAAGGCACGGCGGTAAAAGGCACGGCGGTAAAAGGCACGGCGGTAAAAGGCACGGCGGTAAAAGGCACGGCGGTAAAAGGCACGGCGGTAAAAGGCACGGCGGTAAAAGGCACGGCGGTAAAAGGCACGGCGGTAAAAGGCACGGCGGTAAAAGGCACGGCGGTAAAAGGCACGGCGGTAAAAGGCACGGCGGTAAAGGCACGGCGGTAAAAGGCACGGCGGTAAAAGGCACGGCGGTAAAGGCACGGCGGTAAAAGGCACGGCGGTAAAGGCACGGCGGTAAAGGTACGGCGGTAAAAGGCACGGCGGTAAAGGTACGGCGGTAAAAGGCACGGCGGTAAAGGTACGGCGGTAAAAGGCACGGCGGTAAAGGTACGGCGGTAAAGGTACGGCGGTAAAGGCACGGCGGTAAAGGCACGGCGGTAAAGGCCCAGCGCTGAAGGTGACGGAGGAGGGACGCGGCGGGCGGTGGCCACGTCGCCCCGTCTGCAGGCGGCGACGCGACGGCCGAGTCCGCGCGACCGGAATAGCCGCCCGCGTCAGTCATCGGCGCCCGGCGCGGGTGGAATCCGGCGCGACAATGTCACGGCGCCGTCGCGCGGAGACCGCCCGCGTCGAGCGCCTTCAAAGGCCACGCTGGCGCCTCGCTCGGAACAGCTAACAAAGCTCGCGGCGCACGCCCCGTAAACTTCGCTATGCGAGCTCCGGCGGCTTCTTTGGGAACGAGCGGTTTCGAACTCGAGACGTCTTTGGTGCTTTCGAATACGTGGGATGTACGGGATGCAAAAATGATACTCGAAGGATGTGTTTGGTTGTACAGATGGTCATTTTTATCAGCTGCTTGTTTTTCATACTGACATTTGATCCGTGAAGGAAATTTATGTAGAAACAGCTGGTATGACTAATATGTTATTCACGCTCACATACGGTCTATCAAGTGTGGACATCTTGATTTTGTATTTTCTTGCAAAGATAATACACAAAATTAAATTTTTATCAATGAAGTAAGTGAAGTCTGATGACTTTGTATATGGATTTTCACAAATCGGGAATTCGCAACGGGAAATATAAATTTATTATGGAGGCCTCACGTTGTGATAAAAGGGAACGTCCATGGAACTGACACCAAAGTTTTCGGCATGTCATTCACAGAGTTCAATGTCTGCCGCGAACTCTTGAAGTAAGACGGTGGTAAAGTTGGCCAGGATGGCCATACCTTTCTTAGAAACCCAAAAGACTGTTTGGCGCTTGCCTGCGATCTCTGCCATCGTTTAGCATCTTTCTGAAGCCACTTCGCACAGCGTCCAAGATCGCAGTCCATGGATGCAAGGAAAACGCGAAAACCATGGAGCAACGTGGATTTTTTGATTGATTGATTCATGTTTCCGGGCGCGTCATCTACTTAGGTCATTAGTCCCGTAATTGTAGTGCGTGTTTTTCTCGGGAGGTGGAGGTGATCTTTCTTCGCTGGATGGCGAGATCTGGCGCCGACCTACCATCGACTAGCGGATTTTCCCCTCAACCAGGGGGGCACCGCCCCAGTCGGGACAAGCTGTAAGGAGCAGCGCGGAGGAGGCAAGGGAAGCAGTGTCCTAAAGACAGGACGTGGCCGGGCGCCCGTCGCGGGCTCGCCGATTGGTTTATTCGCGTGGGCGTTCGAGCGCCTGCAAAAACGCTAATCGGCGGCGACGGACGGGCGTCCATGGGCGGCGGAGTTCGCGTCCGGAGCAAGCGGGACGACTTGCGGCGCACGAAAAGAACGTCCGGCGCTCGCCATTCCTCACATTGTGAAAGTATTTCGATATGGAAATGATGGGACTTTAATTATCGCGACTATTCCACTCGTGAAGTGAAAACCAACCGTGTTTAACGATACAAATTGCCCCCAATCAGGGCAGTGTATCCCAAAAAGTTTTTCTATCCCATTTTTCTCACCGCTTCTCCCTCCTGGCCAATCATAAACTGTGACTGATGTATCTTAGCGATCGATGTATACCGCCTCGTATGTCGATGACCAATAAACCGCGTATGCACTGTAACATAACGTCTTTGGTTTCAGTTATTTTCAATATTTAGCGAATTTTGGAACTCTGATGGGCGTAATAACACTCGTGGAATAGTCCTATTAAATACCACTAGCGCTTTGGAAATTCTCAGATAAATTCCCTCCTCACTTCGCGAGCCGGGGATTTATCGACAGTTTCCAAACCACCTATGATTATATCACAAGTACTAATGACGTTTATATAAATATTTCCGGCAATAATGAGCACCGAAAACAACGCAATTGCTCAGAGGGAGTAGAATGCAGTCTGGAGAAAACTACTAATTCTATCATTGCAAATTGAATATTTGCTGTTTCTCCTTCAGTATAATTATATTAAGTAAGTAATAAAATGCGCTTGTACAGACAAATTTAATTTGGTTCTCACAAGAAAAGACTTCTAATAAAAAAATATCCACGGTTCACATTTTCACAGTAACAATATCAAAATGATTCCGATTCTTGACTCTAAAGCATAAAGAGCGAGCATAAAGATATTTTACGACCGGCAAAATCAACACCGAGACTGGGAATTGGGGCGCGGGAATGGCGACTAGGGAACGCGGCGGCGGCGGCGGCGGGGTCGCTTGTGAAGCCGATAGAGGGCGGCGGCGACGGCGGCGGCGAGGGCAAGGGCGGCGGCGGGAGGGCAAGGGCGGCGGCGGCGAGGGCAAGGGCGGCGAGGGCAAGGGCGGCGAGGGCAAGGGCGGCGAGGGCAAGGGCGACGAGTGCAAGGGCGGCGAGGGCAAGGGCGGCGAGGGCAAGGGCGGCGAGGGCAAGGGCGGCGGCGGCGAGGGCAAGGGCGGCGGCGGCGAGGGCAAGGGCGGCGGCGGCGAGGGCAAGGGCGGCGGCGGCGAGGGCATGGGCGGCGGCGGCGAGGGCATGGGCGGCGGCGGCGAGGGCAAGGGCGGCGGCGGCGGCGAGGGCAAGGGCGACGGCGGCGGCGAGGGCAAGGGCGACGGCGGCGAGGGCAAGGGCGGCGGCGGCGAGGGCAAGGGCGGCGGCGGCGAGGGCAAGGGCGGCGGCGGCGAGGGCAAGGGCGGCAGCGGCGAGGGCAAGGGCGGCGGCGGCGAGGGCAAGGGCGGCGGCGACGGCGGCGGTGAGGGCGTGCGAGGCGGCGCGCACACCTGCCGCCGCCCGGCGTGGGCCCCGCTTTTGTTCCCGCGCGAGCCGCTTCGTCGGCTTTCGGGCCGCGCTCCCCTCGTCGCGCCGGTTTGATTCCGCTCCTCCCACGCCCTTCGGCCTCCGCGCAGCCATTTAATGCGGCCACATTTCGGGATATTTCAAGCGCCCACTATTTGGCATGAAAATAAACATTTGGGAGGCCAACGGAGAACTCATTTTTAGAACAATGGAATTTCGTTTTCATTTTTATTTATCCAAACTTCCGTAAATACTATTCGGATCTTTGAAAACATGAATTGTATTCAAATTGTTCAAATATCCAGAAATTTTACTACCGTGTTATGTGTTTATATTATACCTCATTCAAAAACCCTGTTACATTTTTTTTTTTTTTCAGTGGATATCGTAAATATGATACGATAATTTATATCAATGAATGATTTCTCTAATGATGTTAAATCTATTCTCAACTTTTAGATTAGATGCTCAATCGCAAGCATGTGCTGTAAGATTCCTGCAAGCGCTTCGATTCTTCTAATCTGCAGCGCCGCGCGCCGACGCTGGTGATCTCGGCGACTGCGCACGGCCCAAATAGCAGATGCCGAACAGAAACAGAACGTCGACAGCGTATCATAAGCGAACGAAAACCCCGACCCTTTCGTGAAAATGAAGGTAATTATCGGTAAATATCGGTTCAGAGCGGGCGCGCGCTGTCTCTCCGTCTCGTCGAGTGGCGGGGGGGGGGCGGTCCGCTTCGACGGGGCGGACGCCGCGGGGCGCATTCCACGCAGCAGCAACAGCAGCAGATGTGGAGGCGCAGGCGGAAGCAGAAAACAACGAAGATGCGGATCGCGCGACGCGCGGCGGGCGGGCGGGCGGGCGGGCGCACGCGACGGACGAGGTCACTCAACCTGGGAAGGTGAGCGACGCGGGCGCGCCAAGGAAGGCGGCGAGAGTGGAACGGCGCCCTCCCGAACGCCTCATGAAAGGAGGACGGGCTTGGCGCGAACGCTCTCAATGAATCCTCCCGGACGCGTTTTTTGCCATTGACTTGAAGGCAACATTTTTAGGAATACCTACATGAGAGCTAGTAAGTGAAGGAATATCATTATCAACGATTTAATCACGTCGTTGTGTACGATCGCTCTTTAAATCACTTTCTTTACTAGTTTATTAATTTATTGTAATTTTGTGCGAATAATACATTTCAGTTCACAATGCGTGAAAACCTTAAGACGTTTAACATTTTATCCTTAATTTTACAATAAGGAAATACATTACATGAATGTTAATTATAACTATCTTCCACTATCTAATCTATTCAACTATCAGAAAGAACATCAGAGATGAAAATTAATTAGAATGATAAAAAAGCGCATCACCAATGTTTGGATGTACAAAATGTAATATCAATTGCATTTAGGTACAATTTAAACAGACTCGTCGCACAATTTCTCTCGCTTCGTATTCTAATCTTTCTCCTATAGCATCACAGCACTCGTGTTCCCGCCGTCGCCACCCGAGAGGACCGCAACAAGATGGCGGCTGCGGGCAGAGCGTTCGGGGGTGAACGATCACCTGGCCGGGGGGAGGGGGGGCGGGGCGCGCGAGGGAGCGCAGACCGGAAGCGCGCCGCCGCTGGAACTTCCGGGCGGCGGGCGGGGGCGGGGGCGCCTGTGGGAAGCGGCCGCGGGGCGGGCGAGAACGGCCGCCGATCAAGAGGCGATTGCGCCGCCAACAATAGGTCGCGTCGCGGGGCTCCCGAGTCACCGGAGAGGAAGGCGGCTCGCTTAACTGTTGCGGCGGTCGCTCGCTAAAACATTACGTTTTCTGCAAACGCAAGCGACTCTACAAAGTTCTCACACGCTCCGCACAATAGACCTAGCAGCTGCTTGGTAACTAACCTCTAGTCGAAAATTCATGAATAGCCATCACTTTCTCTTCATCCATCACGTTCAACGAATCAAATCTACCGAAATATTAATACTCTCTTTCGTGCTTTTTAAGGTTCGAAATATTGAGATTGCATTTTACGAATGTTTCTGCCTTCAGCATGTGGTTTGAATATTTATTAGAGGAACGTCGGATCGTGTGTTTGATCGCGTTCATTTAGGCTATAACAGGTACGTAGCAGATTTCTACAAAGTATATATATGCAGAAATCTGCTTGCAAGCAGGTCCTGCAAGGAACGCGTGGCGCGACTGGTGTATCGCCTTCAGGGGCGCCAGGAAGCGTGTCGGCTGACTGCGCAACGTCCCGCGTGGTCGTCTGCTGTGGCGCGAAAATGCGGAATTCAGGCATTCCGTCATACCTTTAAATGAAAGTGGTGGCATACTTACAGTCCGCGAGCAGTCGGCAAAGAAGTGCAATTCCAACTTCGTGGAATAATTTAGAATATGCTTTTGGCATAATTTTTAGATTATGAAAATATACTAGCCATATGCACTAGCAGGATTAAATGTTTCGTGATACCCAACGGTTTTTTTTGGTATTACAGAAAAAAAAGTGTGTATACTACATTTTAAAACATTCGCGTAATTTCGAGGCACTAGTGGATTGTTGAGACTGAACGCCGTGAAGACCATTTGGAACACATACCTAGTGTAGTATCAAGGAGTCTAGTGAAGTATTCAAGTATCAATAAATAGTTGAAAAATTAATTCACTTTCTTTTCCCCCCGAATTTTCTAATGAATCTTCGGAACGTAATTCCAAGACCCTTCCACCATTCCCAAAATATACACGTGATATGGTTTGGAGCGAGTTTGCATCCAAAGCACCCCGAACCCGATTTCAATGATTGTCATTCCGGGCGCTAGGGTCATTAGTCCCGTAAGTGAATTGCATGTTTTTGCTCGGGAGGTGGCGATGGTCTTCCACCGCCGGGTGGCGAGATCCGGCGCCGACCTACCGTCGGCTAGCGGAGTTTTCCCTCACCGGGTATCTCACCAGCGGGGCACCGCCCAGTCAGAACAAGCCCTAAGCACCCGACCGGTCTCCCGGCATGTGTGGAAGTGTGGTGCATGTTAGTGTAAATGTGTGTAAGGGGTGAGGACACAACAAGAAAAAGGAACGAAAGATCGCGGGCGGTCCGTGGCCCGTTTGTTAGGGTACTACCCCAGCATTCACCCTCTGGCCTGTTGATCGGAGAAAACGCGCAAAACTACCGATCAGAGCAGCCGGCCGCTAGAATTCTCCTCCAGACCGCGACTAAACTCGACCAAGCTATCTAATTAGTCCAAAATCCTGCCTCCATCGGGACTCTAACCTAGGACCTCCCGGTCAGGGGCACTGCAGTGCCATTAGTTGACGCACTGAGCCACCAATCTCCACCATTCCCAAAACAAACACTTGATAAGGTTTCGAGCGAGTTGTCATGAGAAGCAAGCCCCCCCCCCCCCAGCCTTCAATGACAGCAGCAGCGTGGGGAGGCGACGCCGTTCGCGCCAGGCCTTCCGCAATAACCGCGACGCATCGGGGCGCAACGAACCGGCGCGCACGGGCGGGGCGGGGCGCGGAGCAGAGGGCGTCGCGACGCCCGGCGCCGCCAAGGACGTTCACATGCGCGCCGCGCGGAAGCGCCGCTTATCGCGACGCGCGAATCGCCGCGAGGCCGCGCCGCCCGCGCCGCCACCGCCGCCGCGCCGCTGTCGCTTGCGGTTTCGCTGCGCCTCGAGGGCCGGGGCGCGGGCGCGGGCGGGCGCCACGGCGCTGGTGCAACGGAAGCGTCCGCCATTACGGAGAGATCCTGTCTTGGCTGGGAAGCGGACGCGCTTGGCTTCCGAAATGCACTCGGGTGGCGACAAATAAAGCCACTTTGCGCGAGAGCAAGAAACCATTCTTTCTCCAGGGCCTCGTAGCAGGGAGGAAGTATATCTGAATACTGATAAAGGGATGAAAGCTACAAGAAGATTATTTTTATAGTTAGGTTTTATTTTGTATTCGATGGGTATTTCCCCCTTCAAAGACTCGATTGGATTTTTGTAAATTTTAATACACTTATCTTCCTTAAATTTTCGGACCACAAAGGAGTTCATCAATCCAATCGTTTTATTTGCATTTACTTCCGAATGCATCCACTATCATCAGATTGTTTGATTGTTCGTGACTCCGGGCGAGTCAACTAGAGATCTCCAGACCGGTCTCCCGGCATGTGTGGTAGTGTAGTGCATGTTAGTGTAAGTGTGTGTGTGTAAGAGGATAGGGCAAGGAAGAGGAAGGAAAGATCGCGCGCGTTCCGTGACCCGTTTGTTAAGAGTACTGCTTCGGCATTCGCCTGGTGTTGATCGGAGAAACCATCTTCATCAGAGAAAGAAGACGCCCTGCTAGCTGGTTGCCTGCGTCAATTCGCGTGGCGCGGCCGGGCGGGGCGGGGCGGGGCGCGGGCAGGGCGGGGCGCGGGCGGGGCGGGGCGGGGCGGGGCGGGGCGGGTGCAGCGTGGGGGCGTATTCACAGGTGGCGCGGAGCCAGCTCGAGCGAGCGCGGGCGAGGGCGAGGGCGACGGCGAGCGGAGCGGGCTCGCCTTATGGCGAGACCATAAAGGGGAAGTCATCTGCTGCGGCCGTTGAGAGCACTCGCCGCGGCACCCGACACCTGTTCATGCGTACTTTTATTGCGATTCGCCACAAACACGCACTGCAATTTACTGCTTTCACGCATTTCTATTTGATGGGAAAAGTCGCCCACGACGACAGTGTCGATCTAGGAGAAGAATCTTTGTTCTACTAGGCGATTGCAATGGAATGTCACGTTCACGCACGACGGCGGATAAACCAAGATGTTTACGAGTTAATTGCGGCGAATAAAACATGCTAATTCATCTTGTTACAAAGGCTTATTTTCACACGTTCATTTGAAAACAATTCGAAAATACACGGTACAGCATTTGTTGAAGTGACGTGTTCATTAACGAAAGAAACATGAAGGTAAAATGACATGTGGATCTAGCCGAAAGTGCGCCATGTGATACAGTGTGTTTACAAAATTTGGCCTTTTTGTGAATGCTGAAGTGCGTGAATATGAAAACTAACAAAGGGTTCCAAATAAATATTGCCTTACGACGAATTCAAGTATTCGAATAGCCGAAAATGTTATGATTATTATCATGTCCATTAACATTTTGCAAAACGATCAGATTGAAATAAATTTCTCGGAGTAATTATTAATATTATTATTATTATTATTGTTATTATTATTATTATACAAATAATATTATTACATTCTTTCTCGTATACATTTAAAATTTCTATTATTACCCGTTTACATTTAGAGAGGTTTAGGGAAGAAAAAAAAATTCTAAGAAAGAGCGGTTTCCCAGACTTTACGTAAAGTTAAGTTTACTCAGATTCCAGAATCTATTGTGCGGCAGTTTTCCGCGTTCGGGAACAAAATCGCAGCAATCTCGACTATCAGCGGCATTTCCGCGGGCGAACAAACGACGGCGGCGGCGGCGCCTCCATTTGAGAGCGCAGGGAAGCGATCCGCCGCGGACGCTCCGAGGCGGGCGACATGCGATGCGAGAAGCGGCGGATGCCTGCACCGCATAAAAGAATTCGCCCTCCCTCGCTCGCCCCGCGTGGCGTGGCGTGGCGAGGCGTGGCGTGGCGTGGCGTGCACGGAACCGCTACTGCCACGGAGAACTGCTGCTCGCCAAGTCCACGGACGCGGTGAGCGTCCCAACTCTTTGCATTCACGTTATCAGAAGTCGCATGCGAGATCGCCACGGAGCTGTCCACATTTTGATCGGTTTTTCATCTGAAGGAAGTTCAACATTTTCCTGCAGGAATATTATTAGTGGGCCCTCTTTTACAGATGAGAAATTAGTGTCTAGTTTCATGATCGAACACTTCAAGCACGTTCCTTTGTTCCGGACATTTGCGCGAGCGTCCCAAACAGATATTGTGGCAGTTTTCCTTGTACCCTCATCCACGATACAGTGAAACAGAAGGTTCTATTTTAGAGTTGATGAAGGGGCATCTTAAATACAAGCTTTGTATACACCACGACATTACGCGTCCGTAAATGTCAAACGGCGCCATTCAGTAAATGTATTCGAAACCTTCTAATTCAGACGTGATGAGCTCTATTTTCATACTCACACACCCGCCCGGAATGTCGCCGCCGGTCCATTCGTAGCTCACGTTGTAGCACCAACTTCCACTGGCGAGGCGTCTGCAGCAGTGGGCACCCCTGAGCAGGCGGCCGAAAATACTCGGCGGCGGCGGCAGCGCCGCCTTCCCCGCCGCCGCGCCGCGTCTAGCGTCTGCCGCCGCCGCCGCCGCCGCCGCCGCCGCCGCTCACCTCAACCGCCGCCGCACCCCGCGCCTTGAGGAAGGTGGCGAAGCGAGCGGTTCCTCAAATTAT
Source organism: Acheta domesticus (assembly GCA_031308135.1). Lineage (NCBI taxonomy): Eukaryota > Metazoa > Arthropoda > Insecta > Orthoptera > Gryllidae > Acheta > Acheta domesticus. The sequence goes on along the minus strand of JAHLJT010009436.1, from coordinate 18,233,656 downwards.
TCATCGCCTGACTTCTCTTGACCGATGACCCGGCTTCCGCCTCCCTTCGGCAATAAACTGAAGGAGGGAAAAGCTCTCAGCCAGCACCGACTCCGAAGACATCTTCACTGGCGCGCAATAGAAACTACTTTCCGTTAAAGACGAGAAGAGAACTGCTGTCCGTGTTTTTCTCCAAAAAATCTAAAGGAATGACAGCAGCAGGTCAAGATCCATCACAGGAGATACCTCGAGCTCTTGAGAAAGTTACAACGCAAATTATTGAGAAAGTTGCGAAGGCATGACTGATTCTCCAGAGATTTCGTAACTAACTCCGCCCGCATTTCTTCAATCCATCGGTCAAGAACAGTTGCGCGATTCATATCACGCCTTCCGACATCCCCAATTCCAATCCCGCTATCACCGCCCTCTCGCGCGTCGCCGGACGTCGAATCCCGGGGGGGGGGGGGGTCGGCCGCTATCTAACCTTGGCGCGCGTGAGCTACTGACCCGGCCGGGGCCCCGTGGCTCCGGTGGCCCCGGCGCGCCGTCTCGCTCGTGCCGAGAACCCGTTTCCACCGCGCGCTGCATAATCCCGTCATGCTTTGCGGCCCCTTCGCCCGCAGCCCCGACACCTGATGCACCGCTCCCCGCCCGCGACCCCGCCCTTCGCTCACACACACACACACACACGCGTTTGACACCGAAACGGCCTCGTTCCTGCCGCAAACTGGCACACACAGATGACGCATTTATCTAATACTCGTTTCCCTTCGCTCGCAAGTGAGGACGCGTCTCTGATATCCTGCAATAAAAGTCGACAACCGTTATCTAAAACCCTGATAGTGATATTTCCACTCCACAGTGCTGGTAAATGCGGTAGCATGTGGCAATTAAGATTATCTAAAATTCACACACTTACACAGTGCCCTTTGTGTCGCTACAACTTTATTATTTTATGATCCGTTCTTTCTCATAGCTTGTGGATGTCAACAGAGTGCATGGCACGAAAGGTGAAGAAAAGGTGCATGTTGCGATGTGTTTCTAAACATCTATACCACGCGCGAATATAGTAATATAAGCTCACTATATCCACGTCACGTTCAACGGACAATGAGTGGGAAGATCATTAAAAATAAATTACATACTTTCAAGGTTCGTTCTCTATTATAAAAAAAATGAAAAACGCTAAAAAAAAGAAGAATCTTTAAGGTCGATATAAATACGACACTGTTATCAATAAAAAGCAAAACGTAGGCAGTGGATTTGCAAGTGCGTTGGAACCACTTTCGCTCTCCGCGCCACCCACCCACGTGCGGGGCCGCTGGAGGCCACGTGGAGGCGCCGCGCGCGAAAGGACGAGGTTGACGCAGCTTCCGGCGCGACGCGCGTAGGTCGCGGCGCGAAGAGGGCACTTGACCCGCGGCGCCAGCGCCTGGAGAGCACTGACCTACTTCTTACCGTCGCGCTCGCCGCCGCCGCCGCCGCGCCGCGACAACCGCGACGTCTGCCTCCGGCGCCGCTTGGCAGCCGCTCAAGGCGTCGCGACGCCGGCGGCGGCGGCGGCGGCGCCGCAAGGCGTCTGGCTGCGGTGGCGGCGGGACGAAGCGGCGGACTCGCCGGAGGTAGCGTCTTCAAAACCCTCCTCGGCGTTGATAGATGCCTCCCAATTGATCTTTTGCGTCATTTTTGCGATACCTCGTTACTTTATTTACAAACCGTTAAAATCTCCAATTGATCAACCAACTACTTCGGTTAAGTGTGATTCAATGTGATCCGTGTTTGATGACTCATTTACGGCGCAGGAATTAGTCATACTAAGAGTTCACAAAACAACAGAGCAGCGAGAATAGAATTCTCTTGAGGTCGTCATGAATGTTTTCAAGCTGTCAATACGTCCGTTGCTGATTTATTGCCGCTTTGAGAAAGATAGAACGCCATAAACGCAACTCGTTCCGCTTGGGTAATGTATTTTCCGAGTGAAGAAAGGAAAGTATTTAGTGCTTTCGAACAGCACAAATACGGAATCCGAAGGCGAATCGTGATTCTTCTTCTCGTCGATGAAACGGCCGTGCCGTCAAAAGAAGTTCCTCTGGGCTCAGAGCCGCTTCACACGCCACGCTGCTTCTCAGCATCAGGCGAAGAGACTCGCGTGTTTTCAGATCCGCCCGATATAACTCGCAAAGCGGTCGACCGCGTCGCTCCCCGGGCAGTCACCAAGCCCGCGGTGACCCGGCGACGGCCGCCGGCACCATCGCTGCGATCTACTTTCTAAGCATCGCCCCGCCGCGCCGCGCCGCGTCGCGTCGGTCCGAGAGAACATCGCCCTGGAGACATTCTCACGAGGCTCGAACCGAAGCGCCATCAGCGACCACCCGACGCGCCGCGATACAGCCAGAGATAGCGCCGCGCTCAATGGCTGCGCAGCGCGGCAACGGCACTGCGTGGAGGAGGAGTTGGGAGGCGCGAGAGAATTGCTTTGGGGAGGTTAGCGAGAAAATATCCAACGAGCAAAAATAACTATTTTGACGTTTTCAAACTTAACAGCCTCACTCCCAAACTGAGTCGACGAAGCAATAGTACCACACGTGGTGGCGTACCCAAAGAGGGAGGATTGAGGGTTTAGCCTCCTCCCAAAAATCAATGATACAAATTTAAAAATATAACTTTCACCAACTTTCTGTGCGAAAATGATTCATTAACTCAATTGTTGTAAATATACCCCATACGGCAACAAATTAAAAAAAAATCTTTATTCAGCTTAAATGAATCATTCTTTAAAACAAAACCAAGTCGGCTGAATAATAGCCTATCTCCTCCTTCCAAAACAAATCTCAGGGCGCCTCTGAATGTAGATAAGACATTAAGCAAAGAAAAAAAAAAACAAACATGAATGAACAAAGGTTAAACGACGGTATAAATTAAATAGTGCAAGACAAAAAGTACAAATTGACACAAAGCTATCACTAAAAGGTCATTGGGGACACTGTGAAGGAGGAAGAAAAGAGAACACAGACCGGAGAGACGCGTGGATGGGAACTAAGAAATTCGAATGTGTGAAGCGAGGGCAGGAACGGCGGCGGCCGCCCCGAATAGCCCGCAGCGACGGGCAGATCGCCTTTCTCGCCGGCGCGAGGCCCTTCATCGTCAGTCTAATGAATCGGCGACGAAACCACGGGCCACAGCCGCGCGCCTCGACAACGGCGGGGATCCAAGTGCGAACTGGTATATTTCGGGACACCCAGAAATACACCGAAACCTTTGCTTTGCTCAATCTAACAATACGCTGCATCGGAAAGACCACGATGAAATTAGTTTGAAATCCTTTGACAGTCTACACGCCGAAACCGAATAGCTTCAAGCAGATGGAGATGTGTTCCATCACAATTAATTATCTACGCACGTTCTCTACAAAACAAATCTATTACCCTGGATATTTTTTTCGGAAATTAAAACGACAGCCGTTTTGTCACTTGAAAAAAAGAGTCCTATTTCTAGCCCGTGAATCAACCAAGAGAATGTCCTGCCTCGTTTCGTAAGAATTGTTTACCGCGAAACAAGAAACCTGGGAAATCGAAATCGTTGAAATTTCTTCTCGTAGCCGTGAGACATCTTCAAATCGACCGCCTGCTTTCCCGTCTCGTTTCCTCTGGCCGAAGAAAATCTCCGGGTGGCAGGTGAACCGAGGAGGAGGAGGAGGAGGAAGATCGCGGGGAGCAAAAACCCGCGCCCGCAATAAAAGTGTTGAAGCTTAATTGACGCGGTCTGTGACCGGCGGCGGCGGCCGTCATTTAACAGGGAGTTTGCGCCGCTGGACGCTCGCGGTTTCCCCGCCGCGCAGGCGGCAACGGCCGAAATCAACGTGCGGCGTTAATGAGGTCGTCGCCCATTAATGAGATCAGCCGCGGCGTTGGAGGGGTAGTGTGCGCTAAAGGGCAGAAATAATTAGGTTTGCTGAGGCGAAACACGCGTCAGTGTTTACGATCAACTTTTAATGTTTACGACGAGCCAATAAAAGAAACAATCGAATTATGGGATGAGAAGTTTATACCTTGAACGTCAGATGGCAAAACTTTTAATAATGCCAGAAAAGTTTATTCGATGAACTTCTGGGCACTAATTTTAATAAGGTCGGTAATTTAAAGGTAGAATTTACTTATTTCTAAATTAATGGAACAACTCTATTATTTATTTTCATCTTCTAATATCATTCTATTAATTTCGAGCCTCGTACTGGGAAGTTGTTATCCAACATATTGACAATTTAATAAACCTTTTTTATTTACACACATTTGTTTCCAATAAATGACCAATATATTTGACTTTGAATGACCAATATATACCGAATAAGTGCCGTAATATAAATCAAATGAAATGAAGGATGAAAGATATTAACGTTTAGAAAGCTCAAATAAACTGTGTCGCGAATAAAACTGTTCCTCTACACAAAAATCTGATTATTCCCCGTAATTTGAAATAAAACATAATAAAGTTATTACAAAACAGGAGTCAATCACGAACTTCTGAGGCTTCTTAGGGGCCGTCCATAAATTACGTAACGCAAATTTCGAGTATTTTCAATATCCCCTCTCCCTCTTGTAACGCTCTTCCCTATCTGTATGTAACGCAGCGTAACGCTGCCTCAGACCCGCTCCCTCTCCCTTTAGGTTACGTAATTTACAGATGACCCCTTCTTCCCACGCGCTATGAGCGTCCTCCTTGCCGAAGATGTCAGCAAAGTGGTGGGCTCGGTGGGCCGGCCGAGAGAAAGAGCAGAGGAGGCACTCACCCGCGATGCCGAGGACTGTGGACGCGACTAGCACGAGCGTGGCGAGGGGCGGCGGCGCGGAGGCGGAGGCGGGGGCGGACGCCCAGCGGCCGCACGGCGCGGGGCCGCCGGCCGCGCCGCCCGGCCCGGCCCGCGCGCGTCTTCTGCCTGCAACACACAAACACACACCGCTCCCATTACTCACCACACACAACAACAACAACAACAACAAAGTAAACCAGTTCCGTTGATAAAATGTTTCAGAATAAAAAAATTAAGGCAATCTGTTTTTATTTAGTTTTATTTTACTCGTGAAATTACGAGTAAAATATAACGAAATCAGGAAACCTATTACAATCAGTAAGTGATAAAAAGTTCAAAATAATTCATGCAGAACAAATCTATTTTTGACACATCAGTTGCTGCTCGGTAGCATCGGATGCATCGCTATTCTACGGACGGAGAATGCCATTTATTTTTATGGAATCATGGTATTTAAAAATCCAGAATGTTATAATATCCGTTTTTAAGAATCAAAAACCCAAAAGACATGAACATTTTTTTTATATAACTTAAATATCGTCGATTAACGAGTAAATCAAATTGCGGGGGCAATTACATCGCAATCATTTGTAGAAACATTTTTTTTGTTACAACAGTTTTCCTGAAAAGGAACGATACGTAGACTGCTTAAAAATCCGATGTATAACAAATTAAAGACACAACATAAAAGCAATAGAACGAAAAAATAATATAACTAAAAAGCAAAAACCGACGGAAAGTTTGAAACAAACTGAAAAAATATAAAATCTAATACTTCTTTGGATGTATCAGCACCACATAATGTGTTACAGAACTTGTTTTCTGTTTAATCTACGAACTACTACATATACAGCAAACTGTGCGCTGTCCAGACATGCATTCTACGTGAAACCCATTTTTCATTTATTTTGGGAAATAAATTTAACATTTTTCACTCAACAGAATCCAAAAAAAGTTTCCCCTCAAAACAAATGTAATGTGGAAATCTTTCGATGAGCAAGTAGTCTCTGAGGGGGCAGAAAGTTGACTGTTGCTGAACAGTACCGAGCAGCCATCCCTGGGGTACACCGCCAGCGCCGCGCGTGCACTGGCGACGACCGCGGGTCCGAGGCGCACCAACGAGGGTGTTGGCGCCGGCGGGGGCGGGCGGGGGCTAACGAAGCGCCCATCGGCCGCCGATAAGCGCCGCGGGGCATTGTGGGGGCGCCGAGAAGGATCGGTCGCGGCCGCAGCGTCCGGCGCGCCGCCCAGGAAGGAATGAATCTCCCGCCCCTACGGCGACAGCCACGGCGGCGTACGCAACGCGGACGAGATGGCGCCGGGCGATACTCGGCACGCAGAGGGCGACGCGCTGATACGCGACAAGCCGAGGATGGCAGAGATCTGTGCCAGGAGCGGAGGTGGGAGGGAGTGAGTGGAGCTGGTCAAACGACACTGCATCACGAATGTTTGAATGCATTTTACAGGTGCCCGGGGAGGAAACGTCGAAACGTCGAAAATAAGTTCTTAAGACAATTTTAAGTATATATAATAAACTCTTTGGATGTTCCGAATGTTTGCACCGCAATAAGCACTCAAAAGTTCGTTTGAAAAAATTATTTCTACGCAAATATTTGCATTGCAGAAACCTATAGACCAATCCATAAATATGTAAATTGTTTACGGATATCAGTGATAAAATTTTCTATTTCTAGATTAGAGGGCCAAATTTGTCAAAAAATTAAGAAAACGGTAATTGTAAATTCTAGTAGTCGTAGAAAACCTAGAAAGATACTGATGAAAAATCTAACAAGCAAATTTCATCACAGCATACAGGACGACCCTAATGTCCATTCCTAAACGTTTTCCCTGCAAACTATCTTCCAGCTGATTAGATTCCACCCAAACCAGATCGATGGCATCCGACGAAATCTCCAACTCCAAAGGTAATTTTTTTTTTTTTTTGAACGACTCACAAAAGACCCGTCAAGCGTATGTTCTGCACCCGCACAGCAGTAATAGCGGCCTCTCGATCACAGCGAGGCCGCCCTGAAACCCGGAGGTTCAGGGGACACCCGCGGCGGGCCGCCAATCCACGCGATTGTTCCCCAATTACAAAGGCGCCACCGCTGCCACTCGCAAAAAAAATAAAATAAAAATAAAATGAAAATCGCCGGGCGCCTTTCGGATTAGGGCGAGCGGGGACAGGCTTCGGCCCAGGGCGCCGCCGCGCGCTTGTAAATCAGAAGTAATTGGCGAACGTCTGCATAAGCCGTATTTATACGCTCATAAGCGCAGCGCGCGGACGCGCGGCAGTCGGCGAGGAGAGGCGCGGGGCGCCGCAAAAAGACGAAAGGAGCCCGTGAGTGGAAGCGACGGCGGCGGCGGCGGCGAGGAGGGAACCGAAATATATCGCACGCACGACGAAGCGAAAGAAACAAGAGAGTAAAATGAACTCTTAAAAAGAAGAGGAAAAAATAAAGGACGAGGTCGGGTCGAAAAGAAAATTATACAAACAGCCGTTTCGGGATATTGACGGTATCATACAGGTTGTAGAGGCGCTCCGAAATAACCAGTCGGCGATCTCACAAAGAGGCGCGCGCGATAATCGAAGTTCACGGTTCACGGGCTGTGTCATTTTTTGCCCCCGCGCCCCGTGTGACTCGGGTCGGTCACGGTTCGTACCCAGGGACCGGGGCGGGAGCAAATTATTGGGCCAGCTGTTTGGAACATTTTAACCCGCTCGTAATAATAATTTATGGCGGCCTTGGGTATTTCAACACGGACGGAGCGCCGCTACCGCCTCCGCCGCCGTCGCCGTCGCCCGCCGCCCGCCGCCATCGCCCGTGGATGTCAATAGGCCGCCATCGCCCTCGCCGGCGCGGCGCCCGCTCTCACCGCTCGCCCGGTCCACGTATACGCTTTTAATGTTCGAAAGAACGGCGACACAGGTGGTTGTTCTCAACCTCCACGATCGTCCTCCAAAGCTTCCCCTCCCCCCCCACTTGAGTACAACTTCACGTGTTAAGAAGCGAGGCGGGAGGGGGCGGGGCGGGGCGAAGCGAGGCGAGGCGAGGCGAGGCGAGGCGAGGCGGGGTGGGGTGGGTGGGGTGGGGTGAGGTGGGGTGGGGTGGGGTGAGGTGGGGTGAGGTGGGGTGAGGTGGGGTGGGGTGGGGTGGGGTTGGGGTTGGGTGGGGTGAGGTGGGGTGAGGGGGGGTGGGGTGAGGTGGGGTGGGGTGGGGTGGCCACGTGTGGGGGCACGGCCCACGGGCCTCGGAAACGAAGCGCGCCCGCTTTCTTACCGCGCAGCGCCGCCCGGCGGGCGATGCGTCGGCGCCGTTTCGTGCAGGGGCGGCGCGCCGCCTCCGGGAGCAGTGCGCGATCGCCCCTGGGCACTAATCGCCCGTCGGGCCCCACCGCCCCGCCCCGCCGCGCCGAATTAGGAGGAGAGGAGAGCGCCGGACGATATCCCGGCGCGTACTCGCGCGCCAGACGCTGAAAAAAGCGTCGGAGGTGGTGGTGGCGGCGTCGGCGAGGAAGCAGGGGAAGGGGGAGGGGAAGGGGGGAGGGGAAGGGGGAGGGGAAGGGGGGAGGGGAAGGGGGGAGGGGAAGGGGAAGGCGAGCTGCCGCGCCGGAGGTTTCTGCATCATTTGGTGCGATCCAAGGCGGCAAAAAGTGGGGACCGCGGCGGAGGCGGAGGAGGCGGAGGTGGCGGCGGCGCCGGGCGCCCGAGAGACACGGCGCGGTGGCCGTTGGTGTCGCCCGCCAACGAGGTGGCCGGCTCCTCCGCAATCAAGTCGTCCCGGCCCTTCAATTCGCGTCACGTTCACAAGTACAGCAACGCCGGAAACGTTGGCAACTCACACTTCAACGCGATGTGTTCTACACAATTACTGTAACATACATTTGTGTTTTTCTTCGTGAACAAAAATAATCAGGATTGAAATAATAACTAAAATCTTCAAGAAAATATGTGTATTACTTTTCTCTGAAATGCTTGGATTTTTGAAGCTGAAAGGTAATTCTCCGTGCTTTTTGCTCAATTAAATATTGAATATTGTCTTAGATATATATGTAATTATTAAATGCATATCGTATTGCTTTTTTACCATACTCAAATCGTATTTATAATTACATAATACTGTAAATATAACATCAAAGTATAAAAAGTAGAATTTAAACTCGACTAAAACATTCCGTAACAATCAAAACTTTTCTGGTTATTTATCCCTATAACCCTGATTAAAACCTGACGAACGAGGATAGAATGTAATTTTTACGTCGTATTCATTATGTATCAATCGAAACGGCTCTAATGAAGCAACAATATCAGAGTTCGACTTCTTCTGTCCCCTGCAGTTCCTCGGAGTGGGTCGAATCGCCCTAGCGGGTTCTTTGCTTCCGCGACGTCTCTCTCCGAGGCTGCTTCTCGGAAACTGCCATCTGTCAAGTGTCACGTGTTTTACTGCTCGGCGACGAAGGCGGCGCCGCCGCCGCGGTCTCTTTGTGGCTTCTCGCGCCCTCGCGACCGATCCTCCGCCGCTTACGTGGTGATCTCCACAAGGGCAGCCATTCGCGTCCGCGATGCTCTTTCTAAACCCCTCCCGCTTGTATCGCTTGTATTCTGCATGAAATAATGCGTCGTCTCAGCACTTTGGTAACTACTATGTTAATGAAGATAATGAACTCCTGCGGCTGTACACTGATTCAAGTAGGTGGACTCCCAGATTCAATATCTTTATCCGGCTAACAAATTTCATCCAAAACTAATACATATTCAACAAGCAATACAATTGGCGATGGGCTGTGTCCTCAACATAGCTGAATTAAAAGAAAATTTACATAAGAGCCCTTTCGAATACATAATTATCACCATCATTAATTCGACTTCCCAACTTTATCAAACTATTTTAATAAATTTATACGGTTGTTGATAGCTTATTTTTTGTAATGGTTGCAGAAAAGGTTACAAATTTATCAAACTATGTCGACCATACGAACAACATTATTATAACTAAATAAATGACACTCAGCTGTTAAATATTCATTAAAGCCCTAATGAATAAAACAACTATGTAACTCAACAATTCTGAATGGACACATTTCACTGCGACGGAGAAAAATTCATCCAAATTGCAATATTAACTTTCCCGAATGTTCAAGAGTAATATGCTTTTCCAGGTCTCATCAACCCTTCTACAAGTTTTCTTCCAGCTAAGCATTCAAGAGACAAATGGTATTCTTCGCCAGAGCTGTTACCGAGACTGATACTAATTGTAGTCCGTACGTGGTGACGCGGGTTGCCGACCCCGCAACGCAAGGAAGCGTCCAAACACACCGACTTCCGTTACGTAAGCAAGATTTACGAGAAGCGAAGTAATTGCGCGTGCTCTCGTGTCTCTTAATTCGAAGAATTACTGTCATATAGAGGCTACGTATTGTGAAGAAAAAACAACTTCACCACGCGCAGAACCAACATTATTAAGAACGTTTTATTATGCCAGAGTTTGAGTATAACTAATGGAAAAAATTAAGATAAGGCGAACCTTAGAAGATAAATATACCCAAGAAGGAATTATATAAGATTTACTACTTATTTTTTTCACCCATTCTAAACGCACGTTTTTTTTTCTTTTTGAGAAGAAACGTGGGTTTAAAAAATCTAATGACATGAATGATCTTAGCACTTTCAATTCTTTATGACGATAATGCATTTCGTTAGAAAATCAACTAATGAAGACAATATCTTATAAGATAATTGTATTAAGGAGTAGGTAGGTCAAACATTCTCGCGGTGCAACGATGAATATTTTCTAGAGTGACGGAAAATAATTCATTTTCGTGTTCTCGCTTCCAGTATTTACACGTGTATAAAGAGAGATGCAATTTTTATAACGCTGGCCTTGTAAGTTTGGTTTGGAAATTTTTAGAAAATACTAGCGTACGTTGTACAATAAAAAACCGACTTCTTAAACAGCTTTCCTTTAAACTGCAAATTGAGGAGGTGGCGCCACTGGGTGAAGTTCCGCCCTTGGACGCCCCTGATCGTCTGGGCGCCTCCGCCTTCCGCGCCGAGGCGCCGTATTTTTATGCTGGCGCCGCACCGCTGTCACCCGCGCCCCGGACCTCGTTGCGTCACTTAAATAAAAATTCGCCCTCAACAGGTGGCGGAGATGGCCACCGCAAAGCCGGCAGGAAACCTCCTCGCGGAAACCAGGAATCGCCACTTTCAGTGGTGATCGTGCTAGAAGATCGAGGAAACTGTGTTCTTGCGGTTATATTTACGAAAATTTTGAGCAAGTTCACTCCGCCTGAGCTGGATTTGGCTAGACTGGCACCTACTTGCAAGAAAAGGAGTTCAACATTCACTTCTCCCCATAGCTCGTCATACGCAGTTTTTTAACTGTTTTTGACGTAAATAAATAAAATAAATAAATAAATAAAACATTGTAAACTTCCATCACACGGCCTCCAGCGTACGTTTATCCAGCCCCCAACGAAGTTTTTCTAACTTTCAGATTCCTTTCCACTACACTCGCTTTCCTCATCTGACGGTCCTCCCCTCTTCACACTTCGCATTCTGAGTCGCTCTCCTCCACAACGGTCGAGCAGATCTTCGACCTCAATAAGCCAATAAGCGTTATACATCGATCATCGTTTCCTCTTTCCGGGCCGAACGCCAACCCATCCGCGGTGCCACAAAAATCAACGAAGAACCGACGGGCGGGTGCGAAATGTTATTGTTCATTGCGTAACATTTATGTAATTATGGAAAGTTTTTGATATGTATTGAGTTGCTTGATCCAAGGATTGATTTGTGGAGAATAAAGTTTTATTGTTACTTTCTTAGCAATAGGAATAATTTTCATATACTGAGTATCACCCACAAATATTTTGTGGACCAGCGCATCTTGGGGCATACCTCCCTTAAAACAATGGAAACATGAACAACCAGCTGATTTGCTTAATGCGCCCACCCAATATTTGTATTTTCTAAATTAACCATATCTTCTTTGGTCCTGTTATTCCATAGAAGGAATTTAGGTGACACAATTGGGTTTTCATTGGAGGCCTTGGTGAGGTTAGGGGTGAGAGGTGATCGTGACCTTTTGAAACCCTGCCAGCATGCGCCTTAGGTCCGAGGAAAACCACGAAAAACTCCAGGTGAGGATGGCTGACCCGGGGTCGAACCCGGACCTCCCTAATGCGAAGTCATTGCGCTAAGCACTGAGCCACTTCGCTCGGTAACCATATTGCACACATTCATATAATCACACTTATCTATTCGGAAGTTTCATATACTAATACTACTGCAAATTTTCTTTTTTTTCCCCACTCATGAAAGGCGAGGGAGCGAGAGGGGCGAGGGAGCGAGAGGGGCGAGGGAGCGAGAGGGGCGAGGGAGCGAGAGGGGCGAGGGAGCGAGAGGGGCGAGGGAGCGAGAGGGGCGAGGGAGCGAGAGGGGCGAGGGAGCGAGAGGGGCGAGGGAGCGAGAGGGGTGAGGGGGGCGAGGGGGCGAGAGGGGTGAGGGGCGAGAGGGGCGAGGGGGCGAGGGGCGAGAGGGGCGAGAGGGGCGAGGGGGCGAGAGGGGCGAGGGGGCGAGAGGGGCGAGGGGGCGAGAGGGGCGAGGGGGCGAGAGCGGCGAGGGGGCGAGAGGGGCGAGGGGGCGAGAGGGGCGAGGGCGAGGGCAACGGTGGCGAAGGCAACGGTAGCGAGGGCGGGCGGAGGGGGCGGGGCGCCCAAACCGCAGCCGCCCCGCCCGCGGCGCGCGAAGGTCGTGGGAGCGCGTGCAAACGAGCGCGACGGGGTTCGCGCGCCGCCCCGGAATCCCTCCGCTCTAAATAAAAGCGAAGAAAAACGGCGTAAAAACGCGGATCAAACTGCCAATCTGGACCCGCGTCGCCGCCCCGTTCATTAAAGGTTGTCGGGGCTTTGGAAAAAAAAAACAGCTCGTGAGTGGATGGGTGGGTGGGGAGGTTGGTATGAAGCAGGCGGAGTGGCCGAACGTAGCAGTTGACGGTGGGCTGAGGAAATCCGCAAAGTGGCATGGACGCATTTGGGGAGAGAAGAATGATGTATAACTAAACGTATTAGCAATTAACATGTTGGTAAATGATATCAGAAAATATACAGGTAGGTAGAGCGAGTACGGATATGTACATGTGAGTGAATACATGTTGGACTTCTTCGCAAGTGTTAGTGGATTTGCTCCAAATAATACATTGATCAATCAATCAGTGATTACTGAGAGTTTTAGAGGAATAGTTTAGTGGAATAATTCATTACAAGAGTGAAAACTTGAAATGATGGTATAGAAATTTGTTCACGAAAATGTTTAAGGACATTCGTACGTCTATTCGTACTCTACGCACTAATCCGACTCTTATTGTTTGTGACTTGGTGAACAAACGATTGAAGCGAGAACGCGAGTGAAGGATCGGGCGCCTGGGAGCGGCCGGCGGGCCGGCGGGCCGGCGGGCCGGCGGGCCGGCGGGCGTCGCTGGAACGCGGCTCCGGGCGGCGCGGGGCGAGAAAAAAGCGCCCGAGGGGCGACTGCCGGGTGCTGGTGCCGCCGGCGGACCATCGCCGCCCCCTGGGGGCGGAGAGGGAGGGAGGGAGGGGCGGGGGCGTGGCACGCGGGCGCGCCCGGCGGCGGCAGCAGCGGAGCGCGATGCGGCGGCGGCGGCGGCGGCGGGCGTTGCATGCGGCACGAAGCCCGCGGCGCCCGCGCGCCCCAGAGGCATCCCGCGGGAAAAAACCAACACGCCCGAGAATGGACGGACAGCGCCATTATCAGCCCTCCACGCCGCCGCCGCGGCCGCCGCCGAACGCCTACAATACATGCTATTAAGATCACTACGTGTAGTAGATTTCCATCAAGATCTATAGTGTATAGAGACGTGTAATAACATTTTCTACACTTTTTCTATATATAATATAAAATTGTTATTTTATTATTATAGTATGCAGTGCGCCGGGAAAGACTCTCCGAGCCGAATCAGGCCCTCCTATTAATAATTGCATTCATGTTGGTACCAACCAGATCACTGGCAAACACGTGAAGGGGCATCACAGCATATATTATGATTGTGGTGAGCACGCAGTTTACTGTTTCAATCTGCAGTTTGAGCTACCAACATAAATTTCTGTCGCAAAGACTCTCACCAGCCAGAGTGCCTTCGCTGGGGCGCTATATTATTATTATTTTACCACAATACGTAATTATTTCGTAATGCTGCCACATTATTTGTATTTGAAATGAATTATCGTGCACTTCTATTGTGTATTATTGCGATGAATATATCCATTTCGCATTAATTCGACATCGCCTGAAAGTGTGTCACCTGGAATCGCCCGCTGCTTTGAACACTATTTACAGTCCGTCCGCGTCGTTCCTCCAATTCCGTTCAATTTACAGCCGCCGCCGTGCCGTCCCGAGCAGCGAGCCGCCCAGACGCCTCCGAGAGTGGACGTGGCGGGCGCGGGAGCGAGGAGGAATCCGGCCCAACGACCGCTCCCGCCGCGGGGGCGGGGCGGGGCGGGGCGGGGCGGGGCGGCAGGCGTGCGGTAGGTGGCGCATATCTCCGCCAGGATCGTCCCTAATCCGTCGGAACGACTTCATTCTGTTGGGAGGCGCTCTCCCGCCTCGCCTTCCCAGAAGCAGCCCCGGGGGCGCCCGCGCCCCGCGGCATTGGGAATGGAGGGCTCCGTCACTAGGGCGCGCGGATTACCATCAACAGTCGGATCCGAGAAGGCGGCCACCGCCACCGCCACCGCCACCGCCGACGCGCGGGTGTTTTCGGGCTCACGACTCGAGGCCCGGGAAGCGGAGGATGGGGAGGAAGGGAAGGAAGAGGAGGAAGGAGGGGATGAAGGGAAGGAAGAGGAGGAAGGAGGGGATGAAGGGAAGGAAGAGGAGGAAGGAGGGGATGAAGGGAAGGAAGAGGAGGAAGGAGGGGATGAAGGGAAGGAAGAGGAGGAAGGAGGGGATGAAGGGAAGGAAGAGGAGGAAGGGGAGGAAAGGAAGGAAGAGGAGGAAGGGGAGGAAAGGAAGGAAGAGGAGGAAAGGAAGGAAGTGCAGGAAGGGACGATGGGGAGGAGGGGAAGGAGAGGAGGGGAAAGAAGGGGAGGAGGGGAAGGGAGAAGGAAGGAGGGGGAAGGGGAGGAAGTGCAGGAAGGGGAGGGGAGAGTAAACCACCGATTCAAGGAGCGCGCGGGGAGTGAACCACCGTGGCAATGAAAAGAGACGCGAACGCGGCGGCGGCGGCGGCGGCGGCGGAGCAGGAGGAGGAGAGAGGTCCGCCTTCCGGAGACGGAAAAAGAAAAGAACAGAAGGAATCGCGCTCATTGTACTAGAGAGAAGCCGTTTCCCCAAATGTTTAGAAGACGATTGTTGAGGCACAATAGTCGTGGCGGCGGTTTCATCAACAGCGATCATAATCGCCGATCGGGAGGATATTATTAACGGCCTCTTATGCGAGAGGGCTCGGCTGAATGCGGCGGGCCGCGGGCAGAAATAATGGAGGCGGCGGCGGCGGCGGCGGCCCGCCCCCGGGGGCAGGAGGCAAGTCGTCGCCGCCGCCGCCGCCGCCGCCTCAGACGCCGCGGGGCTCCCGCCTCACCTGGCGCGCGTCCGCGCCCCGCCACGCCCCGCCCCGCCCCGAGCGTGCACCCGCCGACGCCCTGGTGCCCCCGGGCGGAGGCGCTCAAGCTGAAGGCAGCCAGCCGAACGCACCGAGAAATAATAGGCAACCCACACCCGTGGCAACCCACAATTCCATTTTACTTGCTCTACCAAAAAAATCTTACACATAATCATGCATCGCGAAAATCTGACAAGGCCTCTTGGTTTATTTGTTAATACAAGTTCAACCACATTCCAAAACGGTTCGCAATAATTACTAATATTCCCCCGATGTAGGAGTTGCGACTGTTTCGTCATTTACTCCGCGTACGATTAACTTGCAAGTCTTCGCAAGTTTAATTTCTCCCCGTAACAATACGTTGCCCTAATTGTTGTAAGAAGGAAGCCAGTAGTTAAGATTTGAAAAATACATATACAGGTAATGCTTTATAAAGTATTAACGAACAGGCTCAACCAGAAAGAAAACCTCTAACGTGTCCATTTTATACCGGGCCGTAAAGACTGCATGCAGGAAGCGGGCGACCTACCCTACCAAATCTCGCATTCTGATCTTCACGGACGTGTTATAAAAGTAATGCACATTCGCCGCTCTCTCGGGTGTGTTTCCTTCTTCCTTACGAGAATTTCGAGCTGAAACTGTCTTGAACGTATGGCGCAGACGGACAAACTGTATACATTACCTGAAGGAGGAAGAAATACAGAAGAGGAAAATCATTTGTACGGTAGGCATCTTTCTGAACCGAATGAACGAGGAGGGAAGGGGGTCTTGAGAAATGCGACAAGCATGTCGTCAATTAGATACGTGTAAAGAATCTAAGAGGAAATCAAAGCAGATATGCCAGAGAAAATTCGCAGTAAGAATACGAATTTCTAATATGGAGAAAAATATATACGAACTAAAAAAAAAAGTGGAAAATCAGGAATGGTAACGGCGACAACATTGCAGATTTGGTGTAGATGCGGGTTCATAAATAACGAAGACGGGAAGAAATGGAAACAGTCGCGGGCGAAGTGCGGGCGGCGGGAGCGGCGGCGGCGGCGGCGCCGAGCGCCTTCCAGTACAGCCCTTCCGGTGCCTTAACAAGCGCGTCATATTCGCGGGGCGCCGATACTACGCCAGATAGGAGAGCGAGTGCGGCGCGCGGCGCACAGCCCCGTGGCGGGGAGGGGCGGGGGGCGTGGGCGGGGGAGGGGGAGGGGTTCCGGCCGCCAAGCGTCTTCCTGCATTCCGGTGGAACGCGCGGAACGGGCGGCCGGGCGGGGGAGGGGCCTTGCGTAACCCTCGACCGGCGGTGGCGACGGAGGCGGCGCACTCGCGTATGCACATACATAAACGCACGCGCACGCACGCCCCCGCCCCCGCCCCCGCAAGCGGCCCGCGCAAGCGGCCCGCGCGCCCGGGGAAATTATCTTTCGGTCTCGCCGGGAAAGGCCGGGAGCGCGCAACGGGACTTCATGCGACGGCAACTGTGTTGTAATACAGTTGTTGACGTGCACGTGCGAGGAGAGACGGATTGCAGAAATCCTATCGATTTAAACAGCATCTTCTCTACAATCAGATTCTCCCTTTTTTTCACACTAAGAAATATGAAGAAATTGGTTATTAGCACCATGTCATAAAATGAGTAATACGTGTGAATATTTGTGAACTTTGAGAGCATATTTTTTTACTCTTTCACATTCACGTTTTACTGACTTTTGGCGTTAACTCCCAACATTTCAATAATTTAAATCATGTACAAGGAGCAGTCACTTACGGAACAGGATCTGATCAACCCCTAGTCTCCCGACCAAGGAAGACTCCGATTACATATTTCCCTGTGATATCTCTCCGACATTAGATAAATACTTTCTTGCATTTACGTGTCTCTCCCGTCGTATTCCTTTCTAAATCCTGCCGTCGCCCTCTAACGAATGTTTAAAGAATTATCCTCGCAAGAACCTTGGTTGAAGGCATAATAACCTATGAAATCCCCTTGACACTTCGCTGATACAAATTTATTTCGTCAATCAGATGAAGAGCTCCACGGCTGAACATTGCTCTCTCAATGTAAAATAAAATAATAATAAAAAAAAATAAAATGAAATCTCCCAACATAGTATACTCCCAAAATATTGTTTGTTTTTTCAAAGAATTAACTGATTTACAGCGGAGTGTGTCTGACCGCATGGCTGTATTCGTGTAACAAAAATGCGTGTCTGTAGTAACGGACCACATCATCTCTTGGCGGCGTGGGCGTGGGCGTGAGGCGCCAGGGGCGGGCGGCGCGCACGCGCGGCTGGCGGTGTCGCGCGGGGCCGTGGCTGGACCGCTTCCCGGCCAGAAACGGGCGGGCGAGGGTAAAGGCGAGGGCGAGGACGAGGACGAGGACGAGGGCGAGGGCGAGGGCGAGGGCGAGGGCGAGGGCGAGGGCGAGGGCGAGGGCGTCGCGTGGCTGCGGCGTGAGCTTTTCTGCTCAACGCGCCTCCGACGCGATTTCCACGCGGCCAAACGCGCGCTGCGACGACATTTGGGCGAGTTCAGCACACGCTTTATAATTTCAAAATTCAATGTTTGTTTTGCGATTCATATCATTGTTACCATATTTGATATACACAATACATGTGTATAATATGATATGCAAATATTATGTTGTTTCGCAGTTAGTGATACCACTCTGCTCCCCGTGCCAGGGGTGGCAACGTCGCTCGTGACGGCTGTGGTGGGGTGTATGCGAACTTATCTTCGTAAACTGAAATGATGGTGGAGATTGATAAAGAAATGTAATAAAATTAATATTATTACTATTATTATTGTTACATGTAATTATTATTATTATTGTTACATGCAATCAAAATTAAATTATAAGACGAAATACATGTCGGAATAGGAGTACAGTTCATGGAGCGACATGTAGTTCACCAGACAAGGCTTTTGAGTTGTATAGTATGTATACACACAAATAGAAAGAAAAAGGTCAGCACATGTTCAGTTTAAGTTTATCAACCTCCGGGATGAACTCAATTAAATGCGCACCTACAGCAGAGTTACGAAAGTTAAATATAAATTAATATATTCAATGCAGACTAATTCATCGATTTCCATGCGTCTAAACGAGGTGAAATTCGCACCGGGAACCGTTTTATTAACAATGTGTTAAAATGAGTCGTAGCTAGTTCAGCTGGAAGTTGTGGATGTTCCCCTCTTCCTTCACGAATAACACTTGTTACACGGTTCAACCCACGCGACCTTAATTGAGATAAAATTGCGTGTAATTACTTTATTCCGCGTCCGGCCACTGAAGTTAATCTCTCACCATTTGTGGAAACATTTGTGGAAACTTCTGCTCACAAGTACCCACATTGTAAAGAATTACTAAGCACTTTTATTTATCTAAGCTTCGTGAACATTTATATTAAAATTACAAATGTGAGAGAATTTGAATTACACACGTCTCAGAAAACATGTGTATGATTGACATTTCCAAGTATATCTTCCAAGCTTTCCTTTCCGTGAAACGCGAAATACTTGTTGCAATTGCCTTACAAATAAGATTCACATTAATCTTTACAGTTTTTAAATAAAGAGTCGAAATCCATCGTAATGTTAATATTGAAGAATTCTTACAAACAACAAACTTGGAAACCACTAACAAAAGATATACAAGCAGCAAGTACGAGGAGACACGCCATTCAGTAAGCGTTTCTGTTTTGGTTGCAATCTTTTCAGTAGGTAGTTTTTAAATTGTGCGCAGACTGGAAATTTTTGAATTGAATTGAATTGTCTTATTTTACGTGGCGAGACTCAGGCCATGAAGCCTGCTCTTCCGTCTGACCACGCACATTTCGCTGAAGTGGGAATATTCCCACTTCATATAGTGTCTATTTGTACTTTTTACTTGCCAAATTCTGATATTCTTTCGGGGTTGTTTAAGATTTTCGATTCTTAAAGCGATACTTAACACGTAATTCTTACAAAAAGAAAACTGTTTTGCAAGCGAATAAATCGAGGAAATTAGAAATAAATTTCAATGCATCCATTTTGGTGTATGTGCCGAGTACAGCCGCCATCCAGACAGCAAATGAGGAAAACACGGCGTGTCCCTTTCCCCGGCGCCCTGCAGGCACGCGCCCGTAGCAGCGCCCGCCCCGGCGGCAGCCTCCACGCACACGCCACCCGGCGCGAGGCGGGGAGTGGCGTGCCCACGAGCGCCTCCGTCGCTGCTGCTCCACCGCCGCTGTCGATGTGATAAATGGAGGAGCCAGCGGCGGCGGCGGCGGCGGCCGCGGGCACGCGAACGAGCCGCCCCGATCGCTACTCTCGCAACCTCCATCGCCGACTCTTATTCATCAGCGCATTTGCATAATTACGGCGGCGGCGGCGGCGGCGGGCGCGGGACGTCAGAGGCCCGAGAGGAGCCGGCGGCCGCGATCGGCGGAGCGGAAAGACGCCGGGCGGCCGCGTTTTGACGCTCCTCCGCCGCCGGCGCTGTGCGGCGAGACGCGGCGGCCCCGCGGGCGGGGGATCGCTTGCGCCGCGGTGGCCTACCGCCTCTGCGGGCACGGGCGGGACGGGGTGGTCAGTCGTGTCCGACAGACACACAACACACCGGTGAGCGCCGCCCTGCCAAAGAGATTGCCGAACACGTGAGCCTGTTCATCATCTACGATCTCCCGCACCGGTTGTGTCTTCCCTCCATTGTTCCAACACACGATCTCCTGCTTCACGGGCGGATCCAGCCGATCACTTTTTTCGGGGGGGCGAAGCACGGTCGATTTTTGTTAAACTTATTTTTTATGTTATTTATGTACTGTAAATGACACTATACAATATTATTGTTTAAATAAATAGATAATTCGAAACTAATTTAAATCAATTTTGTCAAATTAAGGAAGGTAAACGAAAACACTAGGCCTTTTGGGGGCGGGGGGGGGAGTATGGTCTCATGCCTCCCGCCGCGATCCGCGATTGTCCTGCTTTATATTATTAAAGAGCATAAATGCCTTTAATTTCGAGTGACCAGTTCCCACGTTCCGTCTTGGCGTCTCGCAACAAAAACGCTGGCATCCAAACAGTGCTCGTAAGAGCGGCCGAGCAACAAGAGCAACGGCTGAGATTGAAATTACAGCCGCGCCATGCGCGTGAGCCCCGCCGCCCGCCGCCCGACCGCAGCCGCGCATTAACGAACCGGTCGGCGCGAGCGGCGAGCGGCGAGCGCCGCGTAATACAGGAATGCGGGGCGACGCACGTGCGCCCGCCCGCCCGCCCGCCCGCCCGCTCGCGCTTTCGGCGGTGACGCCGCGCCGGGCGCAAAGGACCTCGGCCGCCGCCCACGGGGCCCCCGCCGCCCACCCGCACACACCACATCCAACGGAGCAACGGGGATCCATTATGATAATGACCGTCGTTTACTTTTGGCAGTTGGAGATCTGCAGCCAACGGGTCTGAGCGTTGGCGTACGGAAATCATGACGATAAGTGGGATTTTCCACTGTAAACATTAAAACTGTCTAATATCATTAGCTTCAGATTTTCCTAAAACGAAATTCTTTGCTTTTTATTTTCTTTCACTCAAAATTGTTTGGGTATAACAACTGTTCCAAAACATACGTGGGATTCAATTACAAAATTCAATTTTTAATAGCAGTTCTACAGGACGAATAACAATGAGTATTCTCCCAGGAAATCATTGCGCTATTGCATTCATTACAATCAAGGCGTCACAAGTGTCAGCAACAATTGGTCGAGTTAATTCTACGTTTTAGTCATACAGTTCTTTTCATATTGCATTTTCATAATTTAAATGAGTTTCGCTCAAAAGGGAATTCGATTTTTAGCACTAGGTCTACTTTTGAGACAGCACTAAAAAAAAAAAGTTTCTTGTCGGGCACCATTTTTCGGTGATATCATTTCAGGGGAGGTGGAGTCGGAACATCAGACCAAAAGCGCTTTCCCTGATTTTCACAACTCCGTATGGGGAAAGCGACTCGTTAAAATGCACGCACAGTTTCGTCCGCAGTCAGGAATCGTCTCTAAGTTAACGAACCGTATCTTTGTACATTATTACCTGTGGTCTGAAAATTGTACTTAATATTAAGGCATTACGAAACCTACCTAGCTCCTAGTAAAAGTGTTTCACATTTACATTGACGGACTCCTGAACCAATCATTCAAATTTTCAGGTTTACGACTCAATTTTATTTTTTTTTTAAACTAACATAAAAATTTCAGAATATTTGGCCGTATATTTTAAAATATAATATTGCAAACTGCCGCGAAGAATAACTATTACACAAAATCACTGTGGTTTGGTTTTCTTTTTTCCCTCCTCTATTCCGTGTTTAGCTTGGAGGAAAAAAAATCAGAAAGTAATATCAATATTTCAACGTCTAATTGGCACGTGTCATTCCGTTTTACACCTGAAAACGTTGGCGACACAGCCCGATTCCAAACCGAGACCGAGTTTTTTCCCCTTCCGCTAAATCACACGAAACGAGGCCGCGAATGGCATCACGCACGTGTGACGTCAGCGCGCGCCTCACGCAGCGGCCATCTTCGGCGGGCGCGTCCCATTGGCGCTGCGAATCACTGGCGCGGGGGAGGGGCACAGGGTGGGCGGGGGCATGAATGCGAGAATGAATGACAAAAAAGGAGAACCATGAACATTACTATGAACTTTACATTCAAACAAATAGATATTTGTAAATAAACTAAAATAGTTCAAAAAGGGGCGAATCCGGACGATCATTGGGGGGGGGGGATCGTAGGTTTCTGTTAAATAATAAACATTGTATAATTTACGTACTGCAAATATGTAATTATTTAAACAATAATATTGTATAGTAGCATAACTCAAACATAAAGAAATGTTTAAATTAATTTTGCCAAATGAAGCAAAACAGATAACTCTAGGTCTTTTTGGGGGGGGGGCACGCTCCTTGGATCCGCAAGTGCGGGGAGGCAGCGGGTAGAATCCTAGGTGCGGCGGGCGGCGGGGGCATCGGCAGGGCGTCCTCGGTTCGAGCCCCGCCACGTGCCTGCGGAGCTATTCCCGGGGCTGTTTACGAGCGCGCGGCGCCGCGGGCGTGCTAATCTCGGCGGCAGACGCGCCTCGTTTGCGCGCGCCGATTAACTGCCCCGCCGCCCCACCCCAAGGCGGCCGCTTATCAAGGTCTACGGGCCCCTGCGGTCAATGTCGCCGGCGCGGGGCGGGGACGAGAGGAGAGGGGCTGGGTGGGGGGAGCGAGGTAGGGGGGAAAGAAGAAGAGGGGAGGAGAGGAGAGGAGACGAGAGGGGGGTGGGCCGGAGCGGGGCAAGGAGCAAAGGAAAGGAGAGGGGAGGAGAGGGGCTGAGCGGGGGAAGCGGAGTGGAGTGGGGAGGAGAGGGTGGGTGGGTGGGTGGGTGGGTGGGTGAGTGGAAAGGGAAGGGGCAGGGCGGGGACGAGAGGAGAGGGGGTGGGTGGGGCGCAGCGGGGCAGGGAGGAAAGGAGAGGAGAGGAGTGGAGTGGAGTGGAGTGGAGAGGAGTGGAGTGGAGAGGAGTGGAGTGGAGAGGAGTGGAGTGGAGAGGGGCTGAGCGGGGAGGGGCGGGGGGAAGCAGACTGGAGCGGGGAGAAGAGGACAGGAGAGGAGAGACGCTGTGGGTGGGGGTGGAGCGGTGAGGGGCGGGGTGGCGTGGTGAGGGGAGGGGAGGGGAGGAGCGGGGCGGGGCGGCGCGAGCGCCACCAGCCAAGGGCCCCGCGTCCGAGCAGGTGATTACGCACCTCCCGAGGGGCAGCTCTCGATCCTTTGATATGCTAAGAAGATGGAGCACTTGGAACGCGTCGGAGAATCCCCGAGACTAATCCCACTTAATGCGGAGACGACTTTACGACGTCATTTGTAGACCGAGTGAGATGTTCAGTTTGTGTTCCGGTGGATCAATCGACGAGTGCGCCAAATAGAATATCGAGAATTACACCGGTACCTCGAGGCGAGAACTGTTCAAGAGAGGCAAACGTGCGTTCCTCCGCGGTCCTAAACGTCCTAAAACAAGAGGAATTTGCTTTCTTATTAAAACCCTGTAACGCACAATCTACCAACGCACCTCCGTTTCCCGGAAACCATAGCTTCCGAGAAGACCTAACCGGCCCGGCTCGTTCCTTAACTCCCGGCGCCCACGCGATCGCGAAGGGCCTTCGTTCCAGCTTCCTCCGCGTCGGGCAGCGCTGCGGAGCAGAGCAGAGCAGAAGCGCTCTGCGTGCGGCGACCGAGGAGCGTGGCTGTTGCCGGGCGCTGCTGCCGCCGCGGCGCCGACGCCGACGCGCTCGCGTGAAAGCGGCGCGCCCTGGAGCGCGACGACGCGCCGCCGCCGCCAGCGACGCCCCCTCGCGGAGAGAAAGACGGACGCACTCCCCCGCAAGCCGCGACGCACGTTTTTCAACCCCCGGTGTCACAACAGCGCGATAGCACCTCCGACGAGATAATGGATACGAACGTCTTGAAGCAGTTTATGTTGTTAATTAGACTGAAATTGATAAAGGGTGTTCCGCTGCTACGGCCACTGTGCAGGAGCCTCGTTCTGCGCAAGGGAGTTGCGGTATACAAGTGCGGTCTGTCTTTTTCATTGTGTTTCACATATACAAAGGATTATTAATGCGAAAAGAGCACGAGAAAGATAGTTTGGATGAGCTTCAACGCAAAGATTTCGACTGAACATTTTAATAATTTCGCAAAAGAAGCGGCAAGCGAGTCGGGAAATATACGAATAAGCTGCACGAAAAGTGAATTACACATAGTGCGAGACGGACAGAGGGAGCTCGCAGCACGATTGTCACCGGCAAAAAAACGAAGTCAGGTAGCAGCGATAGACAGCGTTCCATACAAGTCTGTCTTCGTACGTGGAAGAAAGTCGGGGCGGCGATCTGCCCGTGAGGAGGGCGGGGCGGAGAGGAGAGGAGAAGACGAGGGGAGCGAGCGCGCGCGCGCGCCACCGGGCACGCGCAATTCTCCACACTCGCGTGCGCGCGGTTCGTTAGCGGCAGCGCCGGCGCCAGCACGCGTGTCCGCCCCGCACGCCCCCTCCACGCCCCGCGCCAGCCCGCCCCCGCCCACGCCGCCGCCGCCGCGCCGCCCCGAGCTTCCTTCTGCCGCTCCTGCTCGCTACTGGTAGTGTTCGGAGAGTTCACGTCTTGGAAATGCCTAGAACATCCAATGAAATTCCATGTTCGTCTTGTCAACTTCTGTAGTTCGAGACCATCGAAGAGATGAGAGTTGTTTACTTTGTAAAATACTGCCTGTTAGAGAACTCTGCTGATACTGAATGGACCAATTTTTCACGGCTGTTCTCCACCCGAATGACCTATTAAAAGGCAATGAGGGTGCTCCTCATAATCCAAGCATTCAATTTCACATGAGCGGACTATATGCTTCGTCATATCTCCTTTCGTTTAAATTTAACACTCTTTGCTTAAATTTTCCTCCCATTTTCTTCACTTTCACGAATCTTTTTACACTTCGTTTCCATCCACACTTACAAACTTAACGACGTTAAAGACTGATTTATTTTCAATGTACCGAAACAAACTACGTAGACAAATCGTTATAAATTTCCTCTGCTATTGTATTTCCAAGATAAACGATTACATCCTCACCGCGTCAGACCTTCTGCGTACAGACCGATCACCAACCACGTGTCACTCAGTTGAAATAACAGAGCGAGGAAGTAGGCAAGAGCAAAACGAAAGCCCTAGCCGCCTACAAAGCCCGAGGCTGCCACGCACGTACACGCACTTCCCGTCCGTTTCCGCTTGGAGCCGCGTGGCGCAGGGGCGGGGGCGGGGCGAGGCGGGGATGCCATTGGCTACGGTCAGTGTTCCCGCCGCCGCGGCGGCAGGTGCAGGTGCAGACGCAGGCGCCGGCTGCGCCGGGACTTGACCTCACAAAAAGCGGCGCGGCGCGGCCCAACGCTGGTCGGCGCCTCGACCCGAAAGCCTCGGCGAGCGGCCGCGCACGCGGTGCGTCTCTTGGCTCCGGGCGCACGCGCCTTCAGAAGAGGCGATCGCGGCGGCGCGGACGAACGTTTTAGACCGTTGGAAGAGAGAAAGCGCTTCTCTGCAATGCAATTCAATCAAGACAAGGGCCCCTAAACCATTATTCATGGGAAAGTTTTAAAAATTCAAACAGTATTCAGACTGCGATTCAAACTTTATCAATAGTAACCGTTATGGTAATGATTATTATGATGTAGGCTTCCGCGCCCAGAGTCATGATCTGGGCGTCGCGTCGAAGTCTGAGGTGCCGACGTTTCGACCGCCATGTCGCGATCTGCTTCAGGGCTGTTATCAATCAATTAAAGCCCTGAAGAAGATGGCGACATGGCGGTCGAAACATCTGCACCTCAGACTTCGACACGGCGTCACCAGGACAGCCCGGATCATCATTACTACTAACAATACACGGGCGAACTTGCACCGTTGCCTACACAGGCTTTTATACAATTTTGGGGCTCTGCACCGCCTCCCCTGTGAAGTTTTAATCACTTTTGGGAAACAACGTGACAACTTGGGAAAAAAAAACGCTGTGCTTGAAACGACATGCACAAATCTGTAAAACGTGTAAAAATGTACAATAGAAGCAAAGTGAAAAATCGAACTTTAAAATCGTTTGCACAATCACATAAGAACACTTCCCACACTTTTTAATACGTACCTACACACGTTCTTTTCACAATCTCAACAAGCATTTCTCGTTACACACGTTACTGCAGATATTAACCACAATATCACTTGCACCACAGCAGACATCTAATTAAGATATATTCTCAGTATCACCCAGGAGGGTACGACTAAAAGAATCAACCTTTGCATTCTGCTATCTATTTACGTCAACGATCACGACGCGAATTGAACTTCGATCAATTTAGACATTTCCTCGGCGAGGAATCATGCAAGGACGCCAACATTCCAAGCATTTTGTAATCCCCGATAAACATCTGTTTACGAGTTCGGGAACCCCACGCACCCACTACAGCGATCTCGATTTTATCTTCGGTCCAGATGTCTGGGAATCGCGCTACTCATGTGATCGCGTCTCAAATGTTATGCAAGGAGGGGAACGTCTGCAGTCAAGAGCAGAGCGCCCTTCCAGATTACATCGATACTCAAACGAGGAGAGATAACATCGTGAGACATCTGTACCCGTGAAGGTGTGTTATACGAAACTTCCTGGTTCTCGTTATCGTGTTAATTTGAATATTAGAAATGTAGTTATGAAAAGCGAAGTTTACGGCAGAAAGACTTCCGACAGAAGTCAGTAACCCGCCTCAGAATATATTACGTATTTGAAGTACTTGGAAGGCTTTTGGTAGCCCAACAAATGTTACAATTTAGAACAATTGGAACGCTGAAATTTGAAATAAATACGTAAAATATAACATGAAGCCCAAGTAAAGCTAGTTCTGTACTACACTTTTAGCATTGCGAAGACATAGTGCAAATTCCTTGTATCTCAACGCAAGCATATTTCCGAAACGAGGAAGGACAAGAGCTGATGGGTGCAGTAGTGTATAGAATATATTTAGCAGTGACTACGACGCAAAACACTACGAGTCGGCGGAAATAAACAAGAGTCTAAACTGAAGGAGACATCAGTTTTCCGACAAAGTGGACCCCATGACGCGGAGGGTGATTCGCTTCGCTATTTCGGGAGTTGCGTTCATACAGAACATGAATTTTGGCGGAGACAGTGAAATGAATAACGACACCGCTGAGTGGTGTGAAATGAGGATCCAGCACGAACATAGCGCCAAGGAAGTAAATTATAAGAGAGATACTGGATGTTATATCGATTTTTTGAACCAAGAATTATTTATAATTTGAAAGTATACCAAACTCATTTCGTATGCAACGATAATCGGATAGGCTAAAACTAGTGGTTTTTGTGAAAGACAGAAAGATATAAATAAATTACGTGAAAGAAAAAAAAGCTAGTAGTACGGTCTGAAGACACTCCACGTTACTTCCTCCATCGTATGAAGATTCAATTCAGATTCAAAAGATTCAAATTCAGATTCATTTCAAACAATAGTAGGGTATCAGGAGGGTCATTAATACTGAATTCTATCTCCTCGAGACATCAGGGAATTGGAGGATGGATTGAAACAGCTACTATACTTCATTGTAAAATAAATTACAAATTTTCATTGATTTTGCTTAAACATTAGGTTTGTGAGAGGGAATGTTGAGTAAAATATTAATTGTAGAAAACAACCTTTTGGGGCTGGTGGTGTTTCTGAAGGCGAAGTGAAACCACCACCAACTCTCATCTTTTCTCTGCTCCTTTTCAATGCGTCTACAAGTTGGTACCTGATATCTAATGTATGACGCTATACTCTGTTGAGCATCAACTGTCATCGATACCGGACCAGCATGGCGACAGTAAGTTGCCTACGTACATCCCAATAGCTACGGTGAGCGCACAACAGCCAATCAAATTATTAATTGCGCAATGGCAGTTCCATTTTTCGCTTCGTGGTTCAGCAACGCAGTTCGCGAGCGGGCGCCGGCCGAGGGGCGAGGGGCGAAGGGCCAGGGTTGAGGGGCGAGGGGCGGGGGGCGGGGGGGGGCGAGGGGAGGGAGCGAGGGGCGGGAGGCGGGGGCGGGGGGCCAGGGTTGAGGGGCGAGGGGCGGGGGGCAAGGGGCAAGGGGCGAGGGGCAAGGGGCGGGGGGGCAAGGGGCAAGGGGCGGGGGCAAGGGGCAAGGGGCGGGGGGGCGAGGGGCGTGGCGGAATGCGACGTCAGCGACGTCCACCGCGCCGGGGGGGAGGGGCGGGGGCGGGCGGTGGGAAGAGGAGCGGCGGAGGGTCACGCGCCTTCGCACACAATGCACCGCCGGCGCGTGGGCGGACGGGCGGACAGCGAGAGCGCAACGCGGGGGCGGGGAGGAAGAGGAGGACGGGTAGAACGGAGAGGGGCGGGGAGGAAAGTACAGAGAGGGGCGGAAGGAAAGGAATGGAGGCAGAGGTGGGAAGGGTGGGGAGGGACGAGGAGGGCCGGGGAGGAGGAGGAGGGGACGATAAGAAGGAAAGGGAAGGGGCGGGGCGGGGCAGGGAGGGCGAGTCGGGGCGGGAGGCGAGAGCATAGCGCGGGAACGGTCGGGGCGAAGCGGGCAGCGAGAGTGCAGCAGGGGGCGCGGGGTGGGACGGAGCGAGCGCAGCGCGGGGGGCGGGGGCGGGGGCGGGGGCAGAGGTGCCGAGGATGTGGAGGAGGCGAGTGGGGGGCGGCGGACGCTCCCGCAATGAGAAAGTCGCGGATGCCTCGCCCGGCAGCCAGCGAACCGCGGACACATACGACGCCCCACCCCAACCACTGTACTCCAAAAACACTTTCATCGCCATCGTGAGCTTCCTTTTTACGCAAGAATTCTCTGGCAAAAATTGTATTTATAAACACAAGCGACAAAAGAACCACTACTACTGTCCGCGTCGAGTTTTAAGCGAGATATACGTCATTATGAAGAGTGTTCAGGGCATTTTATGTAAGCTGTGGTGTTCATGAAAATTACACAGTTTCGTCATAATTCAATACTCATTTTGCCTCTAAGATCGTTATAGGAGTTTAACCTCCATTCATTTGTTCGTGGACACACGTCCCTTGAATGAACTAAGCGTTCTCTTTATCTGTCGAATACACTGTGCCGCTTTAATCGTCTCGTGAAAGGAAGTTATGTTTTCACCGAAACAATAGACCCACTATCACCGCCACTACTCTTGTCGTTGTTTTGATACGCCAGTGTTTTCCACTGATCGCTTCCTACTTTGTACACTACCATTCATTACCTACTTCAGATGGCAACGTTCGCTCATAATACACAATTTTTATAATCCTATCCACGAGTTTTACCTTCTAACGTCTCAATCTAGTCGCTTCGCTATCATCTATCTCCTCTCTGTGTCCACGGCTTTTGTCGTCCTTTCCGTCTGTCACCGCCCCCGCGAGTAACTTTCTGTTCTGGCTGCCGCTGCCTTTAATTGCGTCTAGTTACGAGGCCGGTGACTACGGCAATGGGACGGTGGCGGCCGCCCGTGCACAGCAGTCTTCCCGCCGTCGCCACCAGCTGGCCGACCCACCGTGTCCGGGAGCCAAATGCCGACGCCATCTTACTTTCGCTTTCTGTCTTGGAACGCGCAGGGCCGAAAACAAACGTTTAGTGCACTTCGTGGACAACATGCGCCAACGTTTTCGCCACTTTATTCTGAAACTTGATTTACACGTAAGCACAATTCGAAATAGTTTGTACTCGTAAACACCATTTAATGTACTGTTCCTAGGTTTACTATGTTTTAAACAAATTAGAGCAAAATTTGTTGGAACAACATTTCACCGTATATCAACAATTCGAAAGTAGAAAGAGCAGACATTTAAGCCACATAATGAGAACGCTCAGAGAACAACAGATGTTTCCTCACTTCAAACGATCAAAGAAAAAGTAGATTTTAAATCACTTGAAACTTATCGTAATTCGCAAATGAACCCCATGCTCAAACGCCGTTGATGTTTTCAATTGCTTGTATTGCTGTAATCAATTACTACAAAAGTTTTTTTTAAGAGGCATGACTTCCTGAACGTCTACATTAAGACCTACTTTCGTATTATACACATTTGACCTCGCGGGGGAAAAGGTCAAGTCACACATCCATTATCTACGGTGAAGTCAAAAAAACCTGAAAGAACTCTCCTATCTATTTTTAAAGCGATCCAAACCACAAAGGGCGAATCAATAGAAAAAAGGAGCCGGAGCAAAAACTGATATTCAACAACGAATACCCAGAAATCCACCGTCAAAAGCTTAGGAGTTTGGATGGGGATTGCGAATGAAAGGGATTTTTTCGTAAATCACAATCAAAAGATCAAATACTCGTAACTGAAGGGTAAACAAATGGCCTGTATTAGATCAAAGGCATGAAATTAAGAAAACATTCTCAAAAATTCCTGCACTGAAAATGAACCAGCAATTTTAACACACGGAAGTCACAATTGTTTATCACCAGATAAATCCAGTTTATGTGACTCCAAAGCAATAATCCAGCCAACATGGACTTACGGCATAGAACTATGGGGTACAGTCAGCAAGTCAAACCTGGAGATCCTGAGAAGATTGGAAACAAAAAGATTGAGATATTTATGCAAGGCGCCGTGGTTCGTCACCAACAATAATTTGTACAAAGAGTTGAACATCTCAATTATGGCAGAGACTATCACCGAGCGAAGCAAGAGACATCAGACGAGACTGAGCTACCATCCGAATCAACAATCAGTGAACCTGTGTATAGACTAAAGCAGTGAACATATTCTAGATTTAGCCTTTAGATTCACTTAATAGTACTCATTTCTTGTGTATCATTTACTAATTGTTCCGAGTAAACGTACTGTAAATTAGTAGTACTAAAAATTAAAAAACACAAACGCAATTACAATCTGCTTTTATGAAATTATTTATTTTGTTAATTAAGGTCACATCAACTCTTAAGTCATTAGCGACCACTATTGTATTTAACGTTATGGTACGAGGATGAAACGATATGGTGATGATAGGGGGTGAAAGGAAGAATACACACAACCATGCCCAGGCGGGACGCGAACCCGCGACCCGTCGGTCCGAGATCACTACGGCACTACTGCCACAGCGATCTCGGCCACGAGGCGGACTAAATCTATTTCAAATCTAATGAAATTTAAAACATCAAAACTCGCAGCAACAACAACAACAACAACAACAACAACAACAATCAGAATATGGCGTCGCCTGAGAATGTACACACTTTGATGAATTCCGCGGGATTCCACTCGGCTGCATTGCGCGCGCCCCACATTCGACGAGGAAAGCGCGGGCTGCGCCGCGTCCATAAGGCTCCAGGCGGTGCCAATAGATGCCCGATATGAGCGGGCCGCCGCGCCGCGCCGCCCTGGCGCCCGGCCAGCGCGCGCTAATGAATGGGGGGCCGGCGCGGCGCGGCGCGGCGCGGCGCGGCGCGGCGCGGCGCCGGGCCTGGACGGCGGCGAAGGCGAAACGCGGCGGGCGCAAGGACGCGCCGCAGGAAGCGAAGGACGAACACGCAGAGGACGCAGGATCGACCAGTGTGTACAGGAGATCGCGGTGATAGGGAAGACACGTGGGGGATACCCAGCGAGGGTAGGAGAGCAATAAAAAATGAAAGCGTATTGCGCGGGAGCGCATGAGCAATGAGAACGCGAAAGGACAACGGAAGTGAAGGTGCGAGCGTCGTTAAGAATACGCAAAACGAGGCGAGGGGGAGCATTAAGTGGGGATGAGATTGAGCGTGTGAAGAAAAACACATACTAGCTACGAGGAGATACCGTGCATGGTTTTTATGGTTTGGAGTCATCCATGGGGGAGGCGAGGGCGAGGTACCAAAAGCGGAGCGCTACCAGTGTCTGGTCAGTAATGTGGCGTGGACGTGGCGTGGCGGGGAGGGGCGTGGCGGGGAGGGGCGTGGCGGGGAGGGGCGTGGCGGGGAGGGGCGTGGCGGGGAGGGGCGTGGCGGGGAGGGGCGTGGCGGGGAGGGGCGTGGCGGGGAGGGGCGTGGCGGGGAGGGCGTGGCGGGGAGGGGCGTGGCGGGGAGGGGCGTGGCGGGGAGGGGCGTGGCGGGGAGGGGCGTGGCGGGGAGGGGCGTGGCGGGGAGGAGCGTGGCGGGGAGGAGCGTGGCGGGGAGGGGCGTGCCTGGGAGACGCGGGGAGGAGCGAGGCGAGGCGTGGCGGGGAAGGGAGGGGCGGGGCGGGATGGTCGGGGAGGGGCGGGGCGGGGATGGTCGGGGAGGGGCGACGCCTCCCGCGGAGGGTTTCCGGGGCCGCGTATCGCGGGCGCCATCGCTTGAAATACGACGCGCCCTCGCCCGCGCCCTCGCCCTCGCGTCGGGCGCGCGGGCGATACGCGACCGCAACAGCCCCAGGGCGCGCGCTGTGGTTTATCGGACACTCCGCCGCAGGAGCGACACGCGGCGAATAAGCCCCGCAGGAAACAACGCTCGCGCGGTGCTCACGAAAACACAAGCCATTCAGAAGCGACGGCGAAAAAGCTCACTCGCGCCGGAGTACTTTACGAGTCGTATTGAGGTTTTCCTTCGGTGAGTCACCGCCCGAGACCACGAAGCGGTTTAGTGATAGTTGCTCCGAACTACAGTCGCTTAACTAATTACTCAGCGATTTCCGCAACACGAAAGCACATGTTAGGCCTTATCTTCAAGTTCTTAAAAAGGCACATTCAGGAAGTGTTTTGAAACAGAGATATTACTCCTGATGTTGATAACCGAAAACAGAGCCATCATGACCGCTGTTCTTGTGTGAATCCAGTCCACAATTATTTCCTCACAGAAATGAAAACCGCATAATTTGAGCTCAAGAAAAGCCATTCCAACTTAAAGGGTACGATACCTCACCAAGCCTCTACAAATGTTTTCCGTCGGACAGAAATCCACGCAGAGGCACAAAGGGCGGTAGTCCATCCCTGGAGCGAGTGCAAAGCGAGTCCTGGCCGCGGGGAAGTGCGCGGCGGAAGCGCAACCTCAGCAGGCGGCGGCGGCGGCGGCGGCGGCGGCGGCGGCGGCGTCGCGCACAATGGGCGCGGGGTTCGGTTTCCCAACGGCCGCGCCGCACACAATAACGGCAGGGGCGCGATGCAGCCCGCGATACCGCCCGCAGCGCCGCGCTGCGCCTTCCGGTGCTGTTGCGCAAAACTTTCGCTCCTCGAGCGCTTTCGGCGGCGGCGGCGAAGGGCCGCACCTGGCGCTCGCGGGCCTGCTTTGGCCACCCCCGCTGGAGCGACGCCGTTGTCAAACTCGATTTTTAGAAAATGGAGACAAGTTAACCGCGAAGAAAATATCGTAGGTAATACCCCGTTCTGTTGAACGCAAATTCTTCTCTGGTATGTGAAATGAATTCTGAAAGCTGGTTGACGCAATGGATGTAGTGAAATGTTTTGTTAAACATTTGAAGGTTTTTCACTACGAAAAACGACTGTTAAATTAAATTCTATTAGGATCAAACAAAATTCACTTCCGGTAGGATCAAAACAATGCGAAATTATCACTCAAAATGCAACATCGTAAGATAATCCTTAGTGCATGTTACAGTATACAAAGATTCCTTTAGGTATCAGATATTTTTTGAATTACATATTTCAAAAATTAAAACTTTCAGCTTCTTTTTTAAGTATTTATTATTCGAGATATTTCAAAATACTGCCAAGAAAATTGACGAGACTATAAAACATTTTCTCGTCTTTTCACATACGATTAGCGGAGTCATTCGTTTCAGAAAGCTCGACTTTTTTAACAATTATTAGACGTTGCGAAGGGGGGAGATATTTCAAGAATATTTATTTTACGATATAATTTGACATATCTAAACTTGTTAAGGAAATGACACGTTGATAAAGAGGAAGGTGTTTAAGTCTGTGAACGAAATTATTACAAAATGAAGTATTTAATTCAATCCGTCCACATTGATAGTATTGAGTTCCTGTTCTTTACTCTCCAAATACTTAGAAACAAAACATTTTTCGCCTGCCCCCGCTGACTGTTGGTGATTGCGGGCGCGTCAACTAATAGGCCCATGTCCCATAAGTGTGGTGCATGTTATTTCCTCGGAATGTGGTGGCGATCTTCCTCCCGCTCGATGATGAGATCCGGCGCTGGCCTACTGACGGCCAGCGGTGTTCCCTCCACCAGGAATCTCCCACCAGCGCGGTACCGCCCCCAGCAGGGACAAGTACTAAAGCTCCCAACCGCTCTCCCCGCATGTGAACGTAAGTAAGGGGATAGGACAAGGAAGAGGAAGGAAAGATCGCGCGCGGTCCGTGGCTCCGTTTGTTGGGGCACTGCTCCGGCATTCGCCTGCCGCCTTCCCGCACCAGCTTCCGTTTTGCGGCGCGGCGCGGCTCGGCCCGCCTCCGTCAGCCGAAGCGACTCGCCATTTCGCCCGGCGCGGCCGCCGCCGCCGCCGCCGCCGCCGCCGCCGCCGCCGCCGCCGCCGCCGCCGCCGCCGCCGCCGCCGCCGCCGCTCCTCCGCGCGCGTGGGCGATCCACTGCCTCGTCCTCGTCCTCGTCGCGGTTTGCCCATTACGTTAATTACAGGTGTGAGATTGGGCCTAATTGAAAGATGCGCGCCACCGGGCGACGCGACGGCGCACGCCAAAGAGGCCCATTAGGCGGCAGGCGCGGCCCGGGACACCCGCCGCACGAGCGCCGAGCAACTGCTTGTGGCGGCTTCACATCCATTTGGAGAAACAGTTTACTTGCAAAATAGTCTTCATTGTAATCATGAGAAACAGTTTACTTGCAAAATAGTCTTCAATATAATCATGCATATTTGAAAATACACTATTCTTTACAAGAAATTGGAATTATTTTACGTGTTGAAGGATTAGCATTTAGATTTAGCAATCTTAACGTTTGTCTCTATAATGGATCTTTACGTTTATTTTAATATTGAAAATTCATTGAACTTGTGAATTTTGTAAATGTACTACTCAGGACAGGACAGTCTAATATTTTAGGTTTTTGTTTTATTTTACAATAAACGATGTCCTTGTCAGAATGTGCAGTATAATTTCAGGATTTTGTACGCATATAGATTTTTTTTGCTACTTCATGTACTTTCCCCCATGCTAGCTTTATTACTTTTCATACCTTACTTCTGTAGGATGCAAAAAGCGAGTATATTTCTAACTTCGATTCATGATACGCGAATGCACACTAATCTTTAAGAATCATTGTGACATAATTGGTAGAGATTATATAATAGGCATATACGAGTACCTGAGATTAAGAAATACTCTGGTGGTATTGAAACTAGTAGCGCTAAAAAACAGCACGTATTTTCTGGATCGTATTTTCAAGCAAAATTGCGCAAAATGTACTAAATTTTTTTAAAAATTGTACATAACCTTATTTCAAAATGTATATTTAAGGAACAGATTTCATTATGGGGGAAAATCTCTAATATTTTAGGTGTAGGAAGATTTGGAAAAAAAAATTGAAATTGCACTTTTCGAAAAATGAGGGTTTTTAACGATCATGAGACCTGCACCACTCTCTTAAAAGTTCTTCACAGTATCCAACAACACAACTTCATCAAAAATGGAGTTTTTTCGTTTGTTTTTTTGAAAATTTGGAAAATATCTCAGAGGCTCCGTGTAAAGAACTCCCCCAAATTAAAATATCGGCGTCAAATTCAAGGGGCCGCGACATCAGCCAGATCAATTGCGTAATATCAATTTTAGAGAAAATTGGAAGAACGGTTTACTCGCTAGCGCTGTTCACGGACAAACCGTCAATGGATTTTTCGATATCAAGAACCCACAAAACAGGATTCTGGCTACAGAACGTTATAGAGGATTTTTCTCTAAATTTAGCAACTGGATTTATCCACTTTTTCGTTTCCAGGGCCCGGCAATAAGTGTTTTTTTCTGCCCAAATTCGCCGTTCTTTCGCGCACCATTCCTTAACTTTCTCTGTACTCCGCAGCGAGAAAGTAAAAGGGAAGATGTCCCGCGACACCGCCGCTCGAGGCGCTCCGCCCCGCCGCGCCGCAGTGCCCGAAATCTGCGCGCAGGCAGGCAGGCGAACAGCGCCGGCAAAAACGCAGCCGCCCGAGGAGAGGCATTCGGCGGCGCGAAGCAGCGACGCGCGCGCGCGCAAAAACCGCCACCGCCCCCTCCTCCTGCTCCCCGCCCCGCCCCGCCCCTTCGGCTCCTGCACCGCGCCGCAACGCGCGGCCTTGGCACGGAGCGGGAATGCCCGCGGGCCCCTTCCCCGACGCGTTGTTACACTCGCCCGCGGGCGGTGGGCGGGGGGGGGGGCGGCGCGCGTATATGCACACGCGCAACGCCCCTCGCCCGCCCGGCGCACCAATTGGAGCGAGATCCGGGAAAAACGGAAATTCCCGAACAGAAGCGAGCGATACCTCCGGGGCGCGTTCGGTGCGTGTCGACTTGTCACTCGGACCACGACGTCGCCTTGCACTCACACACAGACACACACACACACACACACACACACACACACACACACACACACACGGACGCAAAACGCCGACTGACGTGCCTTTCGGGACGTTCGGCGCAAAGAAAGTAAGTAGGTGGTTAGAAACTTGCTAATTACTCCATCAATTATAGGTAGTCGAGCGGAAATTATGGTACTTAGGTTCGAGAAGTATATGCTTTCACTAGGGGAGATTCTATCACGAGCCAGCCATGAAATGGCTGACGTGCAGGGAATTTCTCAAAGCCATAAAGGTCTTTCTCTGCAAGGGAGTTGTATCGTTTTGAGCAAAGCGTGAAGAAGAGAGAGGAGTCAATGAAAGAACTCCGACTCTCGCAAAATAGTGCTCCATTTTGGACTTTCGCACAAACTCTCATGTGTGCGATTTAATTTATTTCATGTCTGATGAAAATGGCAGCATGATCATTGTTTATAATTACGTACACGACATACATTGTAGTTCTAGGTTGGAACGTATAATTTACAGCATATGTTACCTCACATCAAAACACACTGAACATTGTCACTTCGCTTTCCCCTGAAATTTCCAACTAGTAACTATACCGAGTACACGTTTTGAGCGTTTCCATTCTATTCGCGTTCCCGAGGCTGGCGTCGGCGAGTGTAAGCGCCGGCGGTGACGTCAACCGGGACACAGCGAGGTCTTGTCTCTGCTCGTGGCTGCTCCTGCGCCCGCCCGCCCGCCCGCGTTCGCGCGTCGCTAATTGTCGCCATCCCGCCATGACGCGCGCGCGCGCGCAGGGCCTTGGCCCATTCACGGCGCCGCCCCCGGCGCCGCCGCTGGACGCTGCGAGAGGAGCGGATGCGAAGCAGACGGGCGGGCGCAGCAGGCCTTTGCGCTAATACTGCATGCATTTCCAAGAAACAACCGGGAAAGGTGGTTCAGTGCATCGATTGATATCACCGCAGTCCCTCTGAGCGGGAGGACCTACGTTCCACTCCCGACGGTGGCAGGATTTTCGACACCAGCTTGACATCTAGGTCAAATTCAGTCTGGAGGAGAATTCTAGCGGCCGGCTGCTCTGATCGGTAGTTGTCCGTGGTTTCTACGATCAACACCAGTCGAATGGTGGAGCAGTACCTTAACAAACGGGCCAGAGACCGCGCGCGATCTTTTCTTCCTCTTCCTTGTCCTATCCTCTCCCCTTACTTACACACACATGCACAACACTACCACACATGAAGGGAGACCGGCTGGGAGCTTAGAGCTTGTCCCGGCTGGGGCGGTGCCCCTTTGATGAGAAATATCTGGTTAGGGGAAAACCCCGCCTGTCGACGGTAGGTCGGCGCCGGATCTCGCCATCGGGCGGGGAATGATCAATCATCGCCAGATGAAAAAACGCGCACTACACGTACGGTACTAATGCGTAGTTATACTAATGAGTAAATAGTTGATGCGTCCGGAATTACGAACAATAAATCCAAGAAACACAGAATTAATTTGGCGATCCTCTGTCGTTTGTAATGCTCTTCCTATTATCATTACTGTGGACGTCTAGAGAGTTATTGAGAAGAACCTTGCATGACAATGTACTTTCAGACAAGAGAAATTCGGGGTGCGATGTAAATTCACGATGGCTACTTTTGCGACACCGCAAGTGTTGTATCCGTGAATCAAGAGAAAAGATCTTTTCTCTAAACAATTACACGCCCCTAATCAGTTTTATTACGCCAGTCGACCGACTGAACTTCGAGAAAATGCCTCTTTTCCTAGTTCTCTGCAAGCACAGACTCCGAATTGTGAAACCTCTGTCTTGAGGAGAAATTTATCTGCTGATTTAACTTCGTTAGGGAAAGTTGACCGTGGATTATATAGCAGAAGCACTAAATATTCTACTCGCTGTATCTTACCAAAAAGTTTCTAATACATTTATGCAATTCAGTGCCAATGTGAAAACTTCAAACCGTGTTCAAAAAGAGGATGCAATAAGATGACATAGTGGAGCAACACATGACAATGTAATCCACAATCCATTTCAACTTAGTACTGTTCGAACTTCTATAAAGAATGAAACGTTAAATTAATAACTTATCAAATATAATTATCACATGAAAAAGATTAATCCTGTGACAGCCCTTCTTCACTAAGCATTAAACTCAATTGCTTCGCGGTTAAAATGTTTGATCTGTCGCTCCTCAAATGCAAACCTGTTACACAAATGCATTTCATGTACGAGGCGCTCATCAACGTTACATTACGAGTTGAACTGGTTACCACGTGGTGTACTGCATCCTTGCAGCAACCCGCAAGCACCCACGTTGCCGGTTAAAAAAAAAAAAAAAAAAAAGCTCCCGCCGCAGCCACCAGGAGCGCCGCTGCGCGCCGTACCGGTTTGACAAATGCCTGCCGGAAGCGGCCTGGCTCACGCTGCCCGCCACCGGAAGCGCCGTTCCGCGCCGACACTTCGCCTCCCCTCCCCCTCCCCCCCTCCTCCCCCCACCCTCGCGCCCAACTTCCCTCACCCCTAAATTCACCTCGGGGCGCTCATCTCTGCTGAGCACAAAACACGTGTACTCCGCACTTGCATTTGGATCTTAGAAATGTTTTCATGTTTTGGTACCCATTCATTTCTAAATAGACTTTGTAAATTTCCTGATTTAATGCCGACTTCAGAAGAACTAATTCCTCTTTTCACATCATTGCCTTTATTTTTACTTACCGAAAAGTAGTGTACGTTTTATATCAATCAATTTACAATAATTACGTTGCAGACTGGTTCCGGAAACCAGTACCGTATTCGAATCGTATCGATCCTCTTATGAAGTTTTGCGTGCTGTTCGGTTGTGGTTCGCCTCCCTGGCTTGACTTTGTTGTGGATTGCTCGGGAAGAGGCATTGGGATCATTAGGAAGCCCCACGAGGGGAACGCACTCCAAAAATTATCATAAGTAATGCGCTCCTCTGTCCTCAACTCAGGCTCATTCGTTGCCTTCACAACCTCTGTTTTAATGCATAACTGTTTGGAAGTTAATGCCTCTCACAATATGATTAATGGATCTAACTTTTTATCACAATTAACTGTAGGTAGTAAATACTCTTATTATGACAGTTCTCAGACAACTCCGACTAAAAGAAATGAAAACGTTGCTCTTAATTGTTCGGATTATCGCTTTTCCGTATCAAACCTTCAACATTTCGAAAAATATTCAAGAGACATTATTCATTGATATTCAAAATAATCATGTTCATCAACACTTCCGAAATCTACACGAGGATTGCAACTAACACATTTGAGTGAAGGGAACTCCCGCATTCAAAAGAAACCGTCTATGAATTTAAAACCCTATGCCCACACGGCCTCCCAAGGCGCCGCCACGCCAATTTTCGTGCGTTCTCTTATCTCTGCTTTCAGCACGTTCCCAAGGCAGCCCTCGCAGGCTCCGCTATACTGAATACATCTGCTCATTAAAAAGAGTCGGCCGAAACGCTTTGCATACGTCATCGCGAAGAACTTCCTTATGGAGCTATTTCGGGAGTCGAGTTCCGAACCATGAAATTGGAAGAATTGCAGCATGGCGATTCATTATGTCGAGAAAGGACATCCCCATGAAGTTCAGAAAGCAAATTCTGAACGGTCTTCATTCTGCCCAGAGGATGGGGAACGAAGACTTTATTCTGTTTGCACACCGTATCTCAGAACTTGCGAGAAACGTTCATTAAATCGCGAACGATGAGAAATAATAACAGCATTTTAACTTTATCGCGATCAAGAGTAATTTAACAAAGCACTGTGCAATTTACGATGCGCCCCGGCCACTAGCTGCGCATCGCAGTTCGTTGCTTTTGGTCCACCCTGCGGAATACGGCCAGGGGTGGCCACGGGACGCACCAAGTGGGACAGGAAGTTCGCATTTCGGGCGAGGCATTCCCAGCGCGACGCCACGGTGCTGTGCGGCCGTGTCGGACGACTGTTCCCCGCGTTCCGCAGCACGCGTGCTTCAATTGCTCGGGGTACAGCCCCTAGATTCAGAGAGTAGCGCATTCCATTGTTCCACCGATCCCACCATTTTATATGCAGTTGACAGGAGAATTAGAACTGGAAGATATTCCGTGTGTTCAGAACCATGAATCTATCCCAAATCAATATTAATAATCTTAAACATCTTTATAACGTCACCAATTGTTATACATTTTCTTCAGCTCCTGATTGCTGCCTGGCGGGGCTATCGGGTGAGAGATGTTAAATGGCGGCGGTTGCGCTACTCTCTGCATCGAGGGACTCTAGCTCGGGGAACCCAATACGTCAACTGCCAGCGGCGTTCCAAACCGAAGCAGCGAGCGAAACTGCCGGAATCAAAAGAACTGCTGACAAAGCGTAAGATGATTTGTTAAAAAAACACGTTGCAATAAATCTGGAATTTTTATCTGTACCGACATTTCTGTACACATTTTTCATTATTTCATTTATCGGTACTCATTTTTCAACTCCATTTTCAGTTTTCAAATATTTTGGCTATATTTCACATGTTTAATCGCAAATAGAAAACACAAGCTTTGAGTTTATACCTCCTTGAAGCTGTACAAAACGTTCTGCAAGCACAATTTTGGACTCTAAAATTTCTAATACTGGAATTATTCTTCAACCGCAGTACGGGTAAAATGTTACAGTTGATATGATACCGAATTACCGAATTTTCAGGTAAATTGAATGAAAAATATGGCTGGAATTTGACTATATTACTAGGAAATCTCTGTTTTTGCAATATTTTTGAATTCTCACTTTAGACTAGCATTAAAATCCTTTATGTAATTTTGTGTTATTAATTTATTTACGACTGCTTGTAAGACCTTTTATATGAAACCTCTTCAACAACAGCTTGGTTCTTTCAAGGGTGTGCTAGAACTTATTATGTAACTAATTTGTAATGTTTATTGGTAGCAACAATTTTTTTATCACTGTAATGTTATATTATTAATAATTAACCGAATACATATAATAGAATATGACAATCTTCAACAATATGAGAACATATTTATATTGTGGGTACAATATTCTCTTCCGCCAGGTGTCAAAATCGTCCGGGAAAATGTGCATTCGATTCGCCAGCACTTGCGGAGGCTGCACCCGCCGCAGCGACGGGAGCAGCTTATCGGCGCGGCTATCTTCCATTGAGGAGAGCGAGCCCGGGCTCTTGCGGAAGTTTCGGTCATAAAAAGAGAGATCGTACGACGCAGCGTATGTCGGAGTCAACGGCACGTCACGCTCGTATTTCACTTCAACACAGTTCCCAACACGTGAATCATGTAACAATGTTCGGAAGGAAGTCGAATTAGATTCATTTGTCTCGTTATTAAGAGTTAATTTTGCATGCGAAACGACGACCGCCAACAGTCTGAACGGCTAATAAATGAACCTTCTAAGAACCAAAATTACAAATTACGTTTATGAATAGCACCATCGCGCGTATTACGAAACGCCGTAGTACCGCGTCTACGAACATTCAAGACTTAGATGCTAGGCTGATTACACTTGAAAGACTAGCAGAGTAGATGATTACGACTAGAGCGCGAGTAATATTTCAGTTTTGAGCACACATTGTTGCACGCGTTGAAACGTCTGTTTCTTCGGAAAACAACCGAGTTCCCCAAGCCGGATGAGCAACTTGGCAGATAAAGAGAAACGGCACGGCTCTTGCGAACCCTCTCGACGCCTTCGCAAACAGCCGAGGACACGGATTTACGAGGACTCCGCGCGCATCCTGTGTTCACGCGCCGGGATAAGCATATTCGTGGCGTATGCGCTCCCACAACGTGTTGGGCACTCCAGGACCAGGCACTCGTTGACGGTTCACCCACCCAGAACGTCTGCTCCTACCTGCCTGCCTGCCGCACCAAAATAAGACGCGTGGTAAGCAACATCTCTTCGGCGGCGCGACGACCCGGAGGGAGCAGGGGCGGGACGGAGAGAGAGAGGGTGGGGCGGGACGGAGAGAGAGAGGGGGCGGGCGGGGCAGAGAGAGAGGGGGCGGGGCAGAGAGAAAGGGGGCGGGGCGGAGAGAGAGGGGGCGGGGCGGAGAGAGAGGGGGCGGGGCGGAGAGAGAGGGGGCGGGGCGGAGAGAGAGGGGGCGGGGCGGAGAGAGAGGGGGCGGGGCGGAGAGAGAGGGGGCGGGGCGGAGAGAGAGGGGGCGGGGCGGAGAGAGAGGGGGCGGGGCGGAGAGAGAGGGGGCGGGGCGGAGAGAGGGGGGGAGGCAGGGCAGAGGGGCAGAGAGAGAATCCCTGGCGCTCGAGGAGGCGGCGGAGACTGGGGTGGGAGGCGAGAGGAAGGTAAAAGACTACACACGTCCTCGTACACACAGGGCGCAGACGCGGAACGAAAAAGAGAAAAAGGCCGCTGTCTGGTTTTCATCCGAAACCGAGAAGTACATACCCGGCAGAGCAGGCTGGAGAGCGGGCGGGAGGAGACCCCCAGGGTATTTATATTAGTCCTTGCTTTCCGCGCTCGTCTGCCGCCTTTGCTGCCTCTAGGACGTCGCAGGGGTCGGCAATATGAAGTAAATGGCAGGGGTAAGGAAAGAGGAGTGTGTACAGGCAAGACTAGGGAATAAGGATAAATACCGACAGAGACATTATGACAAAGGGGAGAGTATAAAGGAATCGAAACGAATCGAAAAATGTTGGTAATTACACGTATGTTATTGAGTGTAATGAGAAACAGTAGTAGTGATGAGGAACTTACAGCAACGAGGTAGAGAAATCCGCTAAGTGAATTGGATGCTATTTGGGCAACAGAGGCGTGATGACGCGGAGGGGAGAGGGGGGAGACAGAGCGAGGGTGGCACGAAGGCCCAGCCAGACACGCGCCCGCCGCCCGCCATAATGAACTGGGC
Source organism: Acheta domesticus (assembly GCA_031308135.1). Classification (NCBI taxonomy): domain Eukaryota; kingdom Metazoa; phylum Arthropoda; class Insecta; order Orthoptera; family Gryllidae; genus Acheta; species Acheta domesticus. The sequence continues at coordinate 18,190,386 of JAHLJT010009436.1, read as the reverse complement.
CGACGCGCCTAATTCATCTCCATTCATCAAGTGGCGCGGGGAAGAGGCGCGCTGATAGGAGCAGCCCCGGCGCCGCCCCCTGCCCTGCCCTGCCCTGCCCTGCCCCTGGGCTCAAGTTGGCCCCCCTGCGCTCGCCCCGCCCGGCACATCGGGGGCCTCCCAGGCTTCGCGCCGGAGATAAACACAAGGAACACACTAAGGAAGTAGGAAAATCGGTCTCTATTTAAGCGATAATGAGGCATCAAATGAGGCGTTCGGGTGCAAATAATAGTATCTGACATTTCACGTACAGTAGAACATGAAATGTGATACGTCTGCTTACACAGAGCCATTTGCACATGTTACGACGAACGAGTGAATTGCCATTAAAAGTTGTTCCTTGTTCTGGAAATCGCTAGAAATATACAGCGTTTTCGACTGAGCCAATAATCTATATTTAACTCAATGTCAGGCCGAATTTTACACTCGAACGCTTCCACCACTAAATAAAACAATGCGTTAATATTACCGTAGAGGAAATTCCTAGTGAAAGAAGTGAAACAACGAAATAAATTATTTCAAGAATACTTCAGTGTTTTGTGTTTATGTAGATGACTCTGGCTCTACTTCTCTAAATGGAGGACTGGTCACATAACAAATCTCAAGTATGTTTACTTGAGATATGGAATGAACATTTTGTGGAATTCAATTCATTTCCCGTTTCTTTCATCTTTTTCAATGAAACATTCACTGCAACAGACCCACCGAAAAGAGCGGGCGCTCGTCCGTGGGATGCCCGCGAGTACTCCCAGCCGCCGAGTGCCAAGGGCGGATCCTGACGATCATTTTCGGGGAGGGATCATATTTTTGATCAATTACAAATATATTATATTGTATATCCTTTTTGTAGTGTATATATGATAATATACAATATTGTTAAAATAATTACATAACTTTAATATAAACATTTAAATCAATTGTGCCGTACAAAACAAGAGGTAACAAACAACGCCCTAGGCCTTTTCCTCCGCTGGATCCCGTGACGGGGTCCCGCTGCGCCGTAACGACGCGACCTCCAAAGCGGGAGGCGGTTGCGCGGGCCGCTCGCGGGGGCAGCGGGGCGGTGGAGGTGGGGTGGGGTGGGGTTGGGTATCCGGGGACGGGGGGCGGTCCGCTCGGGGGCGCAGCGGAGGCGGGGACGCGGGAGGGCGGGGGCGGACCGCTCGCGGGGCATAGGAGCGGAGCGTGGCGGTGCGGGGGGAGGTGGCGGGGGCGGGGAGAGGCGGGGGAGGGGCGTGGCGGTAGGGGCAGGGGAGGGGAGGGGAGGGCCGCTCGCGAGAGAGACGGAGGCGAGCCGCGGGAGCGCTTATCCGCGATCTGCGGTAACGACGCGGCGAATTAGGCTGCGCGGCGCCCGCCGCGTCGAGAGGCGGAGAGGGCTTCAAAGCGCCGCCGCGGGGTCCAGCCCCTTCCGCGTGTGGACGGCGCCGGAGGCTGCGAAGCCTCTCTTCCACACACTACCACTCGTCATTGGCGAGCTTAAATGTTCGATCAAGTCCAACTTTTACGCCTCTTACGCAAGTAGTTTCGGCGGAGAAAACGTTGTGATGTAACACTACCTTCGGTGGCTTATTGCCACCAGGCGTATTTTATATGAATGACCTCTCTTTATAAACCTCGTAGTAACATTGAATTTTGCATAAACGTATTTAATACAGAACATCTGAAGGATCTGCCAAGATGATGGTAAATCTGTTGAGGTATTTTTAGACCTATTTCTAAACATTGAAACAATTCTATCACAATTTTTGTATTAAATTCAGAAAAAAATGTACATAACATAACTCTAGTAATTAATTATGGCCCTTTGCGTCATTACCCGGGAAGGATAGGGTCTAGTTCCGAAGATTTCATACACACCACAATGTAAATACGAACGAGCGTAAGCAACGAGCGGGTACGAGGTGAACGCCCAGTGTAATCTCAATAGAGCATCCAATTTCCTCTGGGGATTTCAACGCGCGCAAGACCGGCGAGAAAGAGAGAGAGCGAGTGCACACGTCAACAGGCCACAAGCCCTCCTCGGCCGCCGCCACCTGCACAGCCGCCGCCAAACGCGAGCAAGGCACCGCGCCGAGCGGGCGGCGGCGGCGGAGGCGGCGAGGCGGGGGCGGGGGCGGCGAGGTGAACGCTCGGCCGCGCGCGGGGGGCGGGGGGGGGGAGGGGGGCGGCCAGGCAGCGGCCGCTAATTAACGCGAGGAAGCCGCCGAATGTTGAATGTCATCCGCGGCGGCGGAGGCAGGGCTGCCCAGCGCGCCGCCGCCGCACGCGGCGCGCCGCGGCCTGCCGTGCGAGGCGCGGCCGCGCGCCGCGACACCCCTCGGGGCGCCCGTTCCCACCGCGCGCGGGAGAGGGAGGGGGAGCCCGCGAACGAGACGTGGACAATCGAGGCGCGTGAGGCACTGCCGGCTTCTTCGCACCCGCGCACGCGCGTGCCAGCCTGCACGCTCGCTCGCACGCAGGAGGGAGGGCAGCTAACGAGAGAGGATTTGTACCCCCTCAACTACTCGCGGCATCTTCTTGAGAGCTGGCAACGAGTTGAACGTGTAGAGATGCAATGAATTTGAAAACCTACAAATTCAAATCCGAACGGCATTTCATGGAATTCCATTTTCACCGTAGTAGATAACCTGTTCCAACCCCAAAAAATGTCATGAATGTCATTTGTAATTTAGATGGACATATGCGGGGTACTTCTTTCTCAAATCTCAGGGCATTATTTTATTTCCAATTATAATAAGGTTGAATACATCATCCGAATTATGCACGATTCACATAAAAATCGCGGAAGAATTTCAATGGCTCCGTCTCATCCTACGTCGTGCGTCGTAACGAGTGAGTGGAAGGACGTCTTCAGAGGCCAACTCTGCCCTCCCGCATGGAACGCACAAACGCGACAATGCCACACGGGAAGCCCGCACATTCGGATTGCCTGAACAACAAACCGCGCACGCCAGCCCGCCGGCGCTCCTCCGCCCCGCCCCGCCCCGCCCAGCGCCGCGCCCCGCCCCGCCCCGCCCCGCCCCGCCTCGCCACCTGCGCCGCCGGCCCCGCTATTATCCTCATTACTGCGGGCGGCGAGGAAGGGCGAGGAGGGGCGATCGGCGGCGGGCAGCTGCCGCGGCGGGTAATGTGACAGAAGTTAACTACTGTGCAGGTAGGGGGAGAGGCGCGGCGCGGGCAGGGAGGGACAGAAGAGCGGAGCAGACGCAACGAATGAGAGAGAGGAGAGGAGAGGAGAGGAGAGCGGACCGCCTCGCGCCGCCGCACGCGGTGCCGGCCGGCCGGCCCGCCGCGCGCGCACGCAACGGCGCGCCGCACACGCGCACGCTCACGCACGCGGCCGGGCGCCGCCCCTCGAGGTCGCCGCGGCGGCGGCGGCTGCGGCACACGAGACCAGGGCACGGAGGGCAAGCACTTGACAGAGTCAATGTGTTGGCGCAGTGCTTGCGGAGGGAGAGCACGGGGTGTATTGTCGGAAGGACTACGCGGAAGAAGGCGGGATGCGTAAGAAACCCGTACAGGTTTTGAAATGACGAAAAAAAATCAATACTTTTGGGAAGAGAGAAGAGAAGAAATTGGAATTAAGCTTGAAAAGGACGTCGAAGACGAACAGTCGGCACCAAGCAGTGGCGGATCCAGGGGCGCGGGCACGAGGGCCAGCACCCCCTCCCCAAAAGGCCTAGAGTTTTCGTTTGTCACCTATTTTGCAAAATTGATTGAAATATTTATTTATGTTAAAATTATGTAAACAATATAGTGTCATATATACAGTACAAAAATCTTATTCAAAATAACAAATGTTCATTATTTAACAAAAATCTATGATGGCCCCCACCAAAACGATCGACTGGACCCTCCCCTAGAACTAAGGTGGAAGGGGGCCCTACATCCAGTCGCGTGAGGACTTGGTCCGGCTCGGCGCCCCCTTTTCTGTTTCTCCAGTTTTTCGTTTTGTATTTCCTGCCTCTGCCTTCGATCCGAAGGCAGCCGCACGAGCTGGGAGGTCAATAGAAAAATAAAAGGAAACATTGAAAAATAAAGGATTCTTATTCCAAGAATGATGCTACTCTAAATGAAGATTTGAGTGAAAAGCGATTTTTGCAGGCGCTTCATCGTTAACTTCGCTGATTCCTACGGTAAGCACCCACAAATGCACTGCCTTTATTATACCCTTACTTCATATTGATTTCGTTTCGTAACAAGTCAATGGACGTAGTTACATATAACGTGTCGAATTTTGTCTACAGATATTATGTGAACTGTATGTACCATCATCATTATCATCCTAAAGGCAAAAATCTGCCTTGTCGCTGACACCGTTACCCTCCGTCCTCCTCACCCCCGCATAGTTTTTGAAGTGTAATTCGGTTTGAAGTTGTTCTAAAATTTTTATTATTGGTCTCCTTCTTCCTCCTTTCGCACCTACATTACCGTCCAAAATTGGGCTTAAGAATTGGTTATGTTTGAAAGTGTGCGCAAAGAGTTTTACTACCCTGTTCCAAATGATTTTTAAAAAGAGATCTCTTCTCCTTCACTTTTTCCAAAATTACAGTTCTAAAAGTACACTTGTGTATAAGAACATTTATTAGAAGATGAAGTATATTTTTTTACAATTTTCTCCTTAAAGCCCGCCGACAAATTGCAGGATCGCACTATTCGAATCGCCTGCTGTCATTCGGGGCTGCGGAGGCGCGGGGACTTGGTTATTCTTTGGAGCTGGCGCGGGCTCGTCTCGCGCGTACGCACGCCGCCAGCCGTTGAACCCGGCGCCGTCACGGCCGGCGCCCGTCGCCTCCCCCGCCGCCGCCGCCGCCGCCACCTCCTCCGCTCTTCCTTCTTCGCTCGGAGCAGCACCTCGGCCTATCCAGTTCAATTACTCCTCTACTAATACACGCCTTGCCCGCCATATTCCAAGCCTTCCAAACCTCGCTGACCGTCAGACAGGGATGGAAAACAAACATTTCGGTTGGTTTTTTGTGTATTAGTTTTGTTTTGTACATTAATTATCGTGTAGGGTTTCTAGTGACATTTTCGTAAAATTTTTGCGAGCGTCATCGCTTTTTATGTTTACCTTACTTGAAATTCAATATCGATGTAGCCAATTTTTGAAAATTTGTGCTATTGTCTGAAAAACAAGATTGTTTATAGAAAATTAATTACGTTTTAATAAAAAAAAACAAATATTTTGATCAATATCCCACAATTAGATACGCCTTCGTGTCCACAGTATTTCAGTTCCTTGTGAGGAAGCATCACAACCGATGACGTCATTATGGAAGATTAGTAATGAGTTTCGTCTTTTATAACCTTCAAAGAGCCTGTCTTCAAATATTAACTGCTCAAGCAAGTGCACGTAATAGACACACAACATCCTGAAGTGTTAGTTACACCCTCGCACGGGCCATTCAATTTTCTCCTAACGAGAGTCAAGCGCCTCATAAGACGACGCGCAGGAAACTACCTTCCGTCCACGTGGACTTTATCTTCAAACACGAGTAACCTTGCTTCTTAGCTATTTCCATTGGTTGTCATGCCCTCTCTACAAAGATCGATAATAGATTCCATCTCTGACGCATTATTACACATGGCAAGGGAAGTGAGAGCATTTATTAGAAAGTGATAGGCGGGAGAAAGTGGTGACTTACGTGGACTGATATGCAAATGTAAAGAGATAACACGAAAGCAATATCAGATTTCTCTGTGATATTAAAATCCTTCTGACTCGTGAAAGCTGTTCAAATGTGAGGAATGTTTTCTCACTTCTCCAATTAAAATATTTTCTGCACTAGAAAACCATTAACATTCAATATTTTATAACTTTGTTGCACGTTTCACTTTTATTCATTATTGAAGGACTTCCATTAACTGTCTTAAAAGTCCTTTCATCGATGATTCGAAGGTCACGTCTACTGTTTTTACACGGATCGTAAGAAGCAAGTCATTATGAGAAATTGAAGCATACTGCAAGACGAATCCTCAAAGTGTGAAGTAATTGGAAGCACCCAGAGTCAAGTGTGATATACTTCGACACTTGCGTACTTGAACATTCGAACTCCACTTCATTCTTAATGTAGTTCTCCTGTGATTAGGGGGGCGTCGAGCCATCAAGGTCCTCTGCGCAAGTGTTCATTCAACAAATGATAAACTACTTCAAGTACTTTCGCTAGTACTGGAATGGTGCATATTCGCTGCTACCAATAGTAAGTTAGAACATTTCCGAAATGCGAGTGCTACGAATATTCAAATACAAATTCAATATATTACAAAGTAAACCATTTTTCGAATAATAATGGTCATGGTATGTCAGGGTAGGACCTTGGGTCACGATATCGAGAAAGTTCATTCATGTCGAGCCTTCTCTCTTGACTGAGTCGCCCCCCCCCCTGCCTTCGTGTATACTTTAATACATTATCCGTGCGTGTCCATGTATGCAGAATATTTCAATGGCAAACACTCGCAGATAAACAACATTCCAACGAGATTCACAAGCACCAGAACGTGGTAAAAGAACGCCCAATTTTCCCGGCCAAGGCGGCCATTTCGGCCGCCACAGCCTCCTCCACTGTCTCCGGCGCTCGCGCTGTCGTCAGAAGGCGCAGGCAAACGCCCGACGCGACATAGAGCCGCGATTGTCCGTCGCCGCGTGGGCAACTCCTTTTGGGCGCGCCCACGCGCCCGCGCCCGGCCCGGCGACTGGCGACGGACGTCCGGGGGCCCTTGCACGGCGGGCGCCGGCTTCCAAAGCGGGCGGCCGGACCCCGGGCGGCCCCATCCGGCGGGCCAATTAGAATTCGATTTATGCCGCGGCGCAGTATTCAAATGCGACGCCCGCCCGGCATTGTCTCCGGCGGGCGGGCGGCCGGCCGGCCGTTTTTGCAGCGGGCGCCCGAAACGATTGAATTACGATTATTATCGTTGCGCCGCCGACCTTGCGGCGCCCGAGGTGCGGCGCGGAAACTGGTCTTCACCCCCCTCCCCTCCACCACCCATCGCTCCCCCCTCCGTTTTTTCTCCCCGGGGCGCGGGACTGTTTTGAAAAATGCTTCGGTATAATTATTACCTTTACGCACTTCCAGAATGTAAACCGGCCGGCGGGGATCGCGCGGATTGCCGTGAGCTGTTGGTTGAGGACGCCGCCTGGCTGCGCGGCGATCGTTTTTTGGAACGCCGCAGCATTTGGATGAAACGAAATGGTAAATTTACGAGGCCGCAGCACGCGTAGTAGACGCCGTCGGCGCCGGCGGCGGCGGCAGAGGAACGCATGGGCGGACGCCAGGGGGAGAGATGAGAGAGAGAGGGGGAAAAAATGAAGCGGATAATGTTACGAAAAGCGGGGCGGTTGAGCGGGAGGTCGTAAAGGCTCCGGCGAGGAGCAGCGATTAAGTGATCCCAATTCCCCATTACGGAACGTAAGAGGTTCTTCCTTCCCCCGGTCGGTCGAAGCACGAGCAGACAGCACCACGGTCCATTGGAGATTGGATTACTCGAGTGACTGTCTCCGAAGCGCTGGGGCCTAACTGAGTACGTCCGTTAAGCTGGCAAAGCCATTTTCAAAAAACACATTTTCTCTATACCCAGAATTTTGTGCTATTTTTGTGCTTTCCAAATATCCAAAAATTAATTTTTTTGCTCCAACGGTTTTTCCAAAAATGGGTGGCTTTGCTGGCTTAATGTTAAGCTGGCAAAGCCAATTAGCCAAACAAATTTTCTTTATACACAAAATATTGTGCTATTTTTGTGCTTTTCAAATATATAAACATTAATTTTTTTGCTCTTACCGTTTTTTCGAAAATTTAGAAAAAACGAATTTTCGAAATGCCCGGCAGGCGCAACAACTACGCGTAAGAAAACTACTCGTAGAAAAAAAACTATCCATCAAAATTAGATTTTCTTGACACAAAAATAACCACAAAACAATTCTCTATACAACAATGTTGTTTCGAAATATTCAACATTTAATATTCCCTATAAATAATAATAATAATTCTTTACACTACTGTCAAGAAACAACACAATTCAAGTCATACAATTCCTCATAAAAACTAAACTACTCAATATTTCGCAATGTCCTTTCCCAACAAACAGAACCAAACATTGTTCTAACAATGTACACACACGCTGATTTTTTTGCTCTCAACGTTTTTTGCAAAATTCAACAAAACCACTCACGAGTCACCCGCAACAACGAACTCTCGCAGGATAAGAAAATCACTCATCAAGGCAAAACTCTAATTCAAAATCAATTTATCCTCACATAACATCAACCACAATACAATACAATATACAACAATATTGTTTTTAACTTTTTTATTTTCGATACTATCGAAGAAAAAATTGTAAATCCTTTAACTGGGTACCCAAAAACACACCAATGGAGGCACATCAATCCTACTAAATACTAAAATACTCAACAACTCGCATTGGCCTTCCCCAACAAACAAAATCAAACTTCATTCTAATAAACCACACTTACAATGATTTTTTTGCTCTAACCGTTTTTTGAAAAATTGAACAAAATGACACGTATGTGGCGCAAGATAGGGCAACTCCGCCAAGAAAAAAAACAATCTTCGAAGGAAATATATCATTCAAAAATAAAATGTCTTATCACAGAATTAACAACAATACAATGCACTATGCAAAAGTATTGATTTCAAACTTCGATACCATCTATAAAAAAATCTAAATCATTACACTGAAAATAAAAAAAAAGACGCATGGAGGCAAACAAATCCTAATAAATACTAAACTACGCAACCAATTGCATTGTCCATTTCCAAGAATAACAATTAAATGTTGTTCTAATAAACTACACCAACAATGATTTTTTTGCTCTCATGAATTTTTTGAAAATTAAATTCAACTTCGTATGAGTGCACGGGAGTGGCGCGACCTCCGGATAACAAAAGCGACGGAAGGAGGAACGCATGTCCTAATAAATACGAAACTACTCGACAAATCGCATTGTCCTTTTCCACGAATAACAATGAAAAGTTGTTCTAATAAACTACACCAACAATGATTTTTTTGCTCTCATTGTTCTTTTGAAAATAAAACTCAACTTCGTATGAGTGCACGGGAGTGGCGCGACCTCCGGATAACAAAAGCGACGGAAGGAGGAACACATGTTCTAATAAATACGAAACTACTCAACAAATCGCATTTTCCTTTTCCACGAATAACAATGAAAAGTTGTTCTAATAAACTACAGCAACAATGATTTTTTTTGCTCTCATTGTTCTTTTGAAAAAAAAAACTAAACTTTGTATGAGTGCACGGGAGTGGCGCGACCTCCGGATAACAAAAGAGACGGACGAAGGCACACATGACCTAATAAATACGAAACTACTCGACCAATTGCATTGTCCTTTTCCAAGAATAACAAAGAAATGTTGTTCTAATAAACTACACCAACAATGATTTTTTTGCTCTCATCGTTCTTTTGAAAATAAAACTCAACTTCGTATGAGTGCACGGGAGTGGCGCGACCTCCGGATAACAAAAGCGACGGAAGGAGGAACACATGTTCTAATAAATACTAAACTACTCAACAAATCGCATTGTCCTTTTCCACGAATAACAATGAAAAGTTGTTCTAATAAACTACACCAACAATGATTTTTTTGCTCTCATCGTTCTTTTGAAAAAAAAACTCAACTTCGTATGAGTGCACGGGAGTGGCGCGACCTCCGGATAACAAAAGCGACGGAAGGAGGAACACATGTTCTAATAAATACTAAACTACTCGACAAATCGCATTGTCCTTTTCCACGAATAACAAAGAAATGTTGTTCTAATAAACTACACCAACAATGATTTTTTTGCTCTCATTGTTCTTTTGAAAATAAAACTCAACTTCGTATGAGTGCACGGGAGTGGCGCGACCTCCGGATAACAAAAGCGACGGAAGGAGGAACACATGTTCTAATAAATACTAAACTACTCAACAAATCGCATTCTCCTTTTCCACGAATAACAATGAAAAGTTGTTCTAATAAACTACAGCAACAATGATTTTTTTGCTCTCATTGTTCTTTTGAAAAAAAAACTATACTTTGTATGAGTGCACGGGAGTGGCGCGACCTCCGGATAACAAAAGAGACGGACGAAGGCACACATGACCTAATAAATACGAAACTACGCGACCAATTGCATTGTCCTTTTCCAAGAATAACAAAGAAATGTTGTTCTAATAAACTACACCAACAATGATTTTTTTGCTCTCATCGTTCTTTTGAAAATAAAACTCAACTTCGTATGAGTGCACGGGAGTGGCGCGACCTCCGGATAACAAAAGAGACGGACGGAGGCACACATGTCCTAATAAATACTAAACTACTCGACCAATTGCATTGTCCTTTTCCAAGAATAACAAAGAAATGTTGTTCTAATAAACTACACCAACAATGATTTTTTTGCTCTCATCGTTCTTTTGAAAATAAAACTCAACTTCGTATGAGTGCACGGGAGTGGCGCGACCTCCGGATAACAAAAGCGACGGAAGGAGGAACACATGTTCTAATAAATACTAAACTACTCAACAAATCGCATTGTCCTTTTCCACGAATAACAATGAAAAGTTGTTCTAATAAACTACACCAACAATGATTTTTTTGCTCTCATTGTTCTTTTGAAAAAAAAACTCAACTTCGTATGAGTGCACGGGAGTGGCGTGACCTCCGGATTACAAAAGAGACGGACGGAGGCACACATGTCCTAATAAATACTAAACTACTCGACCAATTGCATTGTCCTTTTCCACGAATAACAAAGAAATGTTGTTCTAATAAACTACACCAACAATGATTTTTTTGCTCTCATTGTTCTTTTGAAAATAAAACTCAACTTCGTATGAGTGCACGGGAGTGGCGCGACCTCCGGATAACAAAAGCGACGGAAGGAGGAACACATGTTCTAATAAATACGAAACTACTCAACAAATCGCATTGTCCTTTTCCACGAATAACAATGAAAAGTTGTTCTAATAAACTACACCAACAATGATTTTTTTGCTCTCATTGTTCTTTTGAAAAAAAAACTCAACTTCGTATGAGTGCACGGGAGTGGCGCGACCTCCGGATAACAAAAGAGACGGACGGAGGCACACATGTTCTAATAAATACTAAACTACTCAACAAATCGCATTGTCCTTTTCCACGAATAACAATGAAAAGTTGTTCTAATAAACTACACCAACAATGATTTTTTTGCTCTCATTGTTCTTTTGAAAAAAAAACTCAACTTCGTATGAGTGCACGGGAGTGGCGCGACCTCCGGATAACAAAAGCGACGGAAGGAGGAACACATGTTCTAATAAATACTAAACTACTCAACAAATCGCATTGTCCTTTTCCACGAATAACAATGAAAAGTTGTTCTAATAAACTACACCAACAATGATTTTTTTGCTCTCATCGTTCTTTTGAAAAAAAAACTCAACTTCGTATGAGTGCACGGGAGTGGCGCGACCTCCGGATAACAAAAGCGACGGAAGGAGGAACACATGTTCTAATAAATACTAAACTACTCAACAAATCGCATTTTCCTTTTCCACGAATAACAATGAAAAGTTGTTCTAATAAACTACAGCAACAATGATTTTTTTGCTCTCATTGTTCTTTTGAAAAAAAAACTAAACTTTGTATGAGTGCACGGGAGTGGCGCGACCTCCGGATAACAAAAGAGACGGACGAAGGCACACATGACCTAATAAATACGAAACTACGCGACCAATTGCATTGTCCTTTTCCAAGAATAACAAAGAAATGTTGTTCTAATAAACTACACCAACAATGATTTTTTTGCTCTCATCGTTCTTTTGAAAATAAAACTCAACTTCGTATGAGTGCACGGGAGTGGCGCGACCTCCGGATAACAAAAGAGACGGACGGAGGCACACATGTCCTAATAAATACTAAACTACTCGACCAATTGCATTGTCCTTTTCCAAGAATAACAAAGAAATGTTGTTCTAATAAACTACACCAACAATGATTTTTTTGCTCTCATTGTTCTTTTGAAAATAAAACTCAACTTCGTATGAGTGCACGGGAGTGGCGCGACCTCCGGATAACAAAAGCGACGGAAGGAGGAACACATGTTCTAATAAATACGAAACTACTCAACAAATCGCATTGTCCTTTTCCACGAATAACAATGAAAAGTTGTTCTAATAAACTACACCAACAATGATTTTTTTGCTCTCATTGTTCTTTTGAAAAAAAAACTCAACTTCGTATGAGTGCACGGGAGTGGCGCGACCTCCGGATAACAAAAGAGACGGACGGAGGCACACATGTTCTAATAAATACTAAACTACTCAACAAATCGCATTGTCCTTTTCCACGAATAACAATGAAAAGTTGATCTAATAAACTACACCAACAATGATTTTTTTGCTCTCATTGTTCTTTTGAAAATAAAAACTCAACTTCGTATGAGTGCACGGGAGTGGCGCGACCTCCGGATAACAAAAGCGACGGAAGGAGGAACACATGTCCTAATAAATACTAAACTACTCGACCAATTGCATTGTCCTTTTCCAAGAATAACAAAGAAATGTAGTTCTAATAAACTACACCAACAGTGATTTTTTTGCTCTCATTGTTCTTTTGAAAAAAAAAACTCAACTTCGTATGAGTGCACGGGAGTGGCGCGACCTCCGGTTAACAAAAGCGACGGAAGGAGGAACACATGTCCTAATAAATACTAAACTACTCGACCAATTGCATTGTCCTTTTCCAAGAATAACAAAGAAATGTAGTTCTAATAAACTACACAAACAATGATTTTTTTGCTCTCATTGTTCTTTTGAAAAAAAAACTCAACTTCGTATGAGTGCACGGGAGTGGCGCGACCTCCGGATAACAAAAGCAACGGAAGGAGGAACACATGTCCTAATAAATACTAAACTACTCGACAAATCGCATTGTCCTTTTCCAAGAATAACAATGAAATATTGTTCTAATAAACTACGTCAACAATGATTCTTTTGCTCACATCGTTCTTTTGAAAATTAAACTCAACTTTGTATGAGTGCACGGGAGTGGCAAGATCTCCGGATAACAAAAGCGACGGACGGTGGCACACATGTCCTAATAAATACTAAACTACTCGACCAATTGCATTGTCCTTTTCCACGAATAACAATGAAATGTTGTTCTAATAAACTACACCAACAATGATTTTTTTGCTCTCATGGATTTTTTTTGAAAATAAAACTCAACTTCGTATGAGTGCACGGGAGTGGCGGGACCTCCGGATAAAAAAGCGACGGAAGGAGGAACACATGTTCTAATAAATACTAAACTACTCGACCAATTGCATTGTCCTTTTCCAAGAATAACAATGAAATGTTGTTCTAATAAACTACGCCAAGAATGATTTTTTTGCTCTCATTGTTCTTTTGAAAATTAAACTCAACTTCGTATGAGTGCACGGGAGTGGCGGGACCTCCGGATAACAAAAGCGACGGAAGGAGGAACACATGTCCTAATAAATACTAAACTACTTGACAAATCGCATTTTCCTTTTCCAAGAATAACAACTAAATATTGTTCTCATAATCTACACCAACAATAATTTTTTCGCTCTCACCGTGTTTTGTAAAATTAAACTCAACCAAGCATATGTGCTCCTTAATGGCACACCGTGCCAAATTACGAAGACACTATTCCAACCCAAAATATACTTCAAAATTCAGATGTCTTTACAAAGCATTAACATCATACATTGCACTACGTAACAGTATTGTTTTCAATTGTTTGACTTTCGATACTATGCTATATGCATAACAATCTAATTCGCTACACTGAGATTACAAAAATCCATCGATGGAAGCACATAAATCCTAATACATACCAAACTACTCCAAAAATTGCTTTTCCTTTTTGCTACAGTAAGAAGGAAATAATTTTCTAATAAAGAACACCAACAATGATTTTTTTGCTCTCACCGGTGTTTGGAAAATTAAACTCGACCTCCCATGTGTGCACCGGAATGGCAAATAACAAAGACACTATTCCATATGAAATTATTTTTAAAAATTTAAGTGCTTTTCAAAAGCATCAACAACAATACAATGCACTACGCAACAGTATTGTTTTCAAGACTTCCGTGTTTTGTCTTCCGATACTATCCATAAAAAAATTCTATTTTATTACACTGTGAATCCAAATACCCACGGATGGAAGCACATAAATCCTAATGAATACCGAAGTACCCCACAAATTGCGTTGTCCTTTTCCTACACTAAAAACAAAATGCTATTCTAAGAAACTACACCAACAATGATTTTTTTGCTCCCACCGTTTTTTGGAAAATTGGCCTATCCACGTATGTGTGAACCGGAATTACGCGCCCCGCCGAATGACAGGAACACTAGTCCGATCAAAAATATTCTTTAAAATCGAAACCGAATTCGAAATGAAATTCGACAATTCACAGTGAAGGTCAGGAGTTCATAGCGAGTGTAATTGAGGCAGGTGATTCATCTACTGGTTACTACGACAAAAGGCATAGAAAGAGCAGCGGCATACATTGGTGTTGGAGTAACTAGCATTAAAACAATTCGTAAAGAAAATGTTACACCGAATGAAATAAGTGCTGTCACGATTTTATGCGTAATTAGAAATGCTCTGTGATTTTTACGTCCGTGAAAAGCAAGTGCGCACGTTAACGAAAATGCAGTCTATAATTAAAGAAAAGATAAATTTTCCTTGGGGAGAAAAGTCACTTTGGATGTGAATGGAACATATGGAATACAGATGGAGGTGTAATTCAAAACGAAAAGTTTTGGTCGAGAGAGCATATTGTAGATTGGAGAACAAGAGATCTCATCCAAATGAGGATGTTAGGGAAAGAAGGCCGTCAAATAGTGTATTGACGAGAGGTGGATTGACAACAACTTTGTATTCAAAAAGTGCTGGCACCATAATGATATAATTGGCGTAACGGAAAATGTAAGTGTATCAGACTAATTGCAGTTCATGCTGGTTGAAATAATGGTTTCATTAACCGTTTAAATACTAACGGGGAAAAGTTTTTCCAGAGCATTTCAACCCTGCCATACCAATGGGGTCTTTTTCGCTTGACCTCCAGAGGCGCGCGACAGCTCTTATCTATCGCTTGCTGACGGGTGAAAACCAGCTGCGCGGCGATTCTCACGTTTGGAGCTCCGGCCTACGTCATCCGGCAGGGATGTGTTGATGGAGGACTGTCTTCACGCGCGAAGACGGAACGTGGTCCACTGTGACATTTCATGCTTTTACAGTGCGCCGCAGTTCCAGAAACATAGGAGACCATTGAACCCCAGAAAATCTTCGTCGGGAGACGCCGCTCTAACAACTAAATAATATCACATAACACAGTAAGAACAGAAGACATGATTTCTGTATGTAGTTTATAACGGAATTTGTGTTAAGTATGGCATATACATATAACTTCCTCAAAATTTCTTCCGTAATATCTTATTTTAACTTCGTATGTAATAAAAATTTGTGCCAGAAAGATATTTTTCTACAGTAGCAGATAACAATAGGGTAAAATCAAGTATATATCAGTGCAATAAATATATTGCTTTTATATTTAGTTATGTATTGTATTGTATTATTTGCAATTTCCTAATATTTTATTCTATTGGCATAAAAAAATGACGTGGTTCCATATAAATATCTCTCCAGCCAATCAAAGCATATCTTAGGGTCTTGTACTTATAAGTAGCAATTCACTGTATACTATCTCGCGTCACACACCACGGTCATAACAAACTCTCCTCGGCCCACGTTTCTCACGGGAGATTGCAATCGTATTCTGCTAAGAGTTTCTGATTGTGATTAAGTCGTGTGCTTTTTGAAGTAAAAATGGCTCGTCGAAAAATATCGCTAACAACTCGCGAAATTGAGTAAATTTTTTAAGTGTCAGTATATATACAGTTTACATACGTCTATGTCCAGTCTCGAAGATGATCCAAGCTAATTTACTTACACATTATTTTCAGCTGCGATCAAACTGTCCATTTTTAAACATTGATTCCGTTCAAGACCCTAAACCTCTACGATTTAGGTTTCCCCACGGTGTACGAAAAAGACTTCTTACGAATTTAAAATAAAATTAAAGAAAATAAAATATGTTTTTCATTTTTGGAATTGATTTTTATATTTTTACTTTCGCAAACCACTTTAAAAAATCCTAAAAAATTACACTTTTCATAGTTTTATATAAATCCAATATCCTCAAAACCTACTTTAAAAATATTGAAAATATTTTTTCGAAACACAACTTTGGAATTATTTTTCATAAAGTATTGTGCACATCTTTTTACAAGTGGGAAATATATTTTTAAAATTTTGAAACATTCTAAGTATATAGGCATTTTAAAAATCAAATGCGGAAAAATCCGTTTTGCACGCAGAGAGAGTGGAGTAAAGAATGAAAATTAGAAGGAAAAAATGAAGAGAATCATTGTTGTTATGCTGTGTAAAGATATTTAAATTTTGAAGGATACTTTTGCTTCGAATAGTGTCATAGTTATGTTTAATTTTAAAAAAAATGGTAAGAGCAAATAATTCATTGTTGGTGTAATTTATTAAAACAATATTCCATTATTATTCTTGGAAAACGACAATGCAATTTGACGAGCAGTTTAGTATTTATTAGGACATGTGTGCCTCCTTCCGTCTTCTTTGTTATACCGAGGTGCGCGCCATTCCGGTGCACAAATACGAGATTAAGTTTAATTTTCAAAAGAACGATGTGAGCAAAAAAATCATTGTTGGTGTAGTTTATTAGAACAACATTTACTTGTTATTCTTGAAAATGGACAATGCAATTGGTTGAGCAGTTTAGTATTTATTAGGACATGTGTTCCTCCTTTCGTCGCTTTTGTTATCCCGAGGTCCCGCCACTCCCGTGCACATATACGAGGTTGAGTTTATTTTCCAAAACTCCATGACAGCAAAAAAATCATTGTTGGTGTAGTTTATTAGAACAAAATTTCATTGTTATTCTTGGAAAAGGACAATGCGATTTGTCGAGTAGTTTAGTATTTATTAGGACATGTGTGCCTCCTTCCGTCGTTTTTGTTATCCCGAGGTCCCGCCACTCTGTTGCACACATAGGAGGTTGAGTTCAATTTTCAAAAGAACGATGAGAGCAAAACAATCATTGTTGGTGTAGTTTATTAGAACAACTTTTCATTGTTATTCGTGGAAAAGGACAATGCGAATTGTTGAGTAGTTTAGTATTTATTAGAACATGTGTTCCTCCTTCCGTCGCTTTTGTTATCCGGAGGTCGCGCCACTCCCGTGCACTCATACGAAGTTGAGTTTTATTTTCAAAAGAACAATGAGAGCAAAAAAATCATTGTTGGTGTAGTTTATTAGAACAACTTTTCATTGTTATTCGTGGAAAAGGACAATGCGATTTGTCGAGTAGTTTCGTATTTATTAGAACATGTGTTCCTCCTTCCGTCGCTTTTGTTATCCGGAGGTCGCGCCACTCCCGTGCACTCATAAGAAGTTGAGTTTTTTTTTCAAAAGAACAATGAGAGCAAAAAAATCATTGTTGGTGTAGTTTATTAGAACAACTTTTCATTGTTATTCGTGGAAAAGGACAATGCGATTTGTTGAGTAGTTTAGTATTTATTAGAACATGTGTTCCTCCTTCCGTCGCTTTTGTTATCCGGAGGTCGCGCCACTCCCGTGCACTCATACGAAGTTGAGTTTTATTTTCAAAAGAACGATGAGAGCAAAAAAATCATTGTTGGTGTAGTTTATTAGAACAACATTTCTTTGTTATTCTTGGAAAAGGACAATGCAATTGGTCGAGTAGTTTAGTATTTATTAGGACATGTGTGCCTCCGTCCGTCTCTTTTGTTATCCGGAGGTCGCGCCACTCCCGTGCACTCATACGAAGTTGAGTTTTATTTTCAAAAGAACAATGAGAGCAAAAAAATCATTGTTGGTGTAGTTTATTAGAACAACTTTTCATTGTTATTCGTGGAAAAGGAGAATGCGATTTGTTGAGTAGTTTAGTATTTATTAGAACATGTGTTCCTCCTTCCGTCGCTTTTGTTATCCGGAGGTCGCGCCACTCCCGTGCACTCATACGAAGTTGAGTTTTTTTTTCAAAAGAACAATGAGAGCAAAAAAATCATTGTTGGTGTAGTTTATTAGAAGAACTTTTCATTGTTATTCGTGGAAAAGGACAATGCGATTTGTTGAGTAGTTTAGTATTTATTAGAACATGTGTTCCTCCTTCCGTCGCTTTTGTTATCCGGAGGTCGCGCCACTCCCGTGCACTCATACGAAGTTGAGTTTTATTTTCAAAAGAACAATGAGAGCAAAAAAATCATTGTTGGTGTAGTTTATTAGAACAACATTTCTTTGTTATTCGTGGAAAAGGACAATGCGATTTGTTGAGTAGTTTAGTATTTATTAGAACATGTGTTCCTCCTTCCGTCGCTTTTGTTATCCGGAGGTCGCGCCACTCCCGTGCACTCATACGAAGTTGAGTTTTTTTTTCAAAAGAACGATGAGAGCAAAAAAATCATTGTTGGTGTAGTTTATTAGAACAACTTTTCATTGTTATTCGTGGAAAAGGACAATGCGATTTGTTGAGTAGTTTAGTATTTATTAGAACATGTGTTCCTCCTTCCGTCGCTTTTGTTATCCGGAGGTCGCGCCACTCCCGTGCACTCATACGAAGTTGAGTTTTTTTTTCAAAAGAACAATGAGAGCAAAAAAATCATTGTTGGTGTAGTTTATTAGAACAACTTTTCATTGTTATTCGTGGAAAAGGACAATGCGATTTGTTGAGTAGTTTAGTATTTATTAGAACATGTGTTCCTCCTTCCGTCGCTTTTGTTATCCGGAGGTCGCGCCACTCCCGTGCACTCATACGAAGTTGAGTTTTATTTTCAAAAGAACAATGAGAGCAAAAAAATCATTGTTGGTGTAGTTTATTAGAACAACTTTTCATTGTTATTCGTGGAAAAGGACAATGCGATTTGTCGAGTAGTTTCGTATTTATTAGGACATGCGTTCCTCCTTCCGTCGCTTTTGTTATCCGGAGGTCGCGCCACTCCCGTGCACTCATACGAAGTTGAATTTAATTTTCAAAAAATTCATGAGAGCAAAAAAATCATTGTTGGTGTAGTTTATTAGAACAACATTTAATTGTTATTCTTGGAAATGGACAATGCAATTGGTTGCGTAGTTTAGTATTTATTAGGATTTGTTTGCCTCCATGCGTCTTTTTTTTTATTTTCAGTGTAATGATTTAGATTTTTTTATAGATGGTATCGAAGTTTGAAATCAATACTTTTGCATAGTGCATTGTATTGTTGTTAATTCTGTGATAAGACATTTTATTTTTGAATGATATATTTCCTTCGAAGATTGTTTTTTTTCTTGGCGGAGTTGCCCTATCTTGCGCCACATACGTGTCATTTTGTTCAATTTTTCAAAAAACGGTTAGAGCAAAAAAATCATTGTAAGTGTGGTTTATTAGAATGAAGTTTGATTTTGTTTGTTGGGGAAGGCCAATGCGAGTTGTTGAGTATTTTAGTATTTAGTAGGATTGATGTGCCTCCATTGGTGTGTTTTTGGGTACCCAGTTAAAGGATTTACAATTTTTTCTTCGATAGTATCGAAAATAAAAAAGTTAAAAACAATATTGTTGTATATTGTATTGTATTGTGGTTGATGTTATGTGAGGATAAATTGATTTTGAATTAGAGTTTTGCCTTGATGAGTGATTTTCTTATCCTGCGAGAGTTCGTTGTTGCGGGTGACTCGTGAGTGGTTTTGTTGAATTTTGCAAAAAACGTTGAGAGCAAAAAAATCAGCGTGTGTGTACATTGTTAGAACAATGTTTGGTTCTGTTTGTTGGGAAAGGACATTGCGAAATATTGAGTAGTTTAGTTTTTATGAGGAATTGTATGACTTGAATTGTGTTGTTTCTTGACAGTAGTGTAAAGAATTATTATTATTTATAGGGAATATTAAATGTTGAATATTTCGAAACAACATTGTTGTATAGAGAATTGTTTTGTGGTTATTTTTGTGTCAAGAAAATCTAATTTTGATGGATAGTTTTTTTTCTACGAGTAGTTTTCTTACGCGTAGTTGTTGCGCCTGCCGGGCATTTCGAAAATTCGTTTTTTCTAAATTTTCGAAAAACGGTAAGAGCAAAAAAATTAATGTTTATATATTTGAAAAGCACAAAAATAGCACAATATTTTGTGTATAAAGAAAATTTGTTTTGGCTAATTGGCTTTGCCAGCTTAACATTAAGCCAGCAAAGCCACCCATTTTTGGAAAAACCGTTGGAGCAAAAAAATTAATTTTTGGATATTTGGAAAGCACAAAAATAGCACAAAATTCTGGGTATAGAGAAAATGTGTTTTTTGAAAATGGCTTTGCCAGCTTAACGGACGTTAACTGAGTTTATGAAACGGGAAGAGTTCGCATTGTTCTGCCTCCTATCTCAAGGTATTTCGCCTTACTCCCACAACCCGATCGCAATGCGCAAGCATTGTGTAACGGACATACGCTATTTTTAAATTTATCTTCTCGCCTATGAGACACAAGGTCGATATTTTACCCTTTCATCTAAGTCAATACGCCACAGTTTGCGAAGACCTTCATATTCTTATCTCGACCTAACTTGTCTTTCTTTTTCCGTCCTGTGACTCTCCAAGAACTCTCGTTGCTTTTTTTTTACGTAACCTACATACGTCTTACTACGCCGCGCGTAGGTTGCCGCAAGACGTCAGAGAAACTAGAGTGAAGGTCTGTCTCTAACGAGACGCCCACCTGCACGTGTCCTCTTGTAACGCTTGAATATCTGAATCAGCCTTCCTAACCAGCGAGTGTCTTCTTTGAAGCCCCCACATCTGCGAGGAAACCTTTAATAATAAAGTGATTTGCGTATCTTTATAAACATTAGTAAATATTTGACAACATCCAAGTATTTTTGAAAAGAACATCTAAAAAGCTGGTCCAAAAATTCCCGTAAGAAAACAATTAGATTACGAAACATTTTATGTAATTAGCACCTTTTAGCAAAATGGACCATTTTAGGGAGCTGCAGTGGCGTAGCTAGGGGGGAAGGCAGGGGGCGGCGCGCCCCGGGTGACACCATTCTAGGGGGTGACACCAATTAAAATATTTTATGGTTTGAATTATATCATTTAAATCATTTACTTAAGAATTGTATATATATTAATAGTTAGTTTTCTTAGTTTTAGAAGTTCGAAAATTTTATTGTTGGCATTATGTAATTTTTCTGGTTTAGTAAAAAATTATTTATATTAATGTAGGAAGTATACATTTAAATCATAAGTATAGATTATGATTTAATCCCAATTATTCTTAATTACGTAATTATTTATAATATATTAAAAAATTCTATCATGTGCAAATATGTTTGTATTTTTAATAAAATAATATATATTCAATGCAGCAATAGATATTTTATACTAAATTTATGGGGTGGTGACCCCATTACCTTCGCCCCAGGTGACACCAACTGAAGCTACGCCACTGGGGAGCTGGATACGAACGTCATGTGATGTAGTGACCATCGTCCCATCCGCACAATCTTCCGAGATTGCGCTCTATTGTGCAGACTTTCACATTCCCCGGGTTTCCAGCCTTTCCGGTCGTTTTCTCTCGGCCGCGGCGCCGCCGGCCGCCCTGAGAATGCGCCGACGGCCGCCGCCCCCCCCCCCGAGCACGCGCCCGCACGCAACGCGCTGCGCCTGCGCGCGCGTTATAGCCGCGCATGCGCACCGCGCACGGGGATTTCTCTTCGCGGAGCTCTAGAGGAAGCGCTTGTTATTTGTTGGGAATGTTACTCCATCGTTACGCAAGATTTATTAAATGGTTTTCTGGGTCGAGGTGGTGGATGCGACGCGCCATCGCAAGGAAATTGAGTGCGCGAAACTGGGCAATTGAGTGCGGCGAGGTCTGGTTTTAGGACGACTCAAAAGAGGGGGAGGGGTCGTAATTTCGGAAGAAGGATTGCCTCGACGCTGATTAAGTTTTCACCACACCTCGCGAACGGAATATATTGGTCCACTACTGACCTATTTGGTTAACATTGCTAGCCCATCTATACGTCGAATGCCGAACAAATCATTCTAGCCAATGGCAGGTCATCGAGTGTAAACTTCGGAAAACAAACTGGTCAAGTGAACGACGTCAACTTGCTACTTCATCACTAAATGCCACTTATCTCGCCAAAATTACATTTGCGTTTTGCAAACACGAGTCTCCAAAAAATATATATCGCCTAAACAATCATTAATAACAATTTAAATCACTGGTTATTTTAAGAAAAGTAACGTCACCGATACACATTAATACCCCTCCAGCGTTTTATTTAGATCATGGTACTGCGTCGCGACCCGCGAAACAGAAAATTGGGCGCAGTGCACTACTACACTACATCACCGACTGCATATGCCTAGCAGAACACAGCGAGCGAAAATATTTTCTTTACGACCATTCGTTTCGGAAAGATCTCTGATATTAAACCAACACTGGCCAGATGCGCCAGCGCCCCGACGCTGCGTCCGGACGCTACCGCTCTCGTTCCGACGCCTCGCCACGTTCCGTGATCGAGCTGCTGTCATAACTCCGTAGATCTGTGGATCTCGAGCAGCTGCAGGTCAATATTTTCGTTCTCGGGCGCCATTTGCGAGAAAGCCAATTGCTTTGACGTGTATGCCGTTGCCGATATGTTTGTCGGAATAATGAGCACAGCTGCGTACATACACTCTTCAGCTAGTATTTGACCGATTTCGTTTAACTTGTGAACTCGTTTTACCAAGCATTTTGCCTGTCTACATTTTACATGAAGGAGACAAAACTACCTCGCAATGTTGAAAGGCCGTTGCAACCACTATACCTCAACAATACAGAGTATGTAATTTTATATTCGCAATCAGTAGCAGTTTTTAAGAGAAATGCTCTCGTGGTACGGTTTCATTTTCAAATGCTAACAATAGAGTGTTTATAAACAATGCGCTAGCCCAACGTCAGCGGAGTCTGCGTGTTGCATGCGCAGGACTTACTCCACAGTTCAGTTCTGCGTGCTATGCAGTTTCAGCTGAGCGCATGACCTATTATGGTGGCGCATTGGAGGTCTTATAAGGCGATGGTCAACTCGGCACTCTCATGGACGCAGCGTTTTCTCATCTAAAAGTTACGGCTGCCTAGTGCTACATTAACAGAACAGAGCAACACCTTACCATCATGACATTTCACAAAACATTATTTCTTCACTTGTTTCTTTTATCCACAATCTTTCATTAGATTCTGTTTTATACTTGATGGCATCGTTAAATCAAAAAGGATCGAGTAAAACCAGATAAAATTCCTCACAGCATTATGTTGAGATTCGCACTTTAGTATTTAGTAAAGGAGGTCGAAATTCAGAAAATGCATTGCTAAAGAGGAACGACTGTTCATCTCCATAAGGTATGCGAGATTATGTCCCATGTTTACAACACGTTTTGTACTAGTTTCGCCCATTTCTTCTGCGATTTAATTCCATAATTTCCTGCTTTTGTCCCTGTCGTGATACCTGGAATCCGATGTCTTCCACAGAGCATCTCGTTCGTGTCCAAGTGAAACCAATTTTCCAACATCCATCTCCGACAGCTCAGATCGGCCGAATAAATCAAATTCATTTGCTATCGGTCTGCCGACTTCGAAGTTCCGCCGGGTTCGCCAGAACTTGTCGGCAGCAACGTGACCGTGCCTGCGCTCTAACGAGAGTTTGAAATATTCGGCCGTCAATGGTCGTGTTCGGTCGAACGTGAATTCGGGCGACCGCCTTATACGTGGATGGGGGAGAAGAGCTTCTGCCGTTTTGTTACCAAACTTAATGATGGGTGACGGAAGTAACTGAAAAGTGAACGTTCACTACCAAACAAAACAACTACTAACACTACCAACAAGTGTCCTTTTAAAAAATGAAATTAGAGGTAAGAAAAACATTCTGTAAGCCTCTTATTCATGCAATACGACCGTGCCTGCGCTCTAGTGAGGGCTTAAAATATTCGGCGGTCACCGGCCGTGTTTGAGCGAAGGCGAATGCGAGCGAAGGCGAATGCGAGCGAAGGCGAATGCGAGCGAAGGCGAATGCGAGCGAAGGCGAATGCGAGCGAAGGCGAATGCGAGCGAAGGCGAATGCGAGCGAAGGCGAATGCGAGCGAAGGCGAAGGCGAGCGAAGGCGAAGGCGAGCGAAGGCGAGCGAAGGCGAAGGCGAGCGAAGGCGAAGGCGAGCGAAGGCGAATTCGACCGAAGGCGAATGCGAGCGAAGGCGAATGCGAGCGAAGGCGAATGCGATCGAAGGCGAATGCGACCGAAGGCGAATTCGACCGAAGGCGAATTCGACCGAAGGCGAATTCGACCGAAGGCGAATTCGACCGAAGGCGAATTCGACCGAAGGCGAATTCGAGCGAAGGCGAGCGAAGGCGAGCGAAGGCGAGCGAAGGCGAATGCGAGCGAAGGCGAATGCGAGCGAAGGCGAATGCGAGCGAAGGCGAAGGCGAGCGAATGCGAAGGCGAGCGAAGGCGAATGCGAGCGAAGGCGAATGCGAGCGAAGACGAATGCGAGCGAAGGCGAATGCGAGCGAAGGCGAATGCGACCGAAGGCGAATTCGACCGAAGGCGAATTCGACCGAAGGCGAATTCGACCGAAGGCGAATTCGACCGAAGGCGAATTCGACCGAAGGCGAATTCGACCGTAGCCCAAGGGGAGGCTTGCGTCAGCGGACGGCATCGCGAGCGGAACCCCGCGCTGCGGTAATTGCTGCTCCTCCATAAGCATTCGCTGGCGGAGCGGGAGCCCCGAGCGTAAAACGGCGCGCACTCGCTGGAACCCTCCCGCGGCGCGAGTCATCAACCCCCGGCGTCCGGCGCGGGCGGCGCGGGCGGCGCGGGCGGGCGGCATGGGCGCCCGCGTGGGTCGACGACTCGGAAGCGCAGCGCGGGGAGCGCCGTTTCCGCAAACAGCGCCGCCTCAAACGCCGCGCAGCCCAACAATACTCTGTCTGGAGGAGAATTCTAGCGGCCGGCTGCTCTGATCGGTACATTTTCGTGGTTTCCCCGATCAACACCAGGCCAATGCCGGAGCAGTACCCCCAACAAACGGGCCACGGACCGCGCGCGATCTTTCCTTCCTCTTTCTTGTCCTATCCTCTCCTCTTACACACACACACATGCACTACACTACCGCACATGCCGTGAGACCGGTCGGGAGCTTACAGCTTGTCCCGGCTGGGGCGGTGCCCCGCTGGTGGGAGATACCTGGTTGGGGGTACACCCCGGTAGTCTACGGTAGGACGGCGCCAGATCTCACCACCCCGCGGGGAAAAGATCGCCAACTCCCGAGAAAACACGCACTACACTCACGGGACTAATGACCTAAGTAGTTGACGCGTCCGGAAACACGAATCAATCGGCCAAGTGTACTTAGCGCGGCTTTATCAAGTACATCCAGTCAGTTTTTTTTATTGATTGATAATTGTTAGTGATTCCGGACGCGTCAGTTTCTAAGGTCATTAGCACCGTAAGCGTAATGCATGATTTTCTTCCAGAGATGGCGGTGATCTTCCCCCGCTGGATCATGAGACTCGGCGCCGACTATCGTCGGCTAATGGGGTTTCCCCAACAAGGTTTTTCCCCACCAGCGGGGAAGCGCCACAGCCGGGGCAAGCTCCAAGCTTCCGACAGATCTTCTGGAATGTGTGTTAGTGTGATGCATGCAAGCGAGTGTGCAAGTAAGGGATAAGGATGGGACAAGAAAGAGGAAGGGAAGATCGCGCGCGGTCCGTGACCCGTTTGTTAGGGCATTGCTCCGACATTCGCGTAGGGTACCGATCGGAGAAATCACGGAGAACTACCGATCAGAGCAGCCAGTCACTAGAATTCTCCTCCAGACAGCGATTGAACTTCACTTAGGTCTCAAGCTAGTTTCGAAAATCCTGCCACTATCGGGATTGGAACCAAGGACTTTCGGGTCAGATGCACTGCAGTGACTTCAGTTGATGACTTGGCCACCTCTCCTGGTGATCGTAGTCGATACCTAGCCTTTTTGGTCATACCTAGGATGAATGGTTTTGATGAATGTGTGGTGATGTAATATGAGTAAAGGAGCGAAGGTGGAATTGCAAAAGGATATGAATCCAAAAGAATGGTGCCCACAACCAACTTTGTTCATCACAAATCCCAAGTGGATTGGCCGAGATTTGCACCATATATCCAGAAGGGAAGGTGAATGGTCTGACCATGAGTCACTGGTAAATTGGATAATTGAAGGAAGTTTTTTTTAAATTTGAATTTTGTCTAACAGCGCGAGAGAACTTTCTGCGTGATAGCGTCTGAATGTTCAGAAATTTGTGCAGGAGTGTTGGGGATCCACGCTATCGCGATATTCCACGATTTATACTTTGTTCCATAACGAGAAATGTGCAACTTCGATTTCAAATAAAATTGCCAACGTTTTGTAAAAGTATTCTCAGAAATAAATGCTAATCATATTTGTCACATTTCCCACATAGAAATGAACCGCCAACAATTTGGTTTGTTTCCATTACTCTATTTTCGAGTGTCGGAGAAGCTACCGTCATCGTAAGTCTCTAAGAATTAGGGCGCAGAACAGGAAGCTTAGCTAAACCATTAAGCAACAAGTTCAATGTCACCAACGTAACTCGTAACCAACAATACCAGCAGGCGGACAAAGTACAAAAACCTTTCTTTTCGCGGAAGGAATTCCACTGAAAGTATCACGTGGAACCCGGGAAGAGACCCACTGAACTCCGTTGCTCGCACGCCCGGGCGCCTTCACAACGCGTTCCACAGATGCTTCTTGTACTTTGGACTTCAGCGCGCGAATTCTCGTTTCTGAATAAAACCACAAGCAAAATGTTTTAGGATTTGTATGTCTAGCAACCTTCATAGATATACCAAAATTGATTTATTGAAATTTCTCTATTTTCCCTGATTTATCCGCTTGTAAAGGAGGTTTTTTTTTTTGGTAAAAATTACGAGTTAGTCCAATATTTTAAGAATTGAAAATATTAAACAACCCAGAAAGAATATCAGAATTAGGCAAATAAGAAAAAATAGACACTATATCAAGTGGGAATAATTCCAATCGGCGCTCTATTTAAAAACTACTTACTGAAAATATTGCAACTAAGAATTAAATATCCTGAATAAACTGGATGCGTCCAGTTGTCACTGTTCAAAATCTAGAAGAACATTTTTGATTTTAATGATACTCCTACGTGTACTACATTGTTGAAACTATGTGAATTACTACATTCTCTTTCTGGCATCTACATGGATCGTTGCGACTTCATCAGATGATAATTAAATCAAATTTTGTTGTGGAACATTTTAATAGATGCAATTTCATTATCACATTTAATGTTTGAAAATGGGCGAGCCGGGTACCATAGTACGTTTAAAATTTGTTAACTATGAACTGGCAAAACTCAGATTGAACTTTTCATTATGAAAATAACGGCCGGGGCCGTCACCCCAAAGCTAGTAGCACAAGTACTGGATTGATAAGATGGTTAGCTATCATGAACATAACCAACAACGAAATCACAAGCTCTCCCCCCCCCCTCGCCAAAGCGGTCGCAACATTAGATGCGGAGATCCTGCCGGGAACCCATCCCCGCCTGCGACCTTCGCACGGCCTTTAACCACGTGGCCTTCGGCGCGAGTACTCCGATCCGGCAGAGGCGGAGGCTGCGCCGAGGCGGCATGCGCGCTGTTAAAGGCCGTGCGGCGCCCGCCCGCTCGCCCGCCGAGAAGTATGCGGCGAAACTCGAGCGGCATCCCGGCTGCACGCTCGGACGCGTCGCGCGTCGCGCCTATTAGGACACGGACCGATGAGGGGGCGGGGCGGGGTGGAGCGCAGCTGGGGGAAAGTAGGGAGGGGCGGGGCGGAGAAAGGGGGCGGGGGCGGGAGGATGGGGCGGGGTAGAGGCGGGGTGGCGCGGGGTGGGGCGGGATGGGGCTGAGGAGAGGGAGAAGGAGAGGAAGGAGGAGAGGGAGATGGAGCGGGAGGAGGAGAGGGAGAAGGAGCGGGAGGAGGAGAGGGAGAAGGAGAGGAAGGAGGAGAGGGAGAAGGAGAGGAAGGAGGAGAGGGAGAAGGAGAGGAAGGAAGAGAGGGAGAAGGAGAGGAAGGAAGAGAGGGAGAAGGAGAGGAAGGAGGAGAGGAAGGAGGAGAGGGAGAAGGAGAGGAAGGAGGAGAGGGAGAAGGAGAGGAAGGAGGAGAGGAAGGAGGAGAGGAAGGAGGAGAGGAAGGAGGAGAGGGGGCGGGGAGGGGCGGGGGTGGAGCGGGGCCACCCTGGGAAACACGATGGACGAGCGCAGGTGCCGGGCTAACTCGGCTCACGTACCTGTGCCCCCCCCCCCCAACGATTGCAAGATTAGGTGTTGGTCCACGAGAGAACGCCAGGAAGGGGCCATCCATAAATTACGTAACGCTGAACGGGGGAGGGGGGGGTCTGAGGCAGCGTTACATAGAGATAGGAAGTGGGTTACAAGGGGGGAGGGGGGTATTGAAAATAGTGGAAATTTGCGTTACGTCATTTATGGACGGTCCCAAATTTATTGAGTATTGAGGCGTTTATTTGCAAAGTAAGGATTCTCATTTCCGTTTATTGTCTAACTTTAATCATCGATATATTCTTAAGACTGTTCTCCAAAATGCTTCGGACTAATGTCTTCAAAAATTGAGTTTTTCCTTGATTAAACTTTATTCCAAACCCCTTTAATATATTATTTTGCTTTAGCTTAATTAAAAATTCATTTCTGATACTTTCTATTCGTGAGAAATTGAATGTTAATTTGATCGGCGTATAGATATTAAATTTCGATATATTATGATCTCTCATTTCTTGTCGATTCTGCAGTAGTAAAACAGCAATTTAAATACAATTAGACATATATATTCCTTTTCAGTAAAAAAAAAATCGAAGATACACTTTTGGAAGAAGCTCTTCTATTGCAGGTAGGTTGACCTCTAGCACAGATCTACAGGGCTTTCCGTGTAGCACCGAGTTTCTGTAGAATATTTATCGCAATCCGATGAAACGGTCTTTGATGGAACATCGTAAAATGAAAAATGTTGAATTTAGATCGCCTATTACACAAATATTTTTATCTTATGTGAAGTTTGGAATTTCCCTGAAACTTCATTGCGAAAACGGGAAAATGGTATTAATTCACAACATTAAGCAAGCACTGATAGAGAAACATTTCATTGATAATCTAATGTGTCGGTCATAATCTTATCTACACGTTACCGTTTCTTGATTCGCAAACAATTAAAGACACTTTTAGAGAATGAATGATATAAAGTTGAGTATTAGAGTATCTCTTCATTACGGGTGATACTGCAACTGACAATTAATTTTAGTTACTTATGACTGTGAAAGATCGCTATCAGTTACATTTCAGGTTGATTCATATTGTACAGTTTTTTATACAGGTGTATTAACTACTGGACATTTTTAAAGTTTTTGAAGTTCAACTTCACATACTAGAATGTGTTACTTCAAGTCTAAATTCATAAAATATAAGAATTCAAATCAAATTAAAATGAGCGATGCTTTGAACGACATTGCTTAGACTTCAGTGTTTGTATTACTCTAAAAAATAATTTCATGCATCTTTCGCCAAAAAAAACCTATGATACAGTGAAAACAACAATACGAGTACAATGGTCAGCATTGCTGAAGGCCATCGACATTTTGTTGGCCATGTTTGTGGAAGCAAAACAGTCTAAAACATAAGACGAAAACTGAATATGGAGACACATCCTCGCATGAAACGGAGTCTGCGAGGGGTTACGCCGAACAAAGTTGGTATGGCGGACACGTCGCCGCGCGCTGACAGGTGGAGGACGTCGCCGCTTGCCGAGCACATACAACTCTTTTGAGGCCCCGCGCGCCGCGGGTTTTCCCCCCGATATAAGGAAAGAAAGTGAATGATGTATTAACGTGGCAGGCACAACCGTGAACCAGCATGAAAGTTGCTTTGATGTTGCGTGAAGAGAACAACACGTCACTAACTACGTACATCCGACAATGCAATTTACTAGTCGAATTCCCAGGCGAACACACAGTAGGACAATAAGATCTTCCCGAAGGAGATGACAGCTGGAATGGCAATACTAGTTAGTGCGTGGTAGAGTAAGCTTATACACGAGGTAGTAAAAAAAAGATGCGTTTCCAACTTTTACATCGAAAATTTCAAGGTCGAAAAATATTTTCAATATCAGCGTGGCACATTCGTCCTTAAACTCAAAACAAATTCATAGTAATCCCATCCCTCGTGGCAAACGTGAAACAGAACGTCAAGTGAACGTTCATTGAAGATATTTATTCCTCACCCGAGATGATCATGATATTCTGGCATTTCCTTCGTCTGTCTCGCGTTTCGCACATGGAGAGGCGTTATTAAACTTTGTTTTCAGTTAATTTTAATTACAAAATAAGATGCACGAGCGTAGTCGAATTAAATTTTGTGGCGCACGAAATTTATTTTAGAGGTTACTAAACATACTTTAAAACATCGATATGTTAATTTCGAACATCGATGTCTTGAAGTCTATGTCGCATTACTACCAGGCAGCGGCGGCGCCGACGGCGGCGAAGCACATGTCGCAAGGCGGCTAGGCGCGCGTGCGGCTTCGCCGAGTCAAGGCTACGGCCACGGCCGCCGCGAACGCCACCGCCTGCCATTCAAACAGCGGTCGCCGGTCGCCCATGCAGTTGCTTTCTCAACTCAGCCGTTGATAAAGCAATAATCTTCTTCAAATCAAATTCAAAATTAGCTCCTTGATGAAGTTAATAATTTATATGTATATTTATGTATAATTATTGCGTTTTTGGTAAAGATACTATGTTTATGGTTCATTTATGATTGCCTAAGGCTCATGTCGAGGCTCCTATTTCTGGTTGAGACGCTTCAGCTAGCATAGCGCTCCCCAACGTGAATTTTCAAGATTGTAATTGAATCGGCATGAGGAGGAACGGAACAAGTCAAAAATGCAGTTAAATGTGTATTCACATTCTTTGTCAAATTGTTATCAAGTCATTTATGTGTAATCATTGGTGCTATGATTACGTTGTTTGCTGCATTTTCGTAAAAAAATTAAAGAGGTTTGATTAAACAAAACGTTTTTACAAAGGGTCAGTGTAGGAAAAAAGGTTGGGAATTCCTGATCTAACAGACCCACAACAGGTAAGAAGTGTTCCATGATTACGATTTACAATGATTTCAGCGCTAAGTAATTGGGCATAAAATTAATTCAATTGCACTTATTTTTTGTGACCGATTGTGAACTCCGTTGAGAGCAAGAAAACTCATCCCGTCTACGGCAAGACCTTGTTCTAATTTAGGTTCTGAGAACTGGACTAGTAAATTCATACTAGAAGTACGTAGTTCGTGATGTTTTGTTCTCTTTACGCGATATCATATCACTCAATTTCGCGAGAGTCGTAATGTTTCTGAACCATCAAAACGCGTGTTAAATCCCTTTTAAAGAATGCAACTACCTTCACGCGGAATTTCTGATTAAATGAGAATTTGAAAAAGTTTGAGTTAAAAGTTGTTCTTGGCATTGGGTGCGATAAATATTATGGGAGTCTCAATATTTCTCCAATGACAGAATGTTGTGTTCACAAAAGGCAGAATGAACTAGATAAGAAAACGGGAAGATTGTGATACAGGTGAGTAATAACCGAACTTGATAAGTTTTTAACTGTAAACGTTTTCCGGGTTGTTTAGTTGAAGGACTTCGCTGACTGAAGGTAATCCTTCGATTAGCAAATGTAACTTAACTGTTCCAGATAAGAATGCTCTTGCAAATAGGATTTTACCTTTTCTAACATTTTCTCAAATTTTTTAAATATTGAAAATAAAATTTGTTTTTAGAACATCTAGTATTCATTCCTCTTAAACAACGTGGAGCAGAAACATACTACAGTTCTTTGAAAGCTATTTTAAATTTTAACTAGTACACTGAAAAAGCTTTTACTAGACAATGCCCATTTCGTACTCTCTCTCAGCGGCATGCGAGCATGTTACCAATATTTATCGAAGAAACGAACTTCAAAGCACAAGAAACAAGCCTCAACATTGCGCCATCCCTATTTTCTCACCTGGTCAATACATTCGCCCTTGTGAGTAACTCCTTGGTCAACGCGTTCGCTTTCCATGACGCGACCAGCGTTCGATTCCCGGTTGGGCAAGATCGTAGTGTGCGTTTTCCTTGCAATGACGCAGTATTATATCGCTGTGTGACCATGACAAAACTCACTTCTGACGTTGAGAAGACCAGAATACGGCGTAGGGATGTCTTCGTGCTAACCACTGCCGCTAGGCTGGGACTCGACAGGCAGGCCCTCGCCCGTAATGGGCTGTCGCAGCAAGTACAGACCGCATAGTGAATTCATTTGCGGGATAGTTTATCGGACACAAGTTTGTTCGGTCAAACACAACCTAAGACGCGTATATTTTAGGACGATAAAACCCTTAGGATGGAAAGAAAGTCGGCTGTCCCATGTATTAGATTTACGGCATGTAAAAGATCCTCAAGCCTAAAAGAAGCCTCTGAGCTTAATTCAAATCGCCTCTTTCGTCACCAGAGACAATGCTTCTTTCTCCGCTAGATGGGGAAAGAAACATAGTGATATTTGCGTGGTCAGCGGGCCTGATGGCACGAGTCTCGCCACGTAAAATAAGGCATTAACTAATTCACAGTCACTAGAGCCCAAACTATGAGCATGCACGGGATCGAGCGAGCTCGCGGCGCAAGGCACTCTCGTGTAGACGGGGGAGGGGCACTAGGGATGGCAAAAAAAAAAAATCGATGTTTTTGAGTTTATTATTCATGCAATTCTTTATTAAGTATATATAGAATGTTTATGTTATTTTTATGGTATTTTGTATAGTATATGTAAAATATTGATTCAAAGATTTACATGGTAAAATAGCGAAGCGCGATGCTTTTTAATTTCAATTTTCTTCTTTACATTCAATAATAACTTTTAATATGCATAACATGCTGCTAACCAAACAGTAAAATATATCCCATTTGCATACGGTAATTAAAAACGCATAGAAAATTGCGTGCTTATTGGTCTATATCTAAAACGTCGATGTTTTAAACATCGATGTCTTTTTGTCGATATTTTCATGGACATCGAAAACCCTTTAGCGATGCGTCGATGTTTTGGTAAAATGTGCCATCACGAGGCGGCCCGCGCCAGCGGTGGCGGTGGCGGCGTCGCCCGTCGCCTCACCATTTACGGCGCTCGCGCGGGCACCCTCCCCTCCCCCTTCCCCTCCGCAACAATCCTCGCCCACGCGCCGGGCCCGTGGCGCGCCGCGAATCGGAGCGCGTTTGTCGGCCGCGGGCACGCCTCGAGCGAAGGCACGGGCGCGAACAATGAGGCGGTACTAGGAAGCGCGCTTTTTCCTCGCTGTAGTTGAGTAGAGGTGCTTTACAAATGTTGAGATTAGACAAGTATTACCGGAATGCGTAGCACGTTAAGTGCAATCCACTTCTATTTTTTTCTCTCCTTACGAAGTTCTTCGTAAGAAGAGAAAGTTATCTAATCGTGCGACCGAAAACTGCGAATTTTCGCCAGAAAAACTTATTTCCGTTTGTATTTGAGTGGGTAATGAATTTATTTATTATGCTGCTTGAACGAATCACTGTATATGTCTTAGTGATATTTCAACATCATTCCCCATCTGATATTATGGCTGTGAATTTTCCGTAAATTCGGAAAATATGCGAGAAATTCTCTACGTTCCATATATTCTGTACGATAAAAAGACTATCTGAAACCGACTATTCTTCAATCACTTTCTTGAATTCGCGTTCGTAACTATTAAAAAAATATAGTGAACTAGTGGATTTTTAATGTGTTGACTCGAATAACCGAAAGCTCCCAGCCCCGCTGGTTCTCGGGGAAGCGCGCGTGCTGTCCCTCGCCGCCTCGAGCTGCTCCGAGCCGCCCGTTCCGAAGCCCGGGGCGGCGCGGGCTGCCCGTCGCCAGTTCGCGGAATAATCGATGTCCACTTGGTCGAATCGCCGCGCCGGCACGCGTGCCGCAGTCGCGTGACCCCACCCCGTCCCCCCTTCCCCTGGCCCCACCCCCACGAGCGACGCTACGCCGTCTGTCGTCGTCCGTGCGCTTCTGTAGCTACAGAGGTGCACGTTACTTTTCGTTGCGGCCTTCGTTGTGATTTCAGTTTCCAAGAAGACTGAACAATATAGATTGGCCTCACGACGCAATCGAAGCACGGCTTCATTTCCTCTATTCCATATGCATTCACGACTTCCTGGGCTAAAACAGCGTGTTCAGAATCTGGATTTATTATCTTATTTGTAGTGAACAAAGTCTTCTAGATCTTACGAAAAAGAAGTTCATTATTCCCTAACTTTCATCTCAAGTATTTAAATTTCGATCACAACCTGTTCTACGCACTCAAAATGAAGATGCGCAACACTATAATTGACTAGGAACCCGAAAATTTGAAGAAATTAATGAATCATTATTCTAATTCACTTCCAACAATACATTTGGTATTTGGTGGACACATTTGAATCAAAGCAGCAACCAGAAAACTCAGTTGGGTAGTATTGAGCCATCTGACGAGAGAATGGTAGACTACAATACCGAATAAGAAGGAAAAAGAGGGAGAAAAAAAAGCTGTTTATATGCCTTTCTCCAATAACTAAAATATTACGGTCTATAACAATCTTTTACAGACATTGGATATATTGGATTAAAAAGCTCCACACCTTTGCGCGATTTCCCCGCACTTTCCTCGCGCCCAAACGAGCCGCGAGGCCGGGGGTGGCGCGGCGCGGCGCGGCGAAGGAAGTCGGGGGCGGCGCAGGGGGGCGGGGCTCCACGGGGGCTCGGCGGCGGCGGCGCTAGCCCGCTTCGGGAAGAAAACAAGCAGAGCACTGTCTGGCGCTAAAAATACCGCGCGCGTTCACCGGTGGGCCGACGGCGTCGGCGACGGCGCTTCCCCGTAATTGTGAACAGATCCCTCTCTTCCGCGTCTCCGTCCTCCCGGACCCGCGCCACATCCGCCCCGCCCCGCCCCGCCGTCTACCTTTGGCCCTGGCGGCGCGCGGCGGAAACGCGCGACACGTTATGCGCGTCGAGTGCACGCAGCCAATGCGCGACTGCGGTGCGCACACCACCTTGCCCTGTTGGACGTCCGAGAAGGGAATGATTCGACACGCTTAGCATGAGTGATGAATTTCATTTTTACAATCCACTTGAACACACTTTAAAACTACTATTGTGAGGTTTGCATAATAAATGAAATTAATTCAATAATTTCATGAATTCTATCCCGAGTTCAATTTCCTCTGTTAATTTTTTCCACGTACGAAATGTGAAACGCACATTTAATTAATGCACATTCGACGTGCAATTTCATGTCGAACTACACTTCTCTGCAACGACCTAGGAGAGTTCCACGCAGAATGACAACTTGTAGAGAAGCTTCTACAACCCGCATTGTAATGCATCACTGACGACTCGGTGCGCCCTCATACCCTCACACACACACACACACGGTCACAATCCCCTCATGAGAAGTCCGGGGGAGGAAGGGGGGGTTACAAGGATTAACGTCCCGTGACGACTCGCGCAGATAATCCCGACACGTGCACGCAATTAGACGCGCCGTCTGTCTTTTGTTCGGAGTGCGTGCGCGGGGGCGGGCGGGCGGGCGTTTGATTAGGAAGCGGTGGTGACGCAGGTCAACCCGGCCAGCCGCCGCCCGCCGCCCGCGCTCATTCACAATGTGCCGAGTCAATAAAACGCAACGGTAGCGAGGACGGTGCGCGCCGGCAGGAGGAAACTGCGCCGTTATCTGCGAGAACTTGTCCGAAACGGCAATAAACTTTATTCACGGGATGTGGATTTCACCAAACGCGGCGAGAAGGTACGGCAAGCGGAAGGGAGCAAGAAATTGAATACGAATTACTAGTTCATGTGCGACGCAAAGTACACATGCAAATATGTTGCTCAAATAATGGGTCCCAATAATTAAACGGAATGAATTAAAAAAAAGTAATTAAGAGCAACATTTTAGGAATATATTTCTTGTTCTTTTAAGAAAGAAGTACGCTAATGCGTTATTGTTAACTATTAATATTTTGTAGTTTGGAGAAAGATTTACAACTATAACTACATTCAACTGAATATTACAAGCATAATTCCTCCATGATCACAAAATCGATCCCAGCTTAATGGGACGCAAGACGAAGAAAAAAAAGCAGAGGCGAGAGCGAAGTGGCGACTGACACACAGTAGCGGAGAATAGCGTCAGCACGGAGCGCGCGCTGCCCGCAGACCACACACGGCGGCGGCGGCAAGCAGCGCTCCTGCCGCCCGCCCACCGCGGCCACCGCGGCCACCTTCTCTCGCACGCGGACCGCGCGTGCTGACAAATGCGCGCGCCCGCCCGCCCGCAGGGGGGCGCCCGCCCTTTTAATTGACTGAGATTAATCGCACCTCTTCCGGACACGCGGGTATCGACTGGCGAAGAACCCCTCTGTCACCGCCCCGCTCCCGCTCCATCCCCCCTTTTTTTTGCCTTCTCCTCCATTTGTTTGTTTTGGAGAGAATAGCTAATGATGTAATGAAACAGCGCATTATCTTCATTATTGACTGATTATCTAATGTTACAGCATCGTAATATCAATGTTTACTTTCGTATTAAGTAATTTTAAATCAGATCATCTGTAAGGTGCGACTAACAATGTCATTTTGCGAATAAAAAATTAAACTTGAGAATAAGATTACGTTGAATTTAATACAGATGAAATCTGCACTGCTTAATGATGTACTTTAACGAGAAGTTTAAAAAAATATTAATCATAGATTATCATAAAAAGATCTAAAAGAATCTGTTGTTTACAGTACCTGATAATTTAATGTTCATTTCTTCCGGTATTTGAAATCGTCCCACTATCTTGAGATCTCTATCATTTCTAAGAACACTTCGAAGCAACATCTATTCCACTGAAAGGCAAAAATGTCAATAGAGCATAAACATGCCAATGAACTGCTAAAAAGTAAATGCCGAGTTCAGGTCATGACCTGTTATAGTCAACAATGTGCTCCGTTGAGGCACAATGAGACATCTTCTAAGGCGCCGTGAGCAAGTTGCAGCACGCGCAGATGCATTTCATCATCTCGTATTAGATTCACTCCCAGTACAACACGACGTAAGATTGTTGTTAATAACTATTTTCTTGAAACCTTGCACAAACAACAGACAAAGTTTGTGACCCAGAAGCACCCACATTTTTGGGGGGGACAAGGTGTCAGCGGCAATGAGCAGTGCCCAGCAGATTTTGTTTTCTTAAAAAATAAAAAAAACACTGAATTAAAAATTTATTTTCACTTGATGTATAGTTATTCACAGGGCTTTAATTCTGGCGGAACGCGACGGAACAGCGTTCCGGTACCTCGGGAATAATTATATATTTATAATATGATTGAATAACAATTTCTATTAAATTAAATAATTCAGGGTGCGTTCCGTAACCTAATTTTTTTACAAATCAAGCACTGGTTATTCACAATACACTCAATTGAGATGTTGAATGATTCGTTATTAAAGAAAATAAATAAAGTACTTTTTACCAATATGTGTCATCGTGTATTCGGGTATCGCGCACGGTTTCTGGGTGGGACGGCTCAAGCCACATGAACCCACCTCCTACTTGGGCGAGCGCCATTATATAATACAATTTCCAAAATGTTATTTTATTCAATTTTCTTTCTAAGAATCATCTGAAGGGTATTAGTGCGGGTCTCCCAGCTGCCCCATCTACCGCATACGCACTACATTTAAAAAAAATCTCTTCAGGCAACAATTTCTTACCGTCTCTTACAAAGAGACACGAACTACCAACACATTTTCAAACACCCTAAGCAGATTACGTCAGGATCATTTCTTTAAAAGGCGTCAGCGGAACAGGTTTACAGTCAATACCCTTTACAGAAGAACGACAAATCCCGTCGTTAGTTAAGCAAACACCGAATCGGTCAATTGTTCGACCGCCGTCAAAGATTGCATCAGCGCCGTCGCGACAGCCGAACGCGCTAGCGGGCGGAGAAAAGCGGGAGCGGAGCGTGGTGAGTGGCGGGAGGGAGGGGGAGGGGCGAGGAGGGGCGAGGAGGGGAATGGAGGGGCGGGGAGGGGAGGGGAAGGGAGGGGAAGGGAGGGGAATGGTGGGGCGGGGAGGGGCGGCGAGGGGCGGTGAGGGGCGGGGAGGGGCGGGGATGGGCGGTGAGGGACGGTGAGGGACGGTGAGGGGCGGTGAGGGGCAGTGAGGGGCGAGGAGGGGCGAGGAGGGGCGAGGAGGGGCGAGGAGGGGCTGGGAGGGGCGAGGAGGGGCTGGGAGGGGCGAGGAGGGGCGAGGAGGGGCGGGGAGGGGCGAGGAGGGGCGGGGAGGGGCGAGGAGGGCGGTACGCGATCTGCGATGAGCTTGCCGCACGCTTCGCGAAGATCCGCGATGGGGCGACCGCGCCACTCCCACGCAACGGTTCCTGCGGCGCCGCGCGGGGCGAGACGGGACGGGACGGGGCGGAGCGGAACGGGTCAAGGCGCACCGGATTAAGTCGTCCGTTTCTTCGTCTGGCGCGCTAAAAATAAGACTTCAACTTTTTAGCGCAGCTTTTCCTAAGCACGTCGCCGACATGACACGACGCGACGCGACGACGCCGCGGCGCCGAGGGCAGGGAAGGAGACAGCGCGCGGGGGAGGAATGCGACGAATCATTAAGTCCGGGAAGGAGGAAAAAAGACCCGCTAGGTATGAAGAACAGGCAATTTGGTGACGAACTGAACTAGAAGAACGTGATGAAAGAACGAGTAAAAATAACGTGGAACGGAAGAGATAGAATCCGGGAATGCATAGTAATGTTAAGTTACTGGACTACGATAGTTGAGACAAGAGGCAAAGGAAAATGTACAGAAAGAGAGATTTATCAGGAAAGTGTTTCCATTATCGTATCGTAAGAAGGAAGCGAAAGTGGGCAGCGAAGAGGACTCCAACGCCCCAACAGAAATAACAAGAAAACTGACAGATCTCCAAGGCGAGAAGTACGCGACGAATCTCGAAATCAGCGGCGGCGGGAGCTTCTGTCAGGCGCGAGGAAATGGTCTCCGCTAAGGCGGAGCGCACGAACCTCGCGCCGGCGGAGGAGGCAGGTCATGATAATCCCATCGGCGACGCCGCCGACTGCCCGTCTGCCAGGCCGGCGCGGCGCGGCGCGGCGACGGCGGCGGCGGCGGCCGCTAAACTACCGTGCGGTGCCGCGGCGGCGATGGGGTTCTCGCGGCCGTGAGAAGAGACGCGCCGCGCCGGCTAATAAGAGCTGAAAGCCCGCGGTATGCGGACATCGCCGCCGCCGCCAGCACTCCGGGCGTCGCAGATGCCTTTCCCTACACTTGGGTTTTTATTCCTTGGCGCGTGGGGGCTTGTCTTCACGATGCGATATCTCACGGTATTTCGCGTCGTTTTCGGTCGCGCCGCTAGGAGTCGCATGATCGCCATCACCGCTCGATACAGTCGCGGCACGACGGAGAACGACGCCAAATACCGTGAGATATTTCATTGTAAAGACAAGACCCCACGCGCCAAGCAATGAAAACCCAAGTGTAG
This sequence comes from Acheta domesticus, assembly GCA_031308135.1. NCBI lineage: Eukaryota > Metazoa > Arthropoda > Insecta > Orthoptera > Gryllidae > Acheta > Acheta domesticus. Next base: position 18,150,588 of record JAHLJT010009436.1, on the reverse strand, counting down.
CGTCGGTCGCTGCTTTTTGCCATCGACCGCGAACTGTTAACGCCCGACCATTTCGGCGGGAGTAGTGCTCTCGAGTGGCTGTTGTTGCGGACTTGTTTTAGCGGGAAGGGCATTTGAGGCAGTCTTGTTTCGGCGCCGACTGAGGTAATATCGGAGTGAGCGCGTTGCAACGTCGTAAGTTGTGGCTAACTGGAATTTCGGAAGTCACCTGAAAAAAACATGTCTGGAAAATTTTACGACCGGCGTTATGAAATTTCAATAAGAGGTTGAGGAGCCGTAGCTCTACGACATTTTGTTACACAATGAAAAATAAAACATTGAAAATCGAGTAATAGGAAAAATGTTGTATAAAACGTTTATTTGAAGAATTTGCGTTGCTTCTAAAAAATACACGATTGGTTTTTACGTATATTTATTATGCTGATTATTTCTTTTTTCATTAGGTCAGTAGTTATGGAAGCCAAAAAGGAAAAGGCACCAGTAAGAGATACTTCAAAATATAATGCTTATAAATAAGAAAATCACTACCCTGAAATTATCGCTTTGCACGATATATGTACGGTGGAGCCATTGGCATCGTAAACTAGTAACTATCATATTATTCTGGCAATTATTTTGAGTTGAATGCTTTGTTGTGTATTCGAATGTGTCTACTACTTATGACATATAAACTAACTGTGCTTTTACGGTACTTCGACCAAATTATTTACTCAACTGCACGGTTGATGATGAAAATCTTCCGAGATGGTTTGAAAGAAGGTAAAACATTCAACGACGTTATTTCGCAGAGCTTGTAGCCTCCGAGGAATGTGCGGATTTGAAATTTCGTAAGACTTTTGCCTTCAGAGAAACGAACGTGAATATCACCAAAATAATGTAATAAAAATACCACCAATGTAATAAAAAAAGTCTCCTTCTCAAACTACATACAGTGGGACGTCGATTACCCGAAGGGACTAGGTATAGTTCGGATATTTGGTAATTCCGATAACCGAACACAAAAACTGCAAGTGTACATAAAATTTGGGTAAGATTTGTCAAAGTTCATTGGAATCATAAAATTGACTACAGTTTCTCGTTAATATTTTATCGCCGTCAATCATAGCGGGGATCATTCTCAATTTTCAGTATTACAAAAGAAAATGAAAACGAATAGTATACGGTACCTAATTCAAAAAAATATAATTCAGAGAAAATAGGAGTTCGGATATTTGACGTTTCGGATGATTCACGTTCGGATAGCCGACGTCCCATTGTATTAACAGTATTTCCGAATCCTACGACATCCTTTCTACATCCTACGCGCAAAATTCGAATAGCTTCGCTTCATTTCCACCAGCAGCGGTTCCTGCATTTACCACAGCGGCCACACCGTACGCGAACAACTTCCCGCAGGCGTGGAGCTGGCGCTAGGGATGCCAACCGTCTCCCATTTGGTAGGACCGTCCTCCTTTGTGTTTTAAATGTCCCCCTTTTAATACATTTTTAACATTTGTTGCCATTTATTTTATCAGGTGACCAACATTTTCCACGTTGTATTATTTACTGTTTTAATTTACAACAGAAAGCATGAATATCCCTTTTTCTGAATGCTGACACATTCATACATGATAGTGCCTCTGTCTAGCGACTAAAATAAATATAAAGAGACGCTCTTCATCTGCATTTTGTGAACGAATCGTTTCACCTCAATCGCCAATGGAGAGAAGAAAGAAAGAAACCGAGCTGATGTTAGCATAAATCATATATTTACAAAAATAAATGTGCCGATGCACGTTTTATTTTGTTGTTGCTAATCGAGTGTCCTGGAGCATTGTTGGCAGCCCTAGCTGGAGCTGCTCTTCTCTCCCGTGTGCAGAGCGCAGAGGCAGAGCTGCGCGCCGTCGCCGCCGCCCCGTTACGCGCGCGCAGCGGAGCACGCAGCGGAGATGGCCGCAGCGGCGTCCGCTGCCTCCCGCGTTGCGCCACGCGGCGGCGCCAGCGGCAGCACTCCCGAACTTTCTACGCGAATCGAGGCCGCCGCCGCCGCCGCCGCCGCCGCCGTTTCGGCGCGTGGTGCAAGTTCCAGGTGTACGCAGACAATACACCGGACGGTATGACGCTGTTTCAGGGAAAATCGGAGAAACCATTTATGATTGCTTCGCTTTTTAGATTATAAAAATCAATTAAATAAGACGTAATTTTAATTAGCGCGGTAATTAAATATTATACGGTTATTATAGTTAATTGGTACGATGAGGCGTAACTGTTCATTGAAAATGACACTAAAATACGTTTATATCCAGAAGTACCCGAAGTAAATATCAATATGGAATAAACTTGAGTAATTAATGAAACATCAAAATGTTGATCTCCTTTCATAAGACTGTTTCTGCATGATAACCTAATTCCCAATTATATCTTTGATGCCAGTCATGAAACGCTGTCGTAAAATATGTAAACTGTTTCATTTTCTGCTACTTCTGAACCGAAAAAAAATCGATGTCACAAAAGACCCAAGTCGTTTTCCATTTTCGACAAAATAACTTGCATTCCTTGGAAAAGCAGTCAAAATTATACTGGGCCGTTTGTATGAAACTTAAGCCTAGATATGCTCTTTTCCTTTTTGGATTCTTAATTTAAGCTCTTCACACAGCTTCAAAAATAATATTACCTAGCAACATTAAAATTATACTAATACTTTGGATTAATAAGAAATGTAATAAGGACGAGTAATACGTTTTAGACCAATCCCTAGAGTTATACAGACAATTATCGTTAAAAACGACTTTATTGCGATTTTCCTGAGAGACTTCGAGCCATTCCATTGCCCTCCTAAAGCACAAGACAATTCGGAAGTTTCATTTGCGATAAACCCAACGTCGTCGGCCCCGTGGCCGAGATTGCTAAGTGCCTAGTGATTTCGGACCGAGGGGTCGCGGGTTTGAGTCCGGCCTCGAGCATGATTGTATGTGTTCGTCCTTTCACCCCCTATATCGTTTCATCCTCATACCGTAACGTTAAATCCAATAGTGGTCGCTAATGACCTAGGAGTTGATGCGACCTTCAATACCAAAAACAAAAGAAACGTGATCTCGACGTCCCCGCGTTACCAAGTCTGCCGACGTCGTCGTGCTCGGCGGCCGGCCGCGCCGTACTGCACTCCTTTTCCGGAAACGCGGGTGGGAAAGTCGTTGCCTCGGGCGTTTTCCCAGCGGTATCGCCGCCGCTTCCCGTCCGGTTTTATGGACGCTCTGTGCCGCTGCGAATTCACGCGACGCGGACGCCGCCGCCGCCGCCAGCGCTTCGCACAAGGCGTTTCGTGTCCGCGGGCGCAAGGCGCTTCCCAGCCTCCGGCCGCGAGCTGCTCCGCGGAGGAGAGATATTGGCGGCGTAATGTTTGAGAACGGTGAGTTGAGAAGATCCGTGGAAGGGTCACGCGGCTGGCACGAAGCGCGTGTGTTGGAAACCCGTCATTACGCGCTGCAGATAACCTATCTGTGTACTAGTTTTCAGCGCAACGTTAAGGAGGTAACGTGACGAGTAGCAAAGCCATTAGACACCGCTAATTCCCTATCAGATCCGCAATACACTTCTTGAGGATCTAATACAATAGCTTAGATTGTCATTATTAGAGAAGAATTTAGAATTAGTGTATGAATTGGCAACAACATACAATTTAAGAGCGTTTGCGAAATTCTAATCCAAAATACATATTCCAGCTTTCAAGTCTTAATTAAATTGCAGCACGAGACCTATAACTTGAGAAATCACATCAACTCAAGAATTCCAAAATTTGAAGAATTAAATAAATTTTAAACAAATCATACGCATCGCTACATCTGACAATTTTGCTCGTTACAATATGTACAAATTACGCTTGGATTCGCGGCTTTGGAAACGTCGCGTTACTTTCCTTTACAATATTCGAAGGCTTCACGATTTTCTGCGCTTCACTCCTCCGTGGCTACCGGCGAACCACGAAGCTCAGGCGCACATCGCCACAGTCTCTCCAGCGATCGGCGCAGCCGTCATCGCCGGCAACTGTTCTCGCAGCCGCCGCCGCCGTTGCCGCCCGCGTCGCGCGAGATTTTGCCTATTAATTCGCCGAAATTAACGAGCGACGCGGCGGGGCGGGGCGGGGCGGGGAGGGGCAGGGAGGGGCAGGGAGGGGCAGGAAGGGGCAGGGCGGGGCGGGAGCGGCGGCGGCGTTGGCGTTTTGCTCCCGTATATCATTAGAATAGCGTCTCTTAATTAGGAAGCAGGCATTAACCTAACGAGCGCCGGCTAGGAAGCTGCGCTCCGTCGCCGCTGGTGCCGCCGCCCGCGGAAATAAGTCGAACTGCTTCAGTTCGCACGCACCGCCGCCGCCGCCGCGGAGCTGGGCTGGGCTGCCGGCCGCTCGGAACGGGCGATTTTTCACAAGAGCAACTGGGCTGGACGCGAGCTGCGCGATTCCTCACGTGCAAATGATGGAACTGGCGCCTAGCGCGAATGACGGACTCTTGATTGCCTCTTTAGGATTGTTCGTAGGTGATGGTAATGCAGAGTAGCGGCATTCTGTTATCTCATTGATTTTAGTACGTCTAAATGATACATTCGTATTATAATGTACTCCACACTGGAGAAGGCTCGATATTTCTCCACACAATTAAATACCACGAAGAAAAATTAACACAATCTCCCTTAATTGAAAGGATATGAAAGTTTTGCCACATTTACGTCAATGGAAATTAAAAATGCGTCACTTTCCCTGATGAAGTTTTTATTGGGTGGAGACATACTGGTTTTTTTATTAGAATTTTGAAACGAAATTTTAAATTAGGAGAAATCAGTGAAAGTTCAATATCTATCTGAATATTATCATTTGAAGAAAATCATTTCCGAAGACTTATCAAAGATTCATTAATTTAATCCATTCCACGGTTTGAAAGAGAGAAACCAGATTATACTACTGACCTAACGCAATTATTAATTATATGCTATGAAATAAATAGTTTCTGATTAAAATTTCTTCATACCGTCATTTTCGAAATACACATTTTCCTAATTATTCAATACCCTATCAAGAGTTTCAAGTATATTTACATTCAAGAGATTAGAGATGCGAGAATTGCGATCAAACAGCAACACTAGTAGATCCTACTGCAGCACCGGTCATCCCGATACTTTCCCGCTCGCAACCCGTGTATCCGCACCTGCCTGCGTAATCCGATAGGTATCTTCGCCAGTTCGGAATGTTCGGACCGCGGAAGGCGAAATCCAGATGAACTCGTTCCGCCAGCGGCGCGCCGCGCGCCCGGGGACGCGCCCGCGGGGGCGCTGGCGCTCGCTTAACTCCTCTCATCGACAATTTGCAATATTGAATTGAATTGAAGCCTTATTTTACGTGGCGAGACTCAGGCCGTGAGGCCTGCTCTTCCGTCTGACCACGCCAATTCCGCTACGCTCCTTTCACCGACTATCGGAGAAAGAAGGTATTACTCGGGCGACGAAATCGGCGATTTGAATTCAGCTCAGAGGCTTCATTTAGGTTTGAGGATCTTTTACATGCAGTAAATGTACTACCATGGGACAGCCGGCTTTACTTCCCCTCTGAAGGAAGGCGAACGAAGGATTTTTTCGCCCTTAAAAAGCCACGGCTTCGATCGGGTTTGAACCCGCGAACTTTGGTATAACGTCGCAAATTTGCAATATCTGCGTTCTCATTTCACATGTGACATACATTACGCAGGATATGATCTTGAAAGAGCTATCATTATTTAATGAAATGCCGATATTTTATGCCAATAGTTTGAATAGAATCTTTCTCGGAAATGGGAAAACCATTGGCTTCGTAATCTATGTGACAAAGCCGAACTCATTTTCATCAAAATTACAAGTATTTCGAGATTAGACTCTATATAAAGCGATCAGAATATCTTTCAAAATTAGCTTTTCTACATCGCATAAAAGTACATAGAATTACTCAGAATATTCACGATTCAATTACTTTTCAGATTTAATTTAGGCGTCACAAGAGCCGTTAAAAGAATGTTATACCCACATGAAATGACACGAACGTTTTACTTCCACGAATTATTTTTCAGAGTACTCCCCCAAACAGTCACCAACTGCATCCCAACACACTCCTCCTTACACTTCACAATTAATGTGTACCTGAGAATGTATTGGAGTTGGGCTGCAGTTTTTACCAATGTTATAATTGAACTTTGTACAATAAAACTTGTTGAATTCGGAACCTCAAGCAACCAGTATTACACAACATTCCGCATTATACAATGTAATACAGTAGAACCTGTTTGGTAGGACCATGATACACGTTCACATTAGGCAGATTTCCGCATTCTGCACGTTCCGCATTGAGCAAATATTACTGTACTGCAAATATAGCACAGTTTTATGTCACTAAGTGGATTAAATATCCAACAACCTATCTATCGCCCCCTCAGCCCGCGCCGCGAACGTCTGCCGGGTTCCGCGACCGCCGTCGCCGCTGTGCCTTCCGCCACGCGTGCGTTCTTCGGTTCGGCCGGCGCAGTATCGGCAGCGGGCGGGGCGTCGCGTCGCGTCACACGCGCTGGCGGCGGGCCGCACACCTGCCCCGGAACAGTTAGCGCGCCGCGCCGTCGCCGCCGCCACTGCCGGAAGAGGACCGGACGCATGGGGGCGCCGTGCCGCGCCGCCCGGCCCACGCACCGTGGTGCCGGAAAAATCTCGGCCGCCGGCAGCCACAAGGAAAACCGACGGGACGGGGGCGACAAATTCGCCCACCTCCGGGTGCACCGTAAAACACTTTTGCGGTACCAACGACCCGCAATTTCTGAAACACGACTGGACTAATTTACTACATACAGCAGAATTTATCTATTTTTTTTTTCTGTATTAGGACTTGACAATACGAGTTTTTGGGTCGAAAAATAGCCATTTTTTGCCTCAACATTACAAAACTTTCGCTATACAACATGTGTGCGTATGTATAAGAGAAAGGAACGGTGAGAGCAATTTGCCACCTCCGGTGTTCGGGAGGGAGAATTAAGGGGCGCGTTACTTGCGAGAGACGTTCTCGAGTTGAAGTGATAGCCGTTAAATATCTAATTGTGTACTACTGAATCTCAGCGAAACCACGACAAAAACCTCTTGCTCGTGCACTTGCTCTTTGGAAAACAGCTGCCCTGTTTGGATCCTGTGCCAAGAAGGGATGTAGTGGAATTACATTTTTACAAAATGAATAGAACTTTCTGTTGAAACCGTTTTATTACAATTTAACATTTCTAACTTCGGTTGTTGACAGAGTGCGTGCACAAATGTGTGAGGACCGTACTAGGATTTTGAAAAATTTATTAATTTTGGAAACGCTCCAAGTTCTTGACGCTTTACCCGTAATCTCGACTTTTTTATGCAACTGGTCTAGCCAGCTTCTCGTCGAGTCTAAGGCGATAATTTCTACTTCAGAAATATATTACTAGAAGTTTAATGCAAATGTACTACACAGTTGCTAGAGTCGACAGTTCCTTTCCGTATTTTACACACCAACTACTTCCAGACATCACACAAGTACATCCAGAAACCGAATTTATTGAATGTTCTGCGAATAGGTGAAGATTATAGAGTTGCATTTTGCCTCTTGCATCATACTCCCTTGCATGCCCAGTCGTGCAAGCCAAACATTTTCCAGAGGGGAACAAACATTTTAAAATATAAAGCAGAGCCAAAAAAAGAAGGGCGGAATTATACAATCCTATTGCTTTTGAACTGATTTTTTTTGCCAAATTTTGTTTGTTTTCGCACTTTTGAAATTTCAGCGCTTCAAAAGAGCGGAAGCGCCGATTTTCAAACGTATCGCCGATTTTAAGCACCGCCGTTCGTTTCGTCCGTGGCTCCGCCGACCGGGAGACCGCCTCCGCGCGGGTGGGGCGTGGGGGGACACGCACGCGGCCATCTGCGGCGCCGCCGGCCTTGAACTACAAGCGTAACGCACCGCTGGCGATTAGCGCGGCACGCAACGGGCGGGGCGACCGGCGCGACGCGGAACGACCGGCGCGCCCCGGCTCTGGCGACAGACGGAGCTGCTCTCTGGACACCGCGTGCGGGCGGCACCCGCGGCGAAAGTGACGTCGCCCTCTCCTGACCTACAGATAGCCGCGGGCGACGTACCCTACGATATTTGCAATTCTATTGGCTCACTGCGATTTTACAGCGTCATCCGTGTTTAGAGTCTACTTGCAGCATTTTAAAAACAAAAACTTAGCGTTTTTCAATAACGAACACTGTTCTGCACGGCCATGAGTTTTCGTAAATTTCATCATTTTTCGCTACACTTACATTGGACACGTCATTAGAGATTTATTAAACTGAATTACCCATCATATCAGAAACGGTAAACAAATATTTCTTCTTTAAATTACAAGTAATATTTGGGATTATTACGAAGTTTCTCGGATGGGAAAGTCTTCCGTCTGTAAGGCAAAGAGGGCTCTCTATGAACGTAACTTTCGATAACCAATGCAACACTATATACAACTCCACGGTCGGAGCAAAAACCATCATCTTTAACTGTCACTCACAGGACGGGCAACTCGCCCATTCATTTCGCTCAAATTCCGAACGTCAACGACTAAATCCCCTGGACGGAGCACCCAAACAACTCCGCCCGCGCGCGAATGCGAGCCGGCGCTCTCGGGGGCAAAGGTGACGGCGGCTCTAACATCTCCGCTCGAATTACTCCGCACAACGCGGCGCTCTTGTTTCAAAGGCGCGAGCGAGCGAGCGACCGAGCGGGCGGGCGGGCGGGCGCGCGCGCGCCGTCACCGCCGCCGCTATTTCTGGAGGTCGCGGCAGCGAAGGTTATCGCGCAGCGCCCGAGCTGGCAGACCCGGCCTCTCTACCGGGTTGCGTCACTCGCGGTCACTCCCGAACTTTCCTCGCGGCGTGCCGTCTCCCCGTCGCCGCCGCCGCCGCGAGCCGAGTCTGGCTGGCCGGCCGGGCGGCCGGCGCGTGCGGCGGAATCGGGGTCAGCGTGCGCCCGTTGGCTGCGCCCGCCCGAAGCCTGGACCTTTAAACGGGAACCACCTCGCGCGGAGAGGCGCCGTGCCCGCGGACACTGCACAGAGGATTTGCAGAATACCGGACGCGATAAGTGGACTGTTGTAATGCAAGCGAAGTGAGTAGCGTACAGTTATAGTTCACAAGAACGGCGACGACGCAAAGCTTGCCGATTCGCCAATACGTCAATGAAGCGGGTCTCGCTACGTGTTCATTGTCAGATGAATGGACTGGGGATTTACAACATTAGATTAACTTTTTATAACACAAACACTAATAACGCGGAGATCATGCATCGCACTGACAGTTCTTTGACTTGTCACCGAACCTCAAAAACTCGCTTGCTGCACGACCTTGCGGAGGAAATTTCGCGTCTCTCCGCTCGGGCTTCCTACGCAGCTGTCTCGTTCGCCACCAGCCCACATGCGGCCGTGGGGCGGCCACTCACCTGAGAACCTGGCTAGGAACCTGTAGAACCTGGAGGCGAGCGGCGCGCACAGACACGTCGCGGTCCGCGCGACCAGCGTCGCCACTAACACGTCGCCGGGCCCCCATGGCCGGGCGGCCCACCACTCCTCGCCGCCGCCGCCGCCGCCGCCGCCTCCGCCGCCGCAGTCGCCGAGGATGCCGATGCCGCCGCTGGCCGCCGCGGGGTCCATCGCTGCTGCCGCCGCCGCCGGGGGCCGGGGGCGGGGGAGGTGTTGTGTCGCGGGAGGGCGCGAGCCGCGTGCGCGGGGGCGGGACCGCTCGGGGTGCGATCACAAGGTCCTGGAGCTGGAGCTCTTGCTGCTGCTGCTGCTGCTGGGCGCGCGGGGTAGCGCCGGCCGCCGCCGCATCCCAGGTCCCGTTCGCGGAGTCCTGGCAGGACTCCCCCGCGATCACTGGAGCACTCGACACACGCACTCGTTAGTGGACATCGGGGCTGCGACACGACGCCGCCCGCGACGCCCAGGGCTGCCCCGACGCCCCACTCATGGTACGAGGCCGACGTCTTGTTTCCTTCGTCCCGCCACTGCACTGTTGTTGCCACAAAACGACAGAAAAAAAAACTCCCGAATTTAAAAAAAAAAATAATTCAACTACGGATGTAAAAAAGATTTCGACGCAGATTTTAAAAATCCAAATCTAAAATATTTTCTATCCCTAAAAACCATTCGAATGGAACACGTCACCGCCGGAGGTGCTGTGCTAGAGACGACTCGACGCGACTCGACAGACGTGAACCGAAGCACTCGAGTGGCCGCCTCCGCGCCTTCCGTAGCTGCCGTCGCCGCCCGTTCACGAGCCTGCTCTACCAGCGTGTGCGCGAGCGCGCGCCCCGGCGCTCGGCCGCCCGCGTCGGCGGGGCACCCGAGCGCACCCGAAGATACCCGAAGAGCGGCGCCGGCGCGCCCGAGCGCTGCGCCGGGCGGTGGGGGGAGCGCGCCCGCGCCGCCGCCCTCGCCGCCGCCGCCGCCCGCAGTCGCTCGCGCAGACGCCCGCCGGAGCACACGGCGACCGGAGGGCGCGCGCCCTGGAAATCACCAACTAAATGTAGATTGCGACAATTTACTTCATTTGCTTTGGGCATGAAGCCCGGTGGAAAATTCTTCACAATTATCATACATCTAATACAATAAAGAACACTAAAATACATAGGGTAACATTATTTCGCTCATGTTTGGGCAAAAGAATATAAGTCCTGTTTCATAATTTTACAGGGAAGCAAAAATAAATGCATTTAGTGTAAATGTTGTTGAATAATTAATTTTCAGACACAAAGATATGCATAGGTAAATAGAACTAGGTTAGTTTAAAGTTACTTTCGAACAATTAAAGTAAATAGTTTTGAAAAAAAAGAAAAATTACTACACTTAACTTAGCACTAAATTTTATCTGACAAATACCCTTTTGCCCAAATACGAGCGATTTCATTTTAGGCATATCTATCGCTTACTTTATAACTTGAATTTGATCTTATCGCTTACAAATTTATAACTTGAATTTGATCTTCACCTAAATGTCTTGATGTTTGCGGGAAAAGTCTACAGCATTACAATCTATCCCACCAATGAAACCAATTTAACATACAAAATCGAATAGTGATAATTTACCTCAATATCAAGGGTGACATATGAATCGATGAAATTGGTTCATGCATTGCAATATGATGTAATTTCTTATACACTAATATATATCCTGATTATCGCTGAATATTAATATGACTGAAATTATTAAATTCGTTACCATTGTTCATCTAGTGAAAATAGAAAATGAAGTACATCTTTTCTAACATTATAACCTATGAACTTCTCTATAGATCGATTTACATATTGCGGAATACTGTGAAATAGGTAGTGACAGGTAGTGCGTCATATTTATTTTCGAAACTTTAGACCATACTTCACAAAAAGTGTGCTGATGCAACATATCTTTCGTCTTACACTTTCACCCATGACTTGTGGGGCTGTTAATAGGATCACCTATTTCAATGCTTTATTATGGCGTGCAATTCCAATTCGCATCATAAACAATCTAAATTGAAAAAAAAAATATTTATAACAACTAGTTTTTCAATCGTCTCACAAATTCTGCCTTTGTTAAATCACCATCAGAACGCGATTTTTCAGCCACATGGCATTTGAAACAATTCCTCTGAGGTCTTTAACTCAAGAATCTCGGAATCTATGAGGTATTCGGAGTTCCCCTTAGTTTTTCACCTTTTCACGTTAGTCATTGTTTTGATTTACATTTTCGTTAGTACAGAGGTCGGTCATTACCTTACTTTTCCAAGAAAAGATCATGTGCCTTCCACATCCTCGTTAGTCTTCCACGTCATTACAATGTCTTGGCAGTTCCTGCGGTTACAATCCCGCATTTCATCGATTCAGCACATGCTCCAGGTGTTAGGAACTCTCGAACACGACGAGTTTTTGAGATAACACTCCCGATAAGTGGAATAACATGAATTATGAGAGTAAAAGGCATGAACAGACGATCTGTGAGGCATTCTTTCCATTATGAAACATCTAACTTCCGCGTAACTTAATTTCACTAATTGACATTTCAATAAGCAACTGGAATTTCATTCTTGCGTTTCTGAGTGAAAAGGAAGTTGGAATTATGAGATTGTAAAATTTAACAATATTGTATTACAAAAATGTTAATTATGGAGTAACGGACGTTTTTTTTCTAATTAAAAAAAATTGAACCTATGGCATTCTTGTTGTATAAAGTCAATATATTGAAAGAGTCAAATTCAATATTCTCATTTGTGTCGACGAGTACACTAGCAAGAGACGAAATTTTGAAAAAACTTCAAGAACTTTCATTTGAAGCACTACCTTATCTTTCAGGGAAATTATCTAACTGGGGACAGATTATACATGTATTGATATGGAAAATATTCCAATGACGTTATTCAATAGTTTCAATATCCGATCACTTCATGAGTAGGAATCGGGAATAATACTTCAGACAAGAGAACATTAGCTTATTAGAACAACAGACATTAAAGTCTCTTTGAGCAACTTTTGCCTTATCTGTTAATATATTTCTTCAGTCAATATTCTTTAGAATTAATGATCATTTTTAGAATATAATAAACGAACGTTCTTGGTTCTCTGATGTTTGAAATTGCACGTTCCTAATTCGCCTCCAAGAATTTAATGCGCATTCGCTAAATTCTGTTCATCGAAACAAGTCAGCTATCTTCTGAGAAGTGTAAATGGCCGACACATGAGATCTCCCTCACACAGCCCAGCTACTGTTTAGGTCAACAATGTCCGCTCGCCAACCCGCGTAACCTTCCGCGACGTACGTGTAGCGTGAATCCCGCGCAGTGATTTCGGTCTCCGTGCGCAACGGCGTCGAGCAGGCGCCTTCCCCGAAGGTTATGACGCGGCGGAGGCAGTCACGGCGCGCGGCGGGGGCGGGGGCGGCGTGGTGGGGGCAGCAAGCGCGCCGTCGCGGGGAGGCGGCGCCGCCGATGACGCTGCCACGCGTCTTATCGCCGTCCCCGCTACGCCCCCCCTTCCCCACACCCGCCCGCTCCACCCCGTCGCGCCTTTCCCCGCCTCGCCCCGCCTCTCACTGTCCGCCCCACCCCGCCCGCCCACCGCCCCTCCCGTCATTCCGCCCCATCCCGCTGCTGCCCGCTCTCCTCTCACTGCCCGCCCCAACCCACTCGATCCGCCCCGCCCCACCCTTTCACGCCCGCCAACCGCGCCCTGCCCCGTCCACTTCATCCCATCTTGCCTCTCCCCGCTGCGCCCACGCCACCCCGCCTCGCCGCTGCCATCTCAGCGCAGCCTCCCGGGACTTCAAGAGGCAGCTTCTGCGCGCCCCACGCATATGACCTTTGAAAGTGTTCGGATTTTTAAATATTGAACGCGTTGCTGATATAAATGAAATTTGTAACATGAGATTGTTCGCAAACACGTCAATATTGTGAGAAATGAGTCACAAGCTAAAGATAGAATATTTGATTTAAAGATATTTCCAGTATAACTGATACATATTTTTAAATTTAAAGACAATCTAATCTTCTTAATTCGGCGCAATACTGGAATACTCTAATTTCTTCTGAGTATTCTATTTCGATCGTTAAATATATTTTCAATGTAATATATTTTCACGGGTAATTTCGTTGATGATGGTTTGAAACGAGTTATCGACAGTCTGAAAACCATTATGTAAGAACCATTCACTGCTATTGATTATTTACTTTATTTCCACCTGTGTAATTTCCATTCTTTACCTTTAGGTCACATGCAGGTTGACACAACACGCACGTAACCATTACTAATCAATTACACTATCGTAATGTTGTGTTTAGCAACTCTCCCGACAGTAATAATTGGGTAACAGATAAAATGTTTATTTCTGTGCCCCTCACTCCTATGGACACAGGTGGTTTACAATGAAGTGAACATAGATAAGGAGGTCAAAGAGCTTCCATCTTATTACTGTCAATTGGAGATTCAACATTCACTGGGACAACTATGTGAAGCAAGCGCAGTCAAAGAAATTAACAAAGGGTAACATTCCGATTTCTACACACTATGGGAGGAAACCCCTTACTCATTACGAAAAACATGTAAACAACCCAAGATCCGGAAACACTCCGTGGCCAAGTGACGTGCGGGTGGGTGTTGCTTTGAGGCGACGGCTGACGCACTGCTCTCCAGGCGCCGTAGACGTGAGGTACAAACCCACGCAAAGCATTACGTCATTGCATACCTGTTACTCTGCCAACGCGAATCTGTAGAATCGACTAGATTGCCGCGGAATGCTGCAAACACTTACGCAAAGAATGCTTTTAATTACCAGTCACAGCTGGCGAGGAATCCTTCAGGAGTCCATGGGGCATTCAAGACGACAACTCAAAGAAAAAATATAATGTCACAAAGACTAATCATATTTCTTTTCTGCCAACGAGAAGGTTTTAACAACAGGTATAAAGCATCATCCTGTGATTAAAACGACATTATCCCGACGTTGGTTTAGTCTGTCACTCACACTGACAGACGAAGAGTTCCATTACAACTTTTTTCTCTCATTTTGTGGGTCTGAAAGTTGGCCTGTCTTTCATTCTGTCTCCTACATATCCTGAACTCTTTCTCAGATCACTTTTAAAGCATTTGAAAAGTTTGTGCGAGTAATTGATACATGATTGGAGAAAATGGTAATGCGAAAATGAAATCTTTTGAGGACGCAATGTAATTGATTTTAAAATCCTTGGTTAATTATTTAAAAATATGTTTTCAAATTTTCTATTTCAAAATCAAGCACACAATTGCTTATTTGCATATTCTAAAAAAGCAACAGATATTATAGCGATCAAGCATAAAACAACGATAATTGTAACGTCCTAATAAGATATTAAAACATATGTACTCGTACTACATTTGTTAACATTTTTTCTCGGCAACAACCTACTCTTTGCAGAAGATGCGACTAAAGTTTTTGACGATTTATGTAGCTAAGACTTTTATTTGTCCTCTTCTGTTAAGAGGAGGAAGCACTCTCTCTAATGTCTCTGGGCTACAGAAAGGATAAAGACCAGGAAGGTTGATGGCGCTGGCAGTGAATCGAAGAGAAAAAGTAGTCGGGTCTTTTAATTGTGTTGTTCTTCACGTAATTAACCGCCCGCGCGGTGACATGAAAAACATCCGAGGTGGGAGGCGTTATGACAGCGCAGAAGAAGGAAGTACAACATAGATCTTTAAAAACAAAAGAATCAGTGGGATCAATCATCGTCACGGCTATGAGAATAAGAAGTTTAATTTCAAAAATTTGGAATGTATAGTAAACAGTCACGTAAGAGCTGTGACGAAAATAGAGTAAGCAAAATTTCACATTTACCAATAAATATACAGACGTTAATGTCCATTTGTTGGACATAACGAGCTGTTTATCACTTTTACATTGTAAAATTTTTAATATAAATGGGTACAATGAAAATAATAATAATGACATCTTGAATGACTATATTTCTTCACAATTCCTTATAGTTCCTTTAAAGTAACATATACGGAAAAGCAAACCAACATTAAAATGAAATAAGAACCTAGTGTTACATGAAAAACAGTAGAAGTGGTTTTATAAAATCTCATTTATATGTTGAAATTTTCTCAATTAAGAAACTGATATAAGAATTTATTAGAGATAATGAACTAAGATTATGAAAAAGTGGAAAACCTAAAGGAAAGGAGAAATATTCTATAAAAGAAATATAGGTCAAGAACACAAAAATGAAGATTAGAGACTTTAAGCAAGAAAAAGTGATAGGACAATAAAGACTAAAATGAAACACGCACATTAAATTAAAAGTTAAAAATAATTAAGACATGTCTTAGTAACGTTGAATTAAATTTGATTTCTTTCTCTTCCTAGGTAAATCGAAAGGCATTCAAAGTACACGAACAAAATCAATGAAGTTTAATCAGTTTAAGAATGTTACATGAGCTATTTGAAAAACGTAACATGTCCAAAATCTTTGCAGATTTTTCCAGGCTGGTAGTAAAGTAATGCATTTTGAAAAACTATTTATCGCCAATAACCAGTCAACGCTGTGCCACGTGAGGAAGAACTGCGAGGAAGGAAACTCGACTGCTGTCCGAGAGGATGCGACGCGGTTAACACAGGTTTTTGAACATCCATATTGATTGATTGATTGATTGTTAGTGATTCCGGGCGCGTCAACGGCTAAGGTCATGCCCCGTAAGTGTAGTGCATGTTTTATCTCTGAAAGTGGTAGTGGTGGTGATCTTTCCCCGCTGGATGGCGAGATTCGGCACCGACCTATCGTCGGCTTGCGGAGTTTTCCCCTACCAGGTGTCTCCCACCAGCGGGGCACCGCCCCAGACGGGACAAGCTCAAAGCTCCCGGCTGGTCTTCCGGCATGTGTGGTAGTGTAGTGCATGTTAGTGTACGTGTGTGTGTAAGGATTGAGGATAGGACAAGGAAGAGGAAGGAAAGAGCGAGCGGTCCATGGCCCGTTAGTTAGGGAACTGTTCTGGTATCGTCTCGTGTAGTTCGGTGTAACCACGAAAAAACTACCGATCAGAGCAGCCGGACTCTAGAATTGTTCCTTCAGACAGAGATAAATTCGACTACGCTGACGAGCTAGTGTCGAAAATCCTCCCACCGTCGGGACTTGAACCTAGGACCGCCCGGTCAGAGGGTCTGCAGTGACATCATCGATGCCCTGAGCCACCTGTCCCGGTTCATCCATGTTCAAACTTAAAGCTTTCATGTTAATAAAATATCGTCTCAAAACCATCGATATTTTTAAATATCGATGTTTTTAATATTCCGTTAGTAACCATTGATGATCACGCGGGGGAGGGGGAGTTTGATCGTGGTAACGTCTATTAATTTTTAATTGACAAAATAATGACCGGGACATTTAACAAAACTTTTATTATCTTATTGGATTGTTCACAAAACATATAGACTTCATTTATCTACAAAAACTCCATTTTAATTAGTTCTCCCTCTTGCTCATTTTGGCCTGAAGAAGGTTCAATTTACGGATATCTAAAAATTATCACGTTTTTATTATGCTGACTATTCCATTCGTGAAATTAAATAGTGCTTAACAAAACATACAAAATGCCCCAATCAGGGCGGAGTAGCTCAAAACTTTTATCGTCTTTTCTATCACATTTTTCTTACCGTTTCTCCCTCCTGGCCAATCATAAACTCTGACTCATCTATGCTAGGAGGCGGTATATATCGATCGCTCCTCGCATCGCGAGTCGGGGATTTATCAATAATTTCCAAAGCACTCGTGGTATTGCCTACGATAATTTCTTCATGAAACTAGTGGTCTACAGAATGGCAAAGACTTTTCCGTATTAGTTTTCTATTTCCTTTTTTTTTTTTTTTTTTTGCGGCTAGCTGTTCGGTCTTGACAAATACTCTTGCCAGCTGCCATCTATCGCCGCCCACACATTTTTTCTTTTGACCTTTTTTTTAATTTTTCGGTTTCCTAATAGTAGAAAGGAATTGTTAATTTTAGAGTATTAAAGAACAGTAAAACCTTCTCCTAATGGCAATTTTCTTTGAAAAATTTGGAGCCGTTTTTAAGAAAATGGCGTATAAGCGCTACTGTAAATGCGAAAATTGAAGCTCTTTTTCACATGAATCCTTTATAATTTCGAAAAACTTCATTTGAAGTCGTTTAAAGCAATTAACCCACGAATACAATAGTGTTTACAAATTGCTGGAAATGTGCTTATTAAAGGTGTGAGAGATCTTTCAAAAAAATTACATTTGTGTAATTTTTGAAAAACGAAAATAAAATTCTCAAAATTAACTTTACGTTATATTAAAGAGTGCAATTAGCACTATGCAGTCGAAAAGTTTGAAAAAGAATTGGAGTCATTTTTGAGAAAATGACGTTTGAGCGTTTCTGAAAATGAGGAATTTTGAGCGAGTTTTCACAGAAAAGGGTGAGTTTTCGAGAACATTTATACGACATTATTTAAATCAAATGTACTCATAAATATGATCATGAAAACAAATCGCCGCTAATGTAAATATTAACGACGCAAGAGACAAGTCAAAAAATTACATTTTTGTAATTTCTGAAAAAAAGAAAAAAAAAAGGATAGAGCAATATGGCCTTTATGTCATCTCATAGAGTAAATTGGGCACTATCTTTACCAAAAGTTTAAAGAAAAAAATCTGGAGCCGTTTTTGAGAAAATCTTGTTTTTGTAATTCTTTAAAATTGCACTATTGCCCGGAATATTGCGCGAAAAGTACTAAAATTTTCAAAAAAATGTACATGACCTTAATAAAAGAACTCACTCTGGCGAACAAATTTAATTTGAAGGAAAAATCTCGATTTTCAGTTTTGAAGTTGGAGGAAGATGCGAAAATTTTTTTTGTTGATATTTTCGAAAATTCAGAGTTGACTGTGAAAATCGGACGTATGCCTCTTTCATAAGTGTATTTTACTCTATTCTCATAAGAAATTTAAAGAAAAAAAATTGAACCGTTTTTGAGAAAAGTTCGAAAATGTCCGGGGGGCATATAAAGTACATCCAAATTTTGAAGAATGTTTTTCAGAATCACAGACACTCAGGGCAGGTTTCTTCAGTTTCGAAAAAATCGAATGCATGATTTAGGTGCTAGTGCTGTTCACATACACCGGACGGACGGACGGATGGACGGACGGACGGACTGACGGAGTTTTGCTTCCAATTGGTTTTTCGGTATCAAGGACCCACAATACCGGGATTCTGGCTACACGTATTGGGGGATATTTTCTTAATTTAGCAACAGGTTGTAACCACTTTTTCGTTATCACGGCCCGGTAATCCATTTTTTTTGCCCAAAATTCGCCGTTTTTTCACGCAGCATTACCTAACTTTCCGTATAGTACGTGTATTACTCCGTATATACGTATGTATATGGGAAAGTAAAAAAAAAACACGTCGAAAGAAAACCTCGTCGTTGAAAACACATGGGCTTAAACGGATGATTTTACCCTCACATGGATGTTTTGAGAGATGGACGTCGAAGTGTTATCCCTGTTGTCCGGAGTGCGCGAGGCGAGAGGTCCCGAGCACCTGAAGCGACGCCAGACGTCGGAAGCGGCGTGGGAAGTGGTCGCTCGGCGCGATCCATCAAGATGGTCGCGCGGCCGCCGTCCCCGCCTTCACTGCCGCCGCCTCCGCCTCCGCCTCCGCCTTCGCCAGGCGCTGATGCATCAGTCAACGATCCGCTTTTTGCACCGACGCGACGCGACGCGACTGCTCGGCGGCGACAGCACAAGAGGTGGGAGTGGACGGATGGGGAAAAGGAAGCAAGTGCTGGCAGTGCAACAGGATGCCCCCCGTCGGACTCATGTCCCTAGAGCGCGTCTACGATTCTATCCCGTTATTATAAGCGGACCGTCAATTGGACCGGCTTATCCTCCCCTTAGTTAGCACCCACCCAATGAGAACATTTTTCTTTTCAAAGCTTAATTTAATTAAATGAATAAAATAATGAATTTCCTGGACATGAAGTAGGACGCATTTTTAGATTCAGAATCTGAATGAGTACAAACATTGGAAAAATAGAAGATGCACGTTTTAAATTACTGTTAATTTTGCTATCAGATTATTTAAAATATTTTTCCAATCTGGTTTTAGTTAGAGAATGAGTGTAACGTGACATGTGTAGTTTTTAAATCAGTTTTACCAAGGGATTTGCATAACTTATAATGTTTGAGGTGCTAATTTCTTTGCATTGAGGAAAATTATTTCAATCCCTCTATTTACTCCATTCATGACACTGCAAACTAATAACAAAATTCCAACTAGATCGAGAGTGTGTGAAATGCTTTATGCAATAAAATATGAACGTGACATTTAACACATAGGAATATCCTACAAAACATAATAAAGATAGAATTTTTACATTATATGATATCAGTTTTTTTGCTTATTATATGAATGAATCCTTCTGTGGTTTCGAATAAACGAAACACGTATTTATTCTACTTTTCTCTCTTTGTTTTACATCGGATAATCACGGCAAGTTTCAAACAATTTTTCACATTACTCTGGATGTTTTTTATACATTGTAATATTTTTTAGTGCTCGGTTCAAACATTTTGGGTTTGGACTTTCGTTCATTAGAAGGAACAAACATATTACTTCGTGCCGAAGGCTAATATCAATCTCTGACAATCTGCAGGGTAACGCAATGTTCCTTGGCAACGGGAGACAGAAGTCGCGTGGAGAGAACATACTTCAGGACACTCGTCCGCTTATCTTCCTCGGTAACACCTTAGACTTTGAAGTTAAAAACGCAAAGAAAACAGCTTAGGGAATTTCCTGACAACTTACGTCATTGTTACCAGAGAGTTGAGAACAAACATGTCTAGACAGTGACATGCAAATTGATTCGAGATGTGAGTTAAATGTTATAAATTTAAGGTAACACTCACACATTTCAAAAATAAAAAAAAAATTAAAAAAAATGAGTGAATAATATATTACGTGCACATCTCACATAAAACATGGAGTTTTTTATAATTAGAGATATAATATATAAATAGTTTTCAGAATTATTTCAGAATTAATTTCGAATTATTCCAGAGTTATCTAACACATAAGTTATTGGAAGCCCTTTTAGCCAAAATCTTCCGAATCATTGCATTTTTTAATATTTAAAAATTGTGCATTCTAATTAATAAGATACAGTGGATTGTAAAATAAATGTTTTGTTTATTAACAAAACGTGTTATTGGTCTATTCAAATGATAAAAAGAATGCATTTTGCGCCTTTCTGATGCGGCATTCTGTTGCCCTTGAGCTGACGAAACGAGAATTTTTAATTGTTAGGAGGTGCATAACGCTTGGGGGGGGGGGAGAAATGGGATATTTCTGAATTAAGATATAATCCTGAAAAGGCCGAAGCGCCTGTATTTTGGAAGATCGGGAAAGCCGTTTGAGCGCACTGAGTGTGTAAGAGTAGAACCAAAAGCGGCCACGTAGGTCATGGTGTTGACAGAACAATCAAAGAGGCAGAGGTGACGTTGAGGAGAGGACAACGGAGGCAGCGGAAGGTGCACAGGTCAAACTGACGAGAGGACAGATGCAGGACCATGTCGACGACACGATCATGTGACGAGGTCCGGGTCAGTTAACACATGGGACGGCGACGGGGCATCGTCGCGTAGCAATGGGGAGTTTTAGCAATAGACAGTTTTTTCACGCCATAGCGGACAGCACTATCGATCTTCTATGCCTGCGCAGATGCACAAAAGTGACGCGAAACTTGAACTGCGCAGAAGATCGATAGTGCTGTCCGCTATGGCGAGCAAAATCTCCCGAACAGGGAGATTTTGCACCCTCGAACGATAAGTACGATCGTTCTTCTGCTCATGCGCAGTCCAAGTTTCGCATTACTTTAGTGCATCTGCGCATGCGCAGAAGATCGATAGCGCTTCGCTTTCGAGGGTGCAAAAACTCTTTTTGCAGAGCCCGCGACATGCGAGAGCACGTCGATGACAAGTACGGCTCAGTTAACGCTTGGGACCGGGACGACTGGCGGGGATCGCTGAGTTGCAGTTGCGGCGCGGCCAAGTGGCGACAGCAACGGGGTGCGAGACGGCGGTGGCGGCGGCGACCGGAAGAGGCGCAAGACGAGACCGGCTCGAGCATTCCTGCGGCGGCGGCGCCGCAGCCGGCGCGGCGTGCCTGCGCCTCCGGACGTGACGTGTGACGGCAGTCGTCGCCGCCCGTCGCGTCGCGTCGCGTCGCGTCGCGTCGCGGGTCCTCCCAGACGAGGAGGCTCCGTAAGGAGCACCTCTCGCCCAGGGGAGGAGCGCACTTTTCAGTATACTTGCGTTTTTCGTTTTTGGCGCACCAAGGTCACGGACGAAAACGGAGAGGGAAGGCTTTCTCCAATAGGGAGCTATATACGCACTACTATGTTGTGACGTGGAAGCTCCCTGTTGCAGAAAGCCTTCCCTCTCCGTTTTTCGTCCGTGATCTTGGTGCGCCAAGAACGAAAAACGCAAGTATAGGGAGTTTTTGCACAGGGAGGTTTTGCGTAGCGGACAGTACTATCGATCTTCTGCGCATGCGCAGTTCAAGTTTCGCGTCAATTACGGAGCTTTTGCCACCTCCAACGTTAGACACTATTGATCTTCTGCGCATGCAAAAACGTGCGAGGGAAAATCTCCCTATTATTCAACAAAAACCTTATTTTTGCATTCCGTTAGTCGGCCAAGAGAAAAATGTAATGAAACGACAAGGGCATAGATGAAACCGCTAATCTATTTTTTCCTTAAAAGCCCAGATATGTAACGAAAGATGTATCTCACAAATAGAACCGACTAGAGGGTTGAAACAAGTCATGCAAATTGTTCAATGGATACAAGCATGGTGCCGGGGTGCCAGCCGATGATTTGGCGGGAGGGCATCGTATATTATTGTTAATAAACATATTTGTTATTTCATTATATGTTATTTATGTACTGTAAATATGATACTATACAATATTATTGGATGATCCTGGCTGTCCAGGTGACGCCGCGTCGGAGGCTGCCATTGCATTGGCAATCCAGCCCTGAGGAAGACCACGATATGATGGTCGAAACGTCGGCAACACAGCCTTCGACGTGGCGTCACGCGTCTGCCTTCCTCAGGGCAGACTAGTCCTGAGGAAGACACGACAAGATGGTCGAAAGGTCGGCAACACAGCCTTCGACGAGGTGTCACCCGTCTGCCTTCCTCAGGGCAGACCAGCCCTGACGAAGACCACGACCAGATGGACGAAAGGTCGGCAACACAGCCTTCGACGCGGCGTCACCCGTATGCCTTTTTCAGGGCAGACCAGCCCTGATAATATACAATATTATTGTTTCAGTAATTGCATAATTCGAACGTAAATAAATATTTAAATCAATTTTGCCAAACAAAGGAAGATAAACTAAAACCAGGGCCAAGGCCCCCCATGTTCGCCCTGGATCCGCCAGTGCACGGTGCCAATATAAATACCTACATCAATGTCTTCAAAATCGCATTTCGGAAAAAGTCTCCGCGAGGGGCGCGCGGAAGCCGCTGGCTGGCGCAGGTGGACTTCGCCTCCGCGCGCCACGCGGAACACAATGGCGACATTCCTTCCTCCCCCGGGGGGGGAGGGGAGGGGCGGAGGATGCAAGAGAATGCACGAGAGGCTGCGGCCCGCCGCCCCTACTGCCGCCACCGCCACCGCCACCGCCACCGCCGCCGCCGCCGCCGCCGCCGCCGCCGCCGCCACCGCCACCGCCACCGCCACCGCCGCCGCCACCGCCGCCGCCGCCGCCGTCGCCGCCGCCGCCGCCGCCGCCGCCGCCACCGCCGCCACCGCCACTGCCACCGCCACCGCCACGGGAGGTCACTGCTACTCTTTTCGGAACAACTCAATGGACGCGAGGGGGACGAAGGCACAGAAAGAGACGCCGACGCACGGACGTCTGAATGACAAAATAGGCGACTGCGGCGGAGGCAACGGGTGTGATGGAATGTCTTATCGAGTTACACGTGTCATTAGGGTACGTCTTCTTCTGTTTTTAGGGTTAACCGTTCATTGCAGGTAACAGGTTATAGTGAAGGGTCGCGGATGTCGGGCACGCTGGAAGAATACCAAAAGCGTTATCGTGAACGAAGATGGGTTACGTGGAATAAACAGTTCTGTTTCGGCCTTTCAAGGAGAGGTAAACTGACAAGTTACTTAATATGTATGTAACAGGCATGTTATTCATGAACAAATAACTTATATCATTGGTCAATTAATATAACAAAGAAATTACGCTAAAAGTATTAAAAGTCAATGAGACAGTGCATTCGGATTTAATATTTAGAGAATCAAAATTGACGGGCACTTTTGAAACACTGACCTTTCCTCCCCCAGATGTATTGAAAAGGCATTAATAGTATCATCTGACACAAAAGATATTAAATTTGCATCGAAAAATTCCACCGTTCCTGACAAAGTACCACCTATGAAACATCCAGAGAAACATGATTCAAGAAATTATTTTGTAATTATTCCGTATCCTAATAAATTTAATTTTGAATATTTAATTACGTTTGATGAAAACTAAAAAAGTACTCAATTAAGTTTGATAAAAACAACAGTAAAATACATTTTAATAATTAAAATTATGATAGTGCTGACTGATTTGCAAACTTTATCGCAACCATACATTTAAGACCGTATCGGCAAACATTAGTTGGCCCTGTATTTCTCACAGCTTATTCCTTGCCAAGGAAAGCACTCAAATTTGCTCAGCCCACGACCACCAAAAGCGAAAATCATCCGACTTGAGTTCCTCTAGGGATGCGACGTCGATGTAGAGGTTTTAAAAACATCGATGTTTTTGTAGAAACATCGATGTATTAACTCCGATTTTTTTAAACCGATGTTAATGATTGTGATCGATGTTTTTTTTCTTTTCCTATACTTTGTTTCTAAATGAAAAATTCCCATGAGCACATTTCTACAAAAGTTAAAATATGAAATAATAACTGACGGTAACACTCTTAGTTCATGTGTTCAAACCAAAGGAACGCCTTTGAATTACTCGTTCACTTTACATTTGCAGACGGCAGAATTAGGAACCAATGTTGTTTTGAAAGTGAAGGCCCGAACACACAACCGAGAATACACGAATGGTCCCGATGTCAATCAGCATCTGACCAATCAGCTGTCTCCGAAGGCAGCACAAGCGCTACGGAGACAGCTGACGAATTATGCCTTTCTGACAGTGAGCTGAAGTCACGCCCTTGAATAATTAAGGTAATATACAGTAAAATAGATCCCACCACACGCGATTCACAACATTCACGTACAGTATTTTTATTTCTCCTTTGCACTTATCTACTGCTTAATGGTTATGTTCTTGCTCCGCCGAGGTTCTGTGTGCTGCTCACCGCCATCTATATCATATTAAACGGTCAGAATCTACTGCAGACGCGCGTTTCTCATCCAGTCGGCGGTGACCTTATGTAAACAGACCGCAGCGCTCCGTCTGCAAATGTAAAGTGAACGAGTTATACCACCTTCGACCAAACTCTCTCGCCCGAAGTGACATTCATGCCCTTGTATTTCCCCTTTCTTCGTTTTCATTTCGCACATTGAGAAGTGGTCAACAAACGCGCTCTGGGCGTAGTGGCTCCTCGAATTGACATCCACAAACACTATCAAATTTAATTTTGTTGCACACAAATTTAATGTTAGAGGTTACAAAATCAGTTTGGAAACATCAATGTTGAAAAATATCGATGAATTTTAGTCGATGTATTTATTAGCATCGATGTTTTAATTTTGAACATCGATGTTTGCTAACATAGATGTTCAAAATTAAATCGACGTCGCTTCCCTTGTCGACACCTCTGTTCGATACTCCTCCATAGTAGAGAGTTTTTGCATCCTCGAACGTTAAGTACTATTGGTCTTCTGCACATGCGCATATGCACTGAAGTGATGCGAAACTTGCACTGCGCATGAGCAGAAGATCGATAGTGCTTAACGTTCGAGGGTGCAAAAACCTCCTATTCCTTACTGGACATGTGGTTCGCTGCCCCCCTCTCGTCGCATCAGACGCGTCGTCGGCCGCGCCGACCGAGAGGAAACGGACGCTGCGTCGCCGCGCGGCGCCGCGAAGACAGCGTAACTACGGCCCATTAACGCGCGAGCAGAAATTCACTCCGGCTATTTGGAAGGCTGCCACCGCAAACATTTAGGCCAACGGCGGCGCGGCGAGACGAGACGAGACTCCTTGCGCCGCCGCCGCCGCGCTGCGCGATATTGGCGGCATCCTCCCCAACGGGCGGCGCCGCCAACGACCCGGCGAGCGGACTCAATGTCCCATCCCGGCAATGTTAAATGTTTGAATCGAAAGTTCCGAACCTACTCAAGTTGGGCTTATGAAAATTTTACAGTTTCAAGGAATGTCACGCGTAATTAGACTGAAAAACGGTTTTGAAAAAGGCTTTCCTTTTTTGTAGATAAAAATACGTTCTCATGATGCTATTTTTTCTTTTTCTGCTATGTTTCCTAGTAAATAAAGTTCCATGGAACGGTAATACTAAGATAATTAGGAAAAAAAAGTTTCATTAAATGTAGGAAACCTTCATTAACAACTTCTGAAAACGTCCCTTTCTCAATATAAATATAAGCTGAAAACAAATATAAAAAAATATCGAGTTTCGGGAATTGGGTTTTAAAGATGCAACCCTCAAACACGCCAGTTCTACTTCTTATCACAATAATCATTTTATGATAACTACTTCCCTTTGAGACTTTTTTATGTTGGTTAGCTTCACAATATAAAGTTTTCAATTTACTTTCTGCATGTCGAAATCTTTCAGTGTTTATAAGCTACATTGTAACAATATCTAAAAGAATTGGAGCCAGCTCCTAAGCCCAATGAAAGGAGGACTTTGCATACTATAAATAATAAAAAAGTATTTGTAGGAATGATATCAACATATTTGAGACGCCTTAAACAGAAAATGATGTACATTTATAAAAAATAAAACACCAAAAAACTATTTTTCGAGCGCAAAATGATTCCATTTCCTCTGAAGTACTGCCTACTTCTATTTTGGCCAAAGTTATGCGGTACCGAAGACGTGGCTAGTGGCGGTTGACGAACTCGCCGTTTGCGCGAGAGTTGCAGAAGGTCGAATGTGTTTCGGGGCGCTCTTCTGCGGCGGGAGGTTAGCGTGGTTTCAGCGTGCAGTCGGAATAGAGTGTTGTTTCGGAACTGGATTGTCACCACGACGTCGCAAAGTAGTAATTGAACGAGCAAAATGATTTGTGTGAATGCCAACTCCTATGCTTCATGAACCATACAGTTCGGAAATTCGTGAGATAATTCTCTTATCAGTACCTCGCGATTGTGGCACTCTGTAGAAACAGCTCGTGTGATTTATTTCGGAAGTGTCAACGAAATTTGTTGTACTCATATTTTAATTCGTATGTTGGTTATTGTCATCACGGAAATGGAAATCAAAATTCAGTGAATTCAACTACTTCCTCATTTACGTGCCGAGCTAATTATCCAACACCGTGGATACACAACAGGTGGTGGAACTGGTGGCTTGAGTGGTGGTGGGATTAGTGGCGGGAGAGATGGTGGGAATGGTGGAGGGAGTGGCGGCGTGAGAGGAATTGGGAGTGGTGGAGAAATGGTGGTGGGAATGGTGGTGAGAACGGTGGTGAGAACGGTGGTGGGAATAGTGGCGGGAGCTTTGGCGGGAAAGGTATTTGGGGTGATGATGGGAATGGTGACGGAAGGAGTAATGCGAGTGGTGGTGGGTACGGTGGCGGAGGCATTGTTGGTTTGACCGGCTGCGCGGGTGGGTCGGGGGCCGCGGCGGCGAGTAGGTGAATGGCGCGGGAAGGCGCTTTCGCCGAACGCGACGCTTTCCGGGAATCCCCCTGGGCTCCACGTACGCGCGCGGCTTGCAAAACGGCGGCGGCGGCGGCGGCCCGCAAAGAAACGCTCGTAGCGGGAGTGTAGTCACGGACACGCTTCGCGGTACGGGTTCAGTTCGTCGCGTCGCCAGCGCTCACCAAACTGCTGATCCTGCTGTTCAAGCCAAATGCAAAGGCCAAAGCACAGCGTAACTTCATGGGGCACTCATAGTTTCAAAAGTTTTCCAAAACGCCCACTTTCTGTCCTTGGGTAGCACAGACACCCTTATCGCTGTTTTCGTGCACCTCCCAAGCTGATGAGACGAATTGAAGTTGAAACAGAATCTGGAAAAGAACATAGGCGTAAGCCAAATAATGTGTTGGCCCTTTTCATAAAATCACTTTACGAGCAAACGCTCTCGGTGGCTTCGGTTGTCCCAAACACGAAGTTTCTCAAGGGACGTTGCCGTTTTACAAAAAACAAAAGGCGAAGCTGATCCTGCTGCTGCTGCTTGTAGATGCCTGGTTTTCTAACAAGCAAGTCTCCATGACTGTTTTCGGAATTAAACGACACTCGTCCTGAAGGCAGTCCTTCACGCAGAGTTCAAGGATGCGCGTTCGTAGGGCACAATGGCCGCGCGTTTCGGAGAAAGACTGCAGGGAAATGTGGCGCGAACGGCCGGCCGAGAGCCTGAGGGGCCGTGGGCTGCAACCCCGACTCTCCTCAGTGTTTCTTGTGCAAATCCCGATTGCATCGAATCAATTTCTTACGCACATCTTTTAAATTATTCAAACATTCAGTTTGTAACATATGTACAGGTACTCTCTTATGTGCTTTTCTTTAAAGGAAATGTTTTGTATTTGAATTCAAGCTCTGCAATTAATTGTAATTATCAAAGGTTCAAAATTTAATCCTAATGTTAACAATATTACCAATTATTTTACAATAATGTATTATTTATAAGTCGATAATTAAGTTATTTACTGAATAAGAGAAAGATTTCGTTAATGAAAGTCGCGGTCAGTTCATGCATTCCGTAACTTTCAAAAGAACGTCTTGCTGAACAGATCGGCGATGGTCAATTGCTCTGTGATTCTCTTATTTGAGGCATGCTGCTTTACCAATCACTTTCAGTTTATCAAGTACAGTTTACGGTCTCTCCATCAGTGTATAAATGGGGCCAATGATACCTCCTATTTGACTTCGCTGTCGGCATAACTCAGACCTACAAAGTAACCTTGGTCGTGCCGCAGACCTGTACGACTTGCAATCTCCTCAAGCAGAGCACATCGGCCCACACTCGTAGTATCTCACTCGGCTCGTTATTTTCGTAGGCATTGCGCCACAATGCGGCGAATGCGCCTCACGAGTAAACAGGGAAAGTAGGTTGATGCGTCTTCTCAGAATCTGCTCGCGCCCGCATCGTGTCGCCGAACGCCGCGGGCGGCGAAGAGGAAACTTTTCACAAATAGGGAGCGACTATTCCGCTAACACGGCATAAAAATCGGCAAAAAATAAATAAAATAAATTAGTTTCCTAGCTATTTATCTATATTTTAGGTCATTGTATTATTGTTAAGTTTCTACTGTTAAATTAGTAGAATTTCCTATTAAGTACTTTGTATAATTGTTATTATTATTAGTAGTTATAGCAGTATTGTCATTAGAATAATAATAATTATAATAATAATAATAATAATTATTATTATTATTTCTATTAATGTAGTGCAGTTCAGTGAAGGGAAGAGGAGTAAAATGAATTGGAGTAAGGTTTGCGCTTTGAAATTATGTACAATTATTCTTAATTGTTGTTTTTTTAATTAACTACTCTCTTGTAATTTATTGTTAGTCAATGTAAGCTTAATGCATGTTATGTTAAGATATTCTGCCACCAAGAAATGATACTTACTTGTAGAATTAATAATAAATCTAATCTAATCTAATTGAGTAGTCTCGGTAATTCGAGGTGGACAGGACCGGGCCTAGCTCGAATGAATGAAAACTCGAATCATCGAAAATGATTAATTTATTAATATAGAAATACAAACACAACTTTAAAATATCAAAAATCATGTATATTTCAATATACAATGTACTTGTACAATATTATTGCATTCATTGCTGAAGATTAATTAATTACATCTTAAAGCAATTGTCAATTGTTTTTTGTTTACGCACGTTTTCTCTTGTACGTTATTTATTTTAATTAATTTCTTGGCAAGTCGGATTTAACTCGGATTTATGGGAAACTCGAACAATCGAGACTCGAATTATAGAGATTCAACTGTATTCCTTTAACACATGTGTTTTTCCTTTGCGACAATCTCTCCACAGAAGAGAAAACAGTTACAGTTTCAAATCAGTGCTAACATTCTACTCGTCTATTTTTAAGAACCAGTTTTCTCAAATGATTTCCAATAACTTACTTTTTAAATTTCAACAAAATGAATGAGGTAACATGTCTGTACAGAAAAGTTTTAATGTAACATGCTTTTACAAATTAATGCATACCGGAATTAAAAACTTAACAATTCTGCCCGAAGGTTACAAAAGATACCACAAAGCTAGCTGATTCTGTGAACTTTTTATACTCCTTCTTTTCTTCCTGCCGCATGTGTCAGCAGCCGCATGGTGTCCAAGACATAGCCAGGATTTCACAAAATTAGGTGCGTCCCAACCGGCAAGAGGCTTACCAATACACCTCATAGTGATGAATAATTAAATGTTTTCAACCAGAAGAGAAGTTCAGTTTGTTTATTCGATACAATTAAATTCCAACATTCACAGGACTATTAATGCCAGAGGTGTTTGCTTCTTTTTGGGTGACGTGCAAATTGTGAGCTGACGCGTGAACCCCTCGCCTCTACCCTCCGCGACCTTGAACAGTCCCCGCTTTTGCTACCGTCCTCGCCCTCCACTCCGACTGCTCGTGGCAGGTATTTGCTCCCGATTCGCCTTCCTGGTGAGTATATTGTACACACAACAATGGTACATGCATGCACAGTCTGCTTTCTCTTGGCCCCTTTGGAAACCACTCGAATGCTTTTTATCAGTCCACGAGATTGTGTGTAAAGATTTGCTTAATAATATCGTATGCCTACGAGTGAATCAATTTACAAAATCGATATCTTGAAGGTAATAGAGTAAATATCCTTTCAATAAAGCAACAATGCTTCAAACAAAATACGTTATTCAGGACTACAATAATTTTAACAACATGATTGCAAATATTTTTAACTGGTACTGCGAATCACAAGAATTTTAACAACCCGTTCTGCGAACTACATTAATTTTAACAACTGGTTCTCCCGAGACGGTGCGAACTGGCTGAACGTCTTATGTTTAGAAAGGAATTGAGGACGAAATATTCTAAAATATGTAATAATTTTCACTGAAATATAACAATAAATATCAACAGCCACTAACAACTGTTGTCAAAACTCTTAAGACCTTAGAATTTCAGAATATTTCGATGTCAAGACTATTGGTATTTAGAGGTTATGATTGAAATTGAGTAATAGAAAGTTCACACACGAAATGAAGGGTGAATGTCTCGACTTAAAGGCATCCAGCCTGTGTCAAAAGTGATCCTAATGTACTGAACATGTTTAGATATATTTAAACATCATCGTTGACCACTGATAGGCCTACTAGAGAAAATGCCTGC
The DNA here is from genome assembly GCA_031308135.1 of Acheta domesticus. Taxonomy (NCBI): domain Eukaryota; kingdom Metazoa; phylum Arthropoda; class Insecta; order Orthoptera; family Gryllidae; genus Acheta; species Acheta domesticus. The sequence continues at coordinate 18,119,499 of JAHLJT010009436.1, read as the reverse complement.
AGAGCACAAGAGCAGTAACAGTTCAGCATGGAACCAAGACTGGACGTCGCCAAGGGTAAAGTTAGCTTTTCATTTGGCGATGACATGGTGTAGGGCGCACCCGATGTATCACATGTAGCTTGCTCACGACCCAAAGTTGAGGAACAATCCATATTATTGACGAATGGTCTATTAGTAATATAGAGGAATATCCATATGATAATGCTGAAGGGGAGAAGAAAAATTCTTTACATTTACAACATAATTTCCGACTTATAGAATTTTAAGGGCATAAGGAAGGAGAAACTGTTCAAGAAATTTCAAGATATGGCATGGGAGTCGAGTTTTCGAATACAAAATACATTGTAGTTAAAGTACTATGTAAAACACATTACAATTTTATTTATTAATGAACTACCATCAGATTACTATTCACCTTCCTACAGTACAATGATTTACTTCCATAATTTTGTATTTATTCTGTTTCTAAAATATCTATTGTTCATTTTATGTTTTTTCAATTAATCAAATTTTAATTACTTCGGATACAGTATAAGTTATCCATAAAAAGCCAAAGAGCAAACGAACTCTAACACTAAGTTCTTGTAGAATGAAGGAAACTGTGGAAGAAAGTTATAAAGAATGCCGTTATGTAACTACAGGAACAAGGCTGTTCCAATTCTCTTGTATGATACAAAGACTCGTAAAGAAACATACCAACAGATACATGTTCTCCAAAAAGTTGAAGCAGCAGAAATAAGTTCATAGGGATCACTAACTAATTACTCACATCCGGACCAAATGAGAATCGAAGGCATTCGGTCAGAACTTCATGTTAAGAAAGGTGTGCGCAATATTCATTTTATATAGCTCTCAGTGGTTGGATTGGGGTATGGATCTGTCAATATTGGATTCTACATATCTCAGTATCATGGATAGGTCACGTAACCCGCCACAAACTATTGAGCTTAAACCCTAAGACAGAAAAACATGGATCCAAGTTTCCGGTGCAACAACCAAAATATTGATGGAAGACACTTCTAGGCCTAATCTATGCTGCGTATGGTGATGATCACGACGACTTCATTCGTTTGGAAAATAAAACATTCAAGGAATATCATTTATGTACTACACATCGCTTTATAATACAACAAAAAAAACGTTTGAGTATTTCCAGAGCCTTGTCTCACAGAAGGAAAGTGACGATCTCAGATCGTAAGTGAATGGGAATCCCTTCCATTCGCACCAGGGGGACGCGAAGTGACGCCAAGGCAATGCGATGTTGTGAATGAGCGAAGTGGCCGCTCGCAGAGGCGTCGCAGACGGCGCGGCGGTGGCGCTAATGGGCGAGAGGCAAAAGAAAAAGCCGCCCGCGCGAAGGAGGAAGTGCCATTAGCGCTCGCGAACGCGGGGGTGGGGCCCGCAGCCGGGCGACACGCGGCAAGCACAATCTGCGATAACGAGCAGCGGGGGAATAGTACTCCTACCCATTATTTCGACAAGTACTCTAAGATTCTGTTACAGCTCACCCGAAATAAATGACTCTCTCTCGTTCTGTCTTGTCTCTCTTTATCTATCTATGTACCTATCTCTTTTTTTTTCTCGTTCGATATTTCTGTCTCTCGTGGGGTTTGAAAACAGACAACCTATCTCTGTTAATACTTTCTATAAATTCATAAATTATCTTTACAGGGAGGTTGTAAATCAAAGTGATTGGCATTACACTGTTCAAAAGAGGCACCAACTACTTGAAATTGTGAAAAAAGTGTTTCTCTTTCGTAAGAAACTCTTTTAAACATAACTTGTACAAATAATTTACATTTTTAAGAAATAAAGGAATAGAATTAACAAAAAACTAAGCTACATACAAATAAAATAAGCCTGAAGCTCTCAACGTGTGAATTCTCGAGAATGGTGCAACAAAAGGAGGGAGCGTTTCATGATTATCTATTCAAAATATCGCAAGACGTGTAAAAAATGTGTTAAACAAACATCAAGTGCTGTTTCCGCAATAAAATTTTACTTGTGTGTTATCTGACACGGAAAACTTACTTTTACAACATCAAAAGAGTTGCCTTACAATTTTGAGATCAAAAAATGAAATCGGGAATTCCCAAGACAAAAAGAACAAAAACTCGCTTCTTCCAACACTACATTCTTATCTCCGAGTACACCTCCAAAAATTCTCGGCATAGCCGTGGTGTGTGGCAAATGACCGCGACTTCCACAATGAACTCTCCGAGAGGGCGGCCTGCAGGAGCAGCCTAATGCGCGACGCGTGTTTCGCCGCGCGCCGCCACTCCTTTGTTTATCGCGATGACAATTTTTCTGAACGCCGCCGCCCGTGGCGCCCCTGGCGGCAACGGCTTTAATTAGACGGTAATTGTGGGCTGAAGCTTCCACAGACGCCGACAGGCAATCTTATCACGTGCCGACCTTGTGGCAAGACCTGGAAGCGGAGGGCAGAGAAGTTTAAATCTCAACGTCGTTTTATTGCAATTCTTAGAATTTGAAGGTTTTGCTCGTTAAGGGAAATTTTGGTTTAGAAGGAGTTATCAATGTCACATACGTTTAAATATTTTTAAGTAATTAATGTTTAGATTAAATATTGTACTTACCCTAGCCCTCATAAAACCTGTGTCATTTGGGGGCACAAAAATCTCGTTTTAAGGACGCAGGACGCAACCGCGAGCCATCCGCGATTTAATAAGTGTGCAGTAATCTATTTATATCATAATCAGCGCACTTCAATTTTTTTGCCTTCAATCAGTTAAATGCAGACCTACGAAATGATTCCCTAGTCAGCAATATCACATGTGCAGGGTGTTATGTCGATGCTTTTTCAAATTTGACAAAAAAGATATTCTATCCTTGGAATATTACATATACATATGTATTTATTATTAATAAATAGTTGTATCAGTATGAAGTTTTTGTAATTGTGGTTGCATTTATTTTCAGTGTAATGTACATTTATTTATAAGTGTAAATTGAAATTAATTCAAAATTAGTATTAGACTACAAAAATGAGGAGTGGCCCACATTTTTCTCTAGGGAACTTCGATTTCCAACGAAAAATTGGATAAGCAGTTTATTCACAATCGAAAGTATCATGATACGAAGACCAGTTAAGACCATTATAAAAATAAATGTTTTAGAAATATAATCCGAAAAAGCTTCCATATTTATTAATCCGGAAGTGTTGAATGTTTTGAAAATTCTTGTGAGGCCCTGGATTTTGTGAAATGAGGAGTAAATGAAGAGAACTGCGTGCATCATTTTCCCTAACTGGGAAATACAAGTTAGTTCATTTGGAGAAAATTTAAGAGATAAACTCAGAATCTATTGCATACCTTTGATTTCTCCGAAGCTTTTGTACTTAGACATATAGGAAGGTACACAATTTCTGTAGAGAAATGGCACTAATGAACAAAAACTGACAATTTTATTTTACATTAAGCTCTGAGAATATAATGATAGTTCTCCTTAGGAGACTTTTCAGACCAAAAGAGCACCGTGAATAAACAAACAGGAGATCGTCCAAATCAAGGACTGCGAATATGTAGAGAGTGAAAGAATGGGACGCGGTCCTAAAACAGTGGAATTCGCCCCGAGTATTTGCGAAATAGCTCCCTGCACTCATTGTGTATTAAAATTATAGGGTATCGAACATGAAATGGTTGTGGAGTAAATTGTATTATTGTCCCGTTTGAACGAATTTCGAATGAGAATGTAGGCAGGTAGACGGAATTCTTCTCGAATAACATCTCTTATTAAAATTCTTGACAAACGTTTCTGAAAAATTAATAATACATGATTCAGACAGATGCTTTTGATTAATTTATTCAATCCTTTTTGGAAATTATTATAACTACACATTGAAATGAACTTTTTAGTTGGAATAATTGATGATTTATTCGGTTTTACACTTTGATTTTTGTTACCCTCATTCTAAACCTATTTTTGTTACATAATGAATAATTAATGTTAATAGTTACCGTAATAAATGGTGTAATAGTTAATAAAATGAAAAAATAAGTATTCAAAGAGCATTACCAATGAAAATAAATAGTTTAGAATTACATTTTGTAGAACCCGCTCTACATACATGAATGAATGTTGTAATCAATTCCGTGGCAGCAGAGATTTTGTAGTCTTCTATTAATTAAGGATCGAGGATCTATCAACCACAACAACACCTCCTTGATCCTGATACCTCCACATATCATGTGGTTGATACCTGCTCGATCCTCAATTAACAATAATATGTAATAATAATAATAATAATAATAATAATAATAATAATAATAATAATAATAATGCCTTTATTGATATGGCGAGGCTGGGGCCATCAGGCCCGCTCTTCCGCCTAACCACATATCACATGTTTACAATAATCGATTTGAAACGTATATATAAGTCAAGTTTGTTAGAGATATATTTCTGAGAGTGTATGAGGATAATAAGTTCTCACGAGAAACTGTGACGTGGGGTATTCCCCCCTGTGCGCTCCATTCCATAAGGTGTATACGAGTAAGTAGCCGATTACCGGAGAAATCAGCAGAACCATGAGTGACGTCACTGTGTAATCGACGTGCGTGCCAAGATCGTTCGAGGAACGCAATGCAGGCGATTTCCAATGAGCGCCGATGCGAAACACTCGATATGCATTATTAAAGCTCTAGAAATCAACATTCCTCCTGTGAATCAAGTAAGAACGTGCTGTTACTATACGAAGATATTAATCAAAGTCCGGCTGGTTGAAACAAAGATTTCGTATTGAATTTTCTCAATACAATTTTTCATGATGATGCGGACTTTTGCTGCGGACATTCACCATATGTAATAAGCTTCAGAGCTCCACGCTGAAATAATACCTAGCGTGCTAAAACACCACGTACTTTCTCGCCCGTACTTTCACGCAAAATTATGCGAAAAGTACTCAAATTTTCGAAAAATTGTACATGACCTTATTACAAAATCTATCTTTAAGGAACAGATTTCATTAATGGAAAAAATCTCTATATTCTTATTGTAGATGTAGGAAGACGCAGGAAAAAGTTTTAATTTTTCCAATTTTCGAAAAATCAGGGTTTTCGACAAAATGATACCTGTATCATTATCTTAAACGTCTTTTATACTATCCAACAACAAAATTTAATCAAAAACAATGAATCAATTTTTTTGAAAATTTGGAAAATGTCCCAGGGGCTTCATGTAAAGTACCCCAGAAAACATCGGCTTCAAATTCAAGGGTCCGCGACATCAGGCAGATCGATTGGGGAATGTCAATTTTTGAGAAAATTAGCTGAACGGTTTAACCGCCAGCGTTGTTCACAGACGGACGGACGGATGGAGGGACGTTTTGCTGTCATTCGACTTTTCGGTATCAAGAGCCCACAAAACATGGACTCTGGCTACACCACGTGTTCGAGGATTTTCTTTCTATATTCAACAGCTGGATTTATCAACTTTTTCGTTATCAGGGTCCTGTAACACGATTTTTTCTGCCGAAAATTCACCGTTTTATCGCGGTGCCCCGCTTGTGGGAGATGTCCCAACCCCGCCCGTTGTCATGTAGCGGGGTTGGAGAAAATCCCGCTCCACGACAGTAGGTCAGCGCCGGATCTCTCCAACCAGCGGGGGAAAATCATCGACAACTCCCGAATACAAAACATGTACTACACTTACTAATGACCTTAGCAATTGACGCGCCTGGAATCACTAACAATCAATCAATTGCTATTTTCAATTACTTATTTAATTTATTCTACTAAGCTCTCGAGATATACCTGACAATAGTTGAGAAATGCCCCGCCACCTGTATTCCTAGGGAAGAGAAGCGAGAGTGATTTCGGCCAGGAGCTAGGAATGCGACATCAAGGCCGATGTTTTCAAAACATCGATGTTTTTATAAAATCATCGATGTACGAGTATTTAACATCGATTTTTTGAAGCTGATGTTTTTTTAACATCGATTTTTGTGTTCGATATTTTTTAAATAAAAAAGACCAATCAAGAGAAAATTCGATAATAATTTCCAAATAAACATACATTGAAAATTCTTCAGACCAAAGTGACTAAATGTAAAAATAATAAAATCTAGTTTTCGTCAATAAAGAAATCTATATTGCTTTTTAATTATCGAATCAGATAATAAAAGTTTTGTTAATTTTCCTGATGAATTTTTGACTTTCTTTTGGCAGTTGAAACGCAATTAAGTAGCAATAATAGATATAACATTCAAATTAAATCTCCCCCCCCCCGTGAATTTCAATGGGTACTAAGTCAGTTTTAAAAATATCGATGTTCAGTAACACGGATGGTTTTGGGTAGATGTTTTAATAACAGATTCTGAGCATCGATGTTTTGTTGGCAGTGCCGCGGCGCGGCGCGAGGGGCGCTGGCGGCGAGGGGGCGAGCGCCTCGCGGGAGCGCTCCGCTGACGTCACCGGCCGTCCGTTTCCGGTTGGGACCCAGGTGCTCCTCTGCGCCGCTCTCCCCCCGCGCCGCCCGCGCCGAGCCGGTTCCTGGCTGCCGGTCGCCGCCCCGCCCCGCCCCCGTTCGCTCACCCAAGAGACAACGCCGTCGGAGAGTGATCGCCCCCGGCGCTTTACAAAGTGATCCCGGCTGAGGAACAGGGGCGTGAGGGAGTTTCAGAAAAGATCTCAGCACACGAGAATTTTTCGCAACGCTGCGCAGCGCTTTCGCATCGCAGTTTGTTTGAATATAAGCGTTTAATTTATTATAAAACATAACAATAAATTATGCACTGTTTATCAAATAACACTATAACCAACACAAATTGTGGTATTGTTCAAGATTAAAATAAAGGGAGCTGAACGCCTAATCTCTCTCTCTTAAATTCACCATTGTCGAGTTGAGGGAGTCCTCTCTGCATTGAGGTAGTCGGGTCAGAACAGTCTCTTTGAATAAGAGTGACAATCTTCATTCGATTTACTAAATCAATTAATTTCGTTAACTTGAGACACGATATTTAAAAACATATCAAAACATTATCACGGAGATCAAAATACTAATTCTGGGTCTAGGGACACTTGTGCACTAAAAATTTAACAAGTGATAAAAGTTGGAATTAAACAAAACAGCTATTTTTATGCGTCAGTTTTTATAACAGATTGTATTGTGTACTTCCGACAAGTGCGATATATTTAAACGGTGGAGAATATCTTTATGCGGCACTTTGTCTCTCTTGGGCTGAACAGAGTGAGAGGCGGATATGGCGTCGCGCTTCCTATTTCTATCCCTGGCAGCATCAATCAAATCAGTAGCGTTGCCATTGATACCAACGTCATATGAGTCAAGAGAGTGGGTGTCGCCGTTGTCGTCACTGATTCTAACGGCACCGTTTCGGCGTCGCCAATGCAGAGCGGCGGGAAATACGAAGGCAGCACCGTCACCTCCGCAGAATTCCGCTCACGCCTCGCGCCGGCCGTCCTCTCGGGTGGGAGGTTTTCATGAGTCACGTGCATTGATTGATTGTAGAGATTCCGGGCGCGTCAACTGCGAAGGTCTTTAGCAAGTGTAGTGCATGTTTTTTGCTCGGGAGATGGCGGAGGTCTTCCCCCGCTGGATGGCGAGACCCGGCGTCGACCTACCCGTCGACTTGCGTGGTTTTCCTCTACCAGGTATACCCCACCAGCGGGGCACCGCCCCAGTCGGGACAAGTTCTAAGCCCCCGACCGGTCTCCCGGCATGTTTGGAAGTGTAGTGCGTATTATTGTGTGTGTGTGTTTAAGGAGGGTGAGGAAAGGACAAGGAAAAGGTAGGAAAGATCGCGCACGGTCCGTGGCCTGTTTGTTAGGATACTGCTCCGGCATTCACCTGGTGTTGATCGGACAAAACCACGGAAAACAACCGTTCAGAGCAGCCGGCCGCTAGAATTATCCTCCAGACAGCGACTGAATTCGACCTACCTGACAAGCTCCTGTCGAAAATCCTGCTGCCCGTCGGGACTACAACCTAAGACTACCCGGTCAGACGCTTTCGGGTCGGAGAATTGTATGAATCATGTGTACATTATAGGCACCATCAATGTAGTATCAGTATCACCTGGCCTCAGACCGAGATGGTCCGTATTGTCTGCCCAAGACACAAAGTAATGTAGACGTTGACGGAATCTTAAGAAAAAACGTAGCATATTTAAATTAGTTGTAGAAGTGCAAATATAGTTTGAGAGAGAAGAATAGAATAAGTTACTTTTATTGTTTGGAGTTATACGGATACGTGAAAATGCATCGCTTTTTACCTTATCTACGTGAAGGAACATTCTTGAAAGTTAGAAAAGTATTAGAATTACAACGAAATTAAATAACTCTTTCTTTCCTTTATTCAAGTTCTGAAATATATAATTAATTATATTGTTTGTGTGCTACGTTTCTTTTCATTTTCTTATATTTGTTCCTATTAAGTTTGAAGTGTTTCTTTTTCGAAATCTACGGCTCAAGAAATTCAAGAAATAAAATTGTCATGAAGAATCCTGAAGAAAAATATTATAAAAAGAACTCAAAACAATGTTGAAAGGTAAACAAAAACGTAAAAAACATCAACCAATTAATTCTTCTTCTTTGACTTCAAAAGAAGTATTATGACCCCGTCGAAGCTGAAGCGCAAATATATAATTCGGAATCACTTTTATCGAGTTCTTGTAAGTATTGGGGAAGTAAGAAACGGCCTCTAAAGTCGTCTTCCATGATTACAACTACGAACTTGAAGCGCAACATTGTTTTCGGACATGACCACATCTTAACGCGATTCTGCTCTGTCTCTCGGGTACAGTCAATTCAAAATCTCGCGCCCCCGCGAGGCCATTGAGTTGATATTAGCTGGCGCTGTTTTCTTAAAAACCCTTGACTAACACTTTAGCACTTCACTTTCATTTTAGACTTATATTGTATCGGCCCATATACTAATAAAAAACGAAAGAATTGTTTTCGCTCATCGAGTGAAAGTACAAAACGGCGCTGTCGATTCATGTTACAGAAGTGCGCAGCATAGTAACGACAGTACTTGCGCCGGACGGCGGGTGAAATCTCAGTTCTCGTGCACCATGCACCGTTCAAGGAAAGTTGGGGCTGTCAATGATTCGAAGATAGCAGTTCCCATTCCATGTAGATGTCGGAAATTCGTTTGTTGATGTGAATATGCGACGGTTTTGTCCCCTACCAGGATTTAATCCTTAGGTCGAAAGGTCAGCTTCCGTGGTTTTCTTCGCTGTGACGAAAGATCTCCCTACACAACAGGTCACAGACTGCACACGGTCGTCCCTTCCTTCCCACCGATCTCTGCCGATCTGGTCTTGCACTCCCTGGAACGCACGTTCCGACCCTTCCCCCTCGAAATCGGCAAGTACCTGACGGAAGTGGCTTATATTAAAAACGGTTGGAGAATGGCTGATTATAACAATGATAGTATTTTAGACAAGAAGTGCATGGCTAAGAACAAAAACGCTCACCCAAGGTGGGAGTCAAACGCATGGACTCTTTGTACCGGCGTTTTTAGAAGCCCTCGTTTTAGCGGCCTTCGTTAGGTATGCGACGTCGTCGTCGATGTTTTGAAAACATCGATGTTTTAAACATCGATATATTCAATGCAATGTTTTATAAACTTCGATGTTTTATTCTCGACGTTTTTACGTTTTTTGTTTCATTAATGAATGAAGCAATTTCAATAATGGAGTAAGTTTTCTTAATCACAATTTTGCAAAAGTTAAAATATGAAATAATAAATGACTTTGTACTACTTCTTTCCCATAGCACACTATTTCTCACCTGAGACGATGCAGATGATTGTGTATTTCCTACGTTTTCATCATACTTTTTACATGGAAACGCGTTTTATAACTTTATTTTGTGTTAAATTTTAAACATAAATTAATATACACGGTCTCAGTCAAATTTTGTTTTCGCACAAACTGAATGTTGAAAACATCGCTGTTTTTTGTCGACGTTTTATTAACATGGATGTTTTTATATTGAAGACGGATGTTTGACAACATCAGCTTTGTTGTCGATGTCGCGTCACTAGCCTTCATTGCTCAGTTGGGCGAACCCCGTTTTAAACCAAAATTAATTCCCAAGCACGTGAGCGAGGAAAGCGACTGGTCAATCCGTCTGCTCGACAGGGCTCCGAGCGGGATTCCCGAGTGGCCGGCGCGTGGCGCGTGGCGCGGACGCGTGGCGCGGGCGCGTGGCGGGGAGCACGCAGCTGGGCGGCCGGCCGCGCGCCTTCGGCGGCGGGGCGTCGTGACCCGTCCCGGGCGCGAGCGACACGCTCCGGGCGGGCGCGTTCGGAAATCCCGCCCCGGAAGCGGACGCGGCCTTGAGGCTCCGCGCCCGCGCCCGCGACGCAGGTGCCCCGACCGCTGCCACCTCCGGGAGGCACTGGCGGAGCCCCAACAGCCCTACACAGTCCGATTAAAATAAGTTGGTGATCGACAGTTGGCCTTCTGAAGCTGTAACGTCATACAATATGATTTGGTTACTTTCATAAGCATTCATTTCAAGTGTTTGTTTTCGGGTCCCGGGAACACGTGCTCAGTGGTTCGCAACCTGTCAACGTCGCTTTTTCCACACGCAACTGTCAATCACCAACTTATTTTAATCGGACTGTAGAGTTTCCGTTTATCTTCCTTTACTTGGCACAATTGATTTAAATATTCATTTCTGCTCGAATTATAGTTATAGTTAGTTATAGTTAATGCCTTATTTTACGTGGCGAGACTCGGGCCATCAGGCCCGCTCTTCCGCCTGACCACGCAAATTTCTACTACGCTCCTTTCACCACCTAGCGGAGAAAGAAGGTATTATCTCGGGCGACGAAACAGGCGATTTGAATTTAGCTCAGAGGCGTCATTTAGGCTTCTGGATCTTTCACATGCAAGTAAATCTACTAACATGGGACAGCCGGCTTTACTTCCCCTCCGAAGGAAGACGTACGAAGGATTTTTTCGCCCTTAAAAAATCCACGGCTTTGCTGTTTGAACCCGCAAACTTGGGTATGACAGTCCGGTACGCTAACCATTACACCATCAAATCCGCTAATTATGTGATTGTTTAAACAATAATATTGTATAGTATCATATCTAGAGTACATAGTGTGCAATAATATGATTATTACTTAACCCAAATCTGCGATTCTCCCCCCCCCCCCAATAATCGGCTGGATCCCCCCTCCGGGAGAAGAAGGTCATGCTCCAATGAGGATATTCTGACGTGGACCAGCAGTGGTGGAACACATAGAACTTTCAAATCCTATTATAAGGAATCGTCATCAACCTGAGGGATTAAACAAGGCGGTTGTTCCGGTCTCAAGTAATTTAAAGTTGGATTTCAAATTGATCGCTTCCTTGGCAGCGTTTCCTTGGGCGTCCCACATTCCTTCTTCCTTGAGACCTGTGGTTGAGAAGTCGTTTTGGAATGCGGTAATCCTCCATTCTGTCACGATGTCCTAACCAGTTTACTCGCTAACTTTCGATTTTATCAACAGCAGTAGTGATATTATTTATTACTATAAATAATGACCTATTTATTATATGTATGTATAAATGTATACACATTAATATTTTCTTACTAAAATTTTGTATCTGTATGAAACTATTATAAATTAAAAACTATTAAACTATTATCACTTTGTATTTGAATCTTAGGACTCTCTTACAGGGGCCCACTTAATCCCGGTGAACGTGTCTGTTTGACGCGTTGGGGCCATCACATACGAACGTTACGAACAACAACATAAAAACGTTACGAACGAAATTCGTCTGTCTGATGCCCTTCGGCATACGTGCTCGTTGTTGCTTGTGTACTGAAGCTCTATGCGTGTAATCTTGCTTCTAGCACGGTCTTCCGAGTCATCGCCCAAACAAAGGCGAGTAATAAATTGACCGAGCTGCGTGGTAGGAGACAAGAACAGTCTGCCGGTCGCCGCGATGAAGACATTAGAGCGCAGTAAACTCAGATGAACAAATCTGTTCGCCTGTGAGCGCTTTCGGGATACGATTAAATAAGAGATGGTACAACACAGACGGGCATCGAGAATGTTTTACGTACGCCGGGTTTATCTGGATCACTAAAGAAAATAGGACGACGTTGGGAGATCGTTTTCGTTATATCAAAAACTAAAAAAATGAGACCTATTAGAGGCTCAATAGGTACTCAGTGATCGATAGATTCGTGTGTGAGAAACTGTAAAAGCCTAGATTATTCTCAGAAATGTAGGTCCCAATATTGTTCATTACATAAATTCTGTAACTATTTAAGATCAGACGTTGTATTAGAACAGCAGTTAATGACAGTCACATGAAGACGTCATTTTGGTGGTCATTGAAGAAATCCTTAGGGTGAAATGGTCAGAGTGGATCCGTTTTCGGCCGAAGAAATGTTCGCGCGCGAACGGCCGACTGATTCTGCCGACCTGAGTGGTCACACTGCATCCGACTGCAATAGACATCTGTCTGTGAATTATTGAGTATAAGTGGCATTGAATGGAAGCGAGAGGATTACAACTGCTTGCTGACAACTCTGCTCTTAAATTTCTTCTACTTGAAAATCAAAAAGGTCGAATTTTAGAACATGCATTACTAAAGAGGAACGACTGTTAATCACAATAAGATATGTGAGATTATGTCACATGTTTACAACACGTTTTGTATTAGTTTCGCCCATTTCTTCTGCGATTTCATTCCATAATTTCCTGCTTTTGTCCCTGTTGTGAAATCTGGAATCCGACATCTTCCACAAAGCTTCTCGTTCGTGTACAAGGGAAACCAACTTTTCAACATCCGTCTCCGATAGCTCAGATCTGCCGAATAAATCAAATTCATTTGCTATCGGTCTGCCGACTTCGAAGTTCGCCCATGTTCGCCAGAACTTGTCGAATGCAACGTGACCGTGCCTGCACTCTAGAAAGGGTTTGAAATATTCGGCTGTAAATGGCCGTGTTCGGCCGAACGTGAATTCGGCCGAATAGAGGAGAGCTCTTGCCGTTTTCTTACCAAACTTAATGACGGGTGACGGAAGTAATTGAAAAATGAACGTTCACTACAAAACAACTACGAACACTACCAACAAGTGTCTTCTTTAAAAAAATTATATTAGAGGTAAGAACAACATCCTATAAGCCTTTCATTCATGTGGAAAATATATTTTCGGATATTTGTTCATTTTATCAATTTCCTATTTTATGCGTATTTCAATTATTTATCATAATATTTATTTTTATGTAATTTTGTCAATTGTAAAGAGAGGAACATGGTGTAGATGTAGATTTGAGGGGGTAGAAGACTTTTCGTTTAAAGAAGAAGAGGGGATAAAAAGGTCGCCTTTTTTGTTACTTGTTAAAGACCCCCTACAACGCATTCAATCGTAAATATATCTTGCTTTATGTAATATCTAGAAAAAATATTTTAAAGACATTGTCCAACTTGACAAGTAAAACCGATTTATCCACGAATTGCTGTTATAATACGTGAGTTATCTGCATTGGTGTACAGAATGTACAAGTATACCGTAAGGTGCCGCACTTGAACCTTTTTCCTTCACAATTCGTAAATCTACGTAATTTATATTGTTTGAAAAATATCTTGGAATATACTTTTTGGAATTTATGTCATCTCTTGCCAGTTATATAGCAACTTCTTTGATGTATCTTTAATAAATTAATGTCGAATTTTGTAACAATATTGTTCGGTAAGCAGTATCTTGGCAGGATACTACATTTATAGACAATCGATTTCTCATTAGTACTTTTTCTTTGATCAAGGAAACGCCGAGTAGGAAACTTAATGGTTTTGTCTATTTGTTTTATTAATTACGAGGAAATGTCTTAGAAAATTATATTTGTCGCATGGTCTTTCATATGCAGTTGGATATCATTTTTCACCTACGATACGTTTCAAACGGTAATTCGTATATTGATACGTGCATTGAGTGTCGCTTCCATGATATTTCGTATTTGTATTGGTCATTAGTGGTCTGTGCGAAGTTATAATACATACATTTACAAATCCAATTGCACTGTACTAACTCACAAGGCTAACAGTCGTTGACGATAAAACATAAAATATAGTATTTCAATTATAAGTATATATTTAATTACAAACATCTCTTGTACATGTTTGTAAAATGTCTAACATCACAGCGCCCTGTTACTCAAACACCTACCTTCTGAAACAAATTATATAGAATTTATTGTAATTAGGAGCTTTAGTAGCTTGGAATGCTGTGTAGAACGCTACTTCCAGTCGTAAATATAGACGTCCTAATTGCGAGTCCTGAGCATTTCTTTCCTGCACGACTATATTTTCGAGTTCAGGAACGTCCAAAATTAAATGTCTAATTGCGAGCCCAGATCTTGAATGCGCATAATAAGGGTGAGAAACCAAGCGATTAAGAAGCGACATGGAAACTCGACCCGTTGTGTCTTCTCTTGGTCGGGAAACGAAGCAGCTATAAATTCAAGAAATGCGCAGCGTCACTGAAAAGATCTCTTTGTGAGGGTTTCTAGCGTGTGAAAGAAAGAAATTATTTGAAAAAAATCCTTCAATTTTATTTTGGCTGCTCTTTGAGTAGAATCAGTCGTGGGGTCTTTCTCATGGAGGTGTAATATGCATATAATAATTTTCAATTTACATTTTTATTACAAACATGTTGTCAATGATTTCACTTTCCGTTGTAAGTATTTCTGAGGAAATGAAATATTTATAAAAAATCCAAATTCGAATAACATTCAAATTGAAACATTAATTAAGACTAACGTACAAAAATATTACCATTCTAATGCTGAGATAGACGAGTTTTAAAAACTCAGTATCAATTACCAATTTAAAAATTAAGACATTGGTTCGAGGAAAGAAAGCACGAAAATCGATTTTCGGTTGTTGCTGGGCGTGGGAACTCGTTTAAGAGATACGTGCGAAGAATGCAAAGGTTACACACACAAGTTACCAAATGAGGATCGTCTCGAGGTCAAATTTAATGAACGCTCCATATCCGGCTCCTTGCAAGGAAAGTGTTCCATCAGGTGATGACATAAGACGATGCCAGGTTACAAAAACGGGGAGCCAAAAGTGCCGAGAAGGACAGTGAACGATGGGAACTACTTTGACTAATATAACTCAAAGACCAAAGTATTTTAGGCCGCCGAGTTCTCTTCAGATACTATCTATAGAATTGACACCACAAAAATAAAAACAAGACTAATTTTCAAGTTTTGAAAGCAACAACGCAGCACGAAGTTGAATTAGAAACAGTCGTTATCATCTACAGTTATCCACGCAACAAACTAAATGGAAGAATGTGCCGAATAGGATTTCCAAGTGAATTAAGGATTCTACAGAAGCCTTCGAATATTTGAAGTACTTTAATTATTTTATAATTTAACGTGGTACACATATGACAGTAAGTGAATATCGTTTACGTTTATATTCGTTACCCTCTTTCTTCGATGTCCAGTGTTTGCTTGCTGGCGAAGGGAATATTAGGAGTAAAAATGGGCGAGGCGGCGGCGGCGGCCACCCCCCCCCCCTCCGCTCGATCTGGGCGGAATCGAAGCGCGTGGGAGAGCGCCATCTGAGCGGGGGCGGGGGCGGGGGCGGGGGCGGGGGCGGGGGCGAAAGGAGGGCAGCGCGTGGCCGACGCGAGGCGAGGCGAGGCGCCGGTGGTCGTGAATCAGTGAATGGCGGTGGAATGGAATCCGGCCGGGCAACGACCTTGCGACTGGCCTTCGCCGACGCCCGCCTTCGGAGGGGAGGGGGAGGAGGAGGGGGCGGGGAGCGGCGGGCGCCAACCCACACACCCAACGCCTCCGCCGCCGCGTCGGGCTGAGCTGAGAGATTCGAGCCGGCCGGGCTGTGAAGTCGTGACGTGGGCGGCGGAGCCAGCTCCGTGGTAACAAGGCGCTGGCGAGAGGTACTGTTCCATCCGCGTCTACTAGGTGCTCGAGACGATCTGCGCTGCCTGGCTTCCCCCAATGACTCTCCTGAGTTTAACGAGGGCTTTGTCCACGCCACGGAGAGGCGGAGAGAAGGAATGGCAGAGGACGATGAGAAACTGGTGCAAACAGAGAGAGAGAGAGACCAGCACAATGAAAATGTATTTCGTATTGCATTTGCTCCTAGCTTTTCGAAATAATCGTCGACAATGTTTTAACAACGATGGGGGAGCTTAATCTTTTTAACTGATTGATCTGTTTAAATGGATAATCATAAGTTGAATTGCATAAGATCTTTGCTTCAAATGATGAAAATGATTTAATGTTCTTACGTCTCCTAGACGCCAAATGATTGTTCTGCCCCATCATATTTTTTTCTCAAAAAGAGTATTTTCTTAACAGTAGATGAAGTTTTGTTTGACAGGTTCTGATTCTACAAGTACTTGACCATCAGAGAAAGTTATACATATCGCAGTGTCAGGTAGTAGGGAAAACAAAAAAACGTCAGGTTCTGGTTATTCTCTTGTATAATCGTAGAGAAATATTTTGTTTAAGAACATTAATTCATCAGCACCTTTCTGGTTGTAGGCATGTCTACAAGGCTAGGAACTGACAATATAATCAAGATATACCTTTCTGACACACAACAGGTTAAAATAAAGAACGAGTAAGTTTTGACCGAAGTAGAGAGAATAAATGTTACATTAACCACACGGACGCTACGTTATAACTGTAAAGTGCTGACTCAAATAATTTAGAACCGGCAGTAATCACAGCATCCGAGCAGCATATTTCCGTGAGAAAGAATCAACACACTTCTCCAGCTGTTGAGTCATCGCGAGCACGCAGATTAGCTTACGTTCCCGACGGCTGTTAACGAGTGAGATCATGCGTTTCGTCACTTGGAGGGGGCGCTCTCTTTGAGAAAGTATGTCGAAGAAGTGGCGGAGAGAAATAATTTAAGTGAGAGGTGTCCCACCATAAATAATACGCGTGATGCTTCTTAGAAACGGGTCCAGAAAAGAACTCCTTGTTGTGTCTGTTGGTCAATTGGCTGTTAATAGGTCACTATTGCTGGGACAGACAAACTATCAAAATGTTACTTTCCTATTGCAACATTGTGTTTTTTCAGTATTTAAGTTTGCAATTTTGTCATATTCTGTTGATAGGAACGTTTACACTTCCGTGTACACATCAATGTACGGTTATTTGAAGAAATCCATGCAACTAATTCATAGGTGTGACGATAAGTGAGGCTATCGCAAGAGCGAAATGCAACGGCAGCACGCAACTAGTTCTCGCAACATCCAGGTGCGTAGTCAGGTGTGCAGGTTTGCCTCAATCGTGGAATTACTGTGTTTTTTAAATACACCGATTTTTTTTGTTCCCATTCTGAAACATTTGCAAATCCGATACGTGACGCGTCTAACAGGATAAAGGCGACAGGGGCGCAGAAAGTAGAACAGGTCGTGCGTCATCTGGAGCAAAATATCGTGCAATCACATTGTGACTCCGCCCAAAGAGTATCACGAGGAATGAGCTGTGCAATGCAGGAACGAGAGTTTGAAGGCGAACTTGTATAGAAGCTCAGGCGAATCGAATTCGATGTCGCAGACTACGATACGTCAGCGTCGCCACTGGCCGGTAACATTATTCACCACGAGATCCAAAGTTCGAGATTCGACGGTCCTGGATTTTCGACACGAGCTTCATAACTGGATCGAATTCAATCCGTCAGGAGGAAAATTCTGCGGATGGCTCCTCTGACCGGTAGTTTTTCGTTTGTTTTTCTCGATCAATAATAATAATAATAATAATAATAATAATATAATAATAATTTATTAAGTCACATATACAATTACAATCGTGTATGACGAGTCAAAGTGATGTTTTGGGTGGAGAGAGTGAAATTACATTACATACTCGCCGAATGCCATAATAAACGGGCCATGAACCGCGCACGATCTTTTTTCTTCATCTTTTGCCTCATCCCTCTCTCTCTCTCTCTCTCTCTCTCTCTCTCTCTCCCACAAACATACACACAAGTTACATGCACTGCCCTCCCTCCCATGTCACGAGGCCAGTTGAGAGCTTGGAATTTGCTCAGCGAGGGTGATACCCTCCTGGAGGAGAATATCTGGCGAGAGAAACATCCTGACCTGTAGGTTGGCGTCGGATATCACGTTCCAGCTGGGACTAACAACCTACGTTAATGACAATATCGGAATCAATAGTCAATCACTCGACTCCCATTTTGATGACATTTATTTTTTCTCCAACTTTTTCTTCTTTAATTAAAAATGCTTGAATATTGCTAATGACAATGAATAATCTTACGAATCGATTGTTAGTCACCAGCTTTCCCTTTTCATTTATTATTTATTTATTTTTATTACTTGAAAAAGCAACATTCAAAAGCTAGCCTAATAAAAATAATTAAAATAACATTTAAAAATGCTTGATTTCGTTGCATCACTATTGCTTTAATATTTTTATTTTCTGTAATTGGTTCTTGGGGTTCATTTATGACATCAATTTCATATACCGGGGTTCGGGTTAACAATTCGTTGATGCACACATGGTATACTACTTACCGAGGTATTACTTACTATAGAGTAAGTCTGAATGCAGGAAAACCACAATATACACGTGCTTTTCATCAGAACCAGTAATTGGTAAATTCGAATAGCTTTTAAATCCCTCGGAATTTAATGCAGAAAATGAAACGAGTTCAAAAATTTTAGGAAAACAGACATAAGTATTTTTGTTTCTGATTTAATTATTATTTTAAAGTAACTTGCATGAACTCTCTGTAACTTTTCACTTTCATTATTTCTTGTGGTTGGCAAACTTGCTTCTTAATTTTAAAATTAAGAAATGACCCTTCCTAATTTCCTAATTCCGTCAGCCGTTACCAAGACGACAATTGGATGTTGTGAACTTCCTTGAGGTTCGGCATCGCAGGTCCTAATTAGAAGAACGCCTTCCCTCGCGATCAGGGCTGGAGCCCCCCAGTCGCACACCGGTGCCACAATGGAGAAAGCAACGCAGATACGATCGCTTCGCGCCGAGCTTATCACGAAACAGCCGGCTGGTGCGGGGTCCTCGGTTCGATTTCCTAGCAGCCTTCCGGCGTTGCGGTAGCGGCTAGGGAAAGGCGGTAACTAACGCAATGGCTGCTGCTGCTGCAGGGGAAGCAATCACGCCTATTGTTAGAATCTGTGTATGGAACGGTCGCGGCACTGACGATCAACATTCAAATGGTGTAGTCAGACTCACAGATGCAAAATCTTTAAAATTATTGAATGGGATGACCGTAAAATCTTATCAGTTTGAAGTTTTTTTCCAAGAAAATAACCAAGTATTTTACAAACCACAGTACTCGTATTCTATAATACCATGACTATCCATTTTATTCGGAGGATTTTTACACTCGGCTTGAAAGCGTTAGTGAATTAGTATTGTCAATGTGCGCCCGCACGAACTACTTAACCATCTGGGAAGCCTCTATTAGCTGCAGCCCAGCACTGCCCATCCAGTTTTGATCTGCAGGCCCTGGAGTTGTTCTAGCACACTTACGGGGATTTGTGTCGATAGGTTCTTAAAAATAGTACATTACCATCATATTTCCTGAGTGATTAATACATGTATGGGCGCTCCTATTCTATAGCGACTATCCGGATTGGGATGGTATAACGGTCAGCGTATCGGATTGTTGTAGCCAAGATTGCGGGCTCAAACCTGACCGAAGCCGTGGATTTTTGAGGGCGAAAAAATCCTTCGTATGGGGAGGGGAAGTAAATCCGGTTGTCTCATGTTAGTAGATTTACTGCAAGATTCTCAAGCCTAAATGAAGCCTCTGAGCTAAATTGAAATCGCCTGTTTCGTCCCCCGAGATAATACCTTCTTTCTTGGCTAGTTGGTGAAAGGAGCGTGGCGGAATTTGTGTGGTCAGACGGAAGAGCGGGCCTGACGGCCCGAGTCTCGCCACGTAAAATAAGGCATGAACTTAACTTAACCTAACTATGGACTTCTAAGAGGATAAGTGTGAGAAGAGAACATAGTGATGGATCTAAAAAGTATTCCAAAGAGAGACAATTTCAGTTCAAAACTCCATAATTATTTTATCTTTATAATACCAATATTTTTATTGTTAGCATGACATGAAAACAGTACATACTAGGAAACCTTTTTTTGGACGTGACGAGATCCAAGTAGGTACTTTGAATAGTTTAAGTAACATTCCAAAAACAACGTTTTTTCACGTTTTCGTTCCCAGACCTGATAATAAGAAATCCTCCGTCGGCGCGCGATTACAACAACTGCTTGTCAGCTAGGTCGAATTCAGCCGCTGTCTAGAGAAGAATTCTCGAATGAGAAACGCCGGAGCAGTACCCTAACAAACGGCGCACGGACCGCGCGTGATCTTTCCTTCCTCTTCCTTGTCCTATCTTTAAGCCTTACCTACACACACATTTACAAGCACTACCCCACCACACATGCCGGGAGACAGGGCGGAAGCTTAGAACCTGCCCCGGCTGTGGCAGTGCCCCGCTTGTGGAAGATACCCGATTAAGGTAAACCCCGTTAGCCGACAGGTAGGTCGGCACCGGATCTCACTTTCCAACGGGGAAAGATCTCAGCCGCCTCCCAAGTGAAAAACACGCACTACACTTACGGGAATAATGATCTTAGCCACTGACGCGCGCGGAATCAAACAAAACATCCACAATACGAAGCTCTCTACTGTTTCTTACGAAGGCGAGAAAGTTGGCTGAAATGTTGGCTTTGGCGGTCCGCGCAGATGTCGGAGCGTGGTGGCCTGCTTGGCACGGTGAGGCGGCGCGGCGCGGCGCGGCGCGGCGCGGCGCGGCGGCGGTGGTCGGGCGGCGTGGGAGGCGCGGTCCTGGAAAGGTCATTACGCCCCATTACATTAATAAGCGCGTCATTGGCGCGTCCGGTCGTTTCCTTGGCCGTACGCGACGCGACGCGGCGCGACGCACAGCCACGCACGCGGCCCTGCGGCAGGAGGCCTGGGGCAGCGCGTGCCGATCGCCCTTTTTTTTCAATCCTCCCTCTCCAGTTACCCTGGAGGGGCGGGAATTTATTCAAGTGATTTGGGTACACGAGAGAGCCGCAGCCGGTGAGGCTTATGCAGCTGGGATAGGGTCTATATTAAAAATACTATTACTTAATGTAGCGACCCTTCTCGGGGACGAGTGTGGTGGCGTTCCCACGGGGGGGGGGGCTAGCACTCCGGACAAGGTTTGACATTTAGCAGGCTGCGTGCATTCCTGGGACGACGAAGGACCGTTTCCTGGAATGTCTTTATTTTATTATTATTATTATTATTCCATTACATCACGACTAAAGATCTTATGAGTCGGCTGAATATAAAATCTACTCCAGGTTGCAACCAGCTACCTAAGGAGCAGATTCAGTGACTATCAGTGCCTCTACAATACTTTACGCAAAATGTGGGCTGTTCCAAATAAAGCAATTTCTTGCACTTCCCAGTCTTTTGAATTACCTGGGAGTTTAGACAAGTTCTTACTCAAATTTTGCGGAACAAATCCCAGAGCTCCGATAACTATCGGGACGACCTGTGCTTTTACGCCCCACATTCGGCTGATCTCGATTTCCAAACTCTTGTATTTAAGACGTTTCTCTGCCTCCTTGGTAACGACGTTTTGATCGCAAGGTACAGCCACATCGATAAGTAAACACGATTTTTTGGCCAAATCCCGGATAACTATATCCGGTTTGTTTGCCGCTATCGTGCGATCAGTTTGAATTTGTTGGTCGTACAATATCGTACACAATCCAACAGACGTCACCGGTTTCGGTGAGTGTTCGTACCACTTGGGGCATGTGTTTGGAACTTCGAGGGCGGTACAGATCTGCCAGTGGAGGTAGCTACACACCCTGTCATGTCTTTTAAGGTATTCGGTCTTTGCTAGGATTGGACAAGCTGAGACAATATGATCAATGGTTTCTACTTGCTCCAGGCAAATGCGGCATTTGTCATCTTGGGAAATTTTGAGAACCGCTTTATCATAATGTCGTGTTCTCAAGGCCTGATCTTGGGCAGCTATTACAAGTGCTTCCGATTCTGGCTTCATCCTTCCCCTTTTAAGCCACATAAATGATTGATCTTTATTGATCTGCACCTTGTCCATTCTTTTTAGGTATTGACCGTGGAGTGGTTTGTCTCTCCACGATTTCTTTAACATTTTTTGTGTCTCACACTTCATGTTTAGCAGCATCAGAAGTTCAGTGTCTGTGTTATTCGACGTGTCTTGCCTAGTTTTCTTCGCAATGTTTCTTGCTACACTAACAATGCCTCTGTTTCCCATTCTTCGGTCAGATTTCATGACCTGCCTCATTAGAGGGTCATCTTGATGGCTGACTACATACTTACCCAACCCGACTATTGCGTTGTGCCAGGAGGCCTCAATTTGTCTGAGGCCTCTTCCTCCTTCCTTACGTGACACATAAAGTCTATG
This sequence comes from Acheta domesticus, assembly GCA_031308135.1. Lineage (NCBI taxonomy): Eukaryota > Metazoa > Arthropoda > Insecta > Orthoptera > Gryllidae > Acheta > Acheta domesticus. Next base: position 18,097,063 of record JAHLJT010009436.1, on the reverse strand, counting down.
TATATCAGCTCGAGGGTGGGAAACATGATGCATTGTCAGCAGTTTTCTGGTTTTTCGATCCATGGTGCGAATTTCTTGCTCAGTCCAGTCCACTAGTCCAAAACTGTATTCGGCTACAGGTACCGCCAAACTACCTATTGCAGATATTTTATTCCTGGAATTCAGAGCGGACTGCAGGACCAGTCTCACTCTTCTATAATACTCCCTACGAATTCTCTCTTTCATTCTGCCATTCGAGATGGTTTCACATTCTTCAATGCCCAGATATTTGTAAGTTTTACCTGGCTCAAGATCTTGAATCACAGTGTGCGTATCAATTTCAATGTTCTCAGACGTTGTGAGTTTCCCTCTTTTTAAATTGATTTTTGCACACTTGTCAAGACCAAACTTCATGCAGATGTCATTGCTAAAGTCATTCACGACAGACAGCATTTGGGAGAGAATCGCTTCATTCTTGGCAAACACTTTCAGATCATCCATGTAAAACAAATGTGATACTGGCCTTTCATCACCATGGAGCTTAAAACCAAAGTCAGCTTGCGACAACTGTCTCGATAGTGGGATCAAACTAATGCAAAACAGCAGAGGGGATAGTGAATCTCCTTGAAAAATACCCCTGTTAATCTGAATACTTCTGGTTTCTACTGCTTCCTTTCCGGTGTGTATTAGTAACCTGGTACTCCACGACTTCATACTAGCCTTGCAAAACTCAACAAGTCTAGGATGAAATCGATAGATCTCCAGGGTCTTCAAAATCCAATCGTGTGGTACACTATCAAAGGCCTTTTGGTAGTCAATCCAAGCCATGCTCAAATTACGTTTGCGTTTCTTTACATCATTCAAGATGACTTTATTCAGTAGCAAGATTTCCTTACACCCATAAGAGCCTTTACGACATCCTTTTTGTTCAGCTGGCATTAGATGATTCTTATCTAGATGTCTATACATTTTGTCAGCTATAGCTGAAGTTATAACTTTGTACAGTACTGGCAGACAAGTAATTGGCCTGTAGTTCTTCGCCAAAGAGCTGTCTCCCGCTTTGGGTAGCAAATACGTGATGCCGCGTGTGAGCCATTCCGGGATTTCCTTTGGGTTTTCAAAAATTTTATTAACAGCCTTTGCTAGATGAGAATGTATTGCTGTTAATTTCTTAATCCAATAAATCTGGATCTTATCAATCCCGGGGGACTTCCAGTTTCCCATGTTCTTAATTGCTTGGAAGAGGTCCTCTTCCGAGAATTGGTGAACATCTTCCACTGTTTCTACAAGTTCATCGGCAGCATCAACTTCAGATTGAATCCAAGATGCGTCTTTGTTGTAGGATCTGCTCTCTTCCCAGATTCCTGCCCAAAATGCTTCGACGTCATCTTTTGAAGGAGTAACAGCTTTGCCATTCGGTTTTTGAGTCAGATTGCGATAGAATCTCTTCGCGTCTGTTTCAAACAACCGGTTCTGTACACGGAAATCTATTCTACGTTTGTACCTTCTTATTCGTTGAGCCCATGCTTGAATTTTCTCTTTTAGCTTCTCAACTACCATTAGCCTTGTTGTGTCATTTTCAATTTGGTATTTTTGTTCAACATTGAATATTTTTCGTTGAACTTTAGAGGTGTGCGTTGATTTAGAAGATGCCTCAGCTAAGAATGATATTTCACGCCGGGTGTCGACTATCCGTTTCATAATTCTGTTCATCCATGGGGGTACAGAGCTGTTTACTCTGTTTTGGTGTCGGCCGTCGGTGTTCTTGGCTGGCCCCAAAATTATCTGAGATACTAGATATCCAGTTGCATATATGATGTGATTGATTTCAGTAATATCTAGATCTCTGCCTGGGGTCTCCACCACCTCATTTAAGACAGAATTAACTGTTTCTATCACTCTTTTAGCTTTGGCATTTTCGTATATTCTCCTCAACGGTTCGCGAGATTCAAACGGAAGTTGACTAACTCTTTCTATCTCGCGCCGAAGGAGATTTCGCATCATGTCCTTATCGTGTGATTCATTGCCAGATGAGTTTTCACCACTGACGTGTGTTTCACTGGAAAGCGATGAACCTTCCACGGGATCATCATTTTCAAGTTCTACATGTTCGTCATGTGGATTGTTCGAGCGAAGTACATATTCCGCATTTCTCTCAATGTCAGCAAGTTGATCTGCTGTGAATTTTCCACTGCTGAGTATGTATCGTCGTTGACTGGCAAGCTTCTTTGAGTCTAGGGTAGGTCTCATATCTGGGTTCCGCTCTCTCCATACCTTGAAAACTTCTATTTCAGAGCCCCCATTTTTCGCTTTTGCGTAGTAAAAGCACCACATCACCTCCTTTAATTCATCCCTGGTCCATCTCTGACGATGGCTTCGAGCTACTGCCGGCTCTGGGTCCCTGGGACTAGCATCCGTGGGATGGCCAGACGTCGACAAGGTGACATTAGCTCGGTTTCTGAGCAGGTATGGGACATTGGTAGAACAAGGCACGTTAAGATTCATTACATTGCTTGTTCTATCCATTTTGCTCATTGGTTTGAATTGAAGATTCGCAGGACGCAAGTTCGAGTTCACAGATCACACTTAACCCTCGGGTTGTTTCCTGCCATCCGTTACTGCGACCCACAGTGGCCTCGGGGCATCCCCCCGCAGGGCCCAGCAAGGGGTCCCTCCGATCGCCAGTCGGCATTACTAAACCCTACGGGATTTTCACTGACTGCTGAAGGCAGCCTCCTTCGCTGGCTAATGCAAGGTTCGGGCCTCCACTCTAATCAGTGGCCTGGTGTGCCAAACCAGTTTCTCTCCTGTACCCTCTATGGGCCGACAACAGGAAGTCCAAAGGTTCATGACCCTTCCCTCTCTACTTACTTCCCACTCTCCTCAAAATGGAGTACTTCTTCGTCTGACCCCTCACCTTCAACCCATTCAGCAAGGGAGGCCCCACCGGTAGCTAGGCTACCACTGACATAGCTTTAAGGCTCATGGGGGTACTCAAGCTCCACCACCAGCTGCAAGGTCGTGTACTCCCTAGGTGGAGTTATTATTATTATTATTATTATTATTATTATTATTATTTTTTTTTTTTTTTTTTTTTTTGAAAGCGAGTAGGAGGGGAGAGTAGGGGAAGCGAGGTGGTGTCGAGGAGAGTATTCTTACGAAAGACTGTAACGGGAAGGTTGCGGCTGTTGGACGCTTCCTCTCCGGTTTAGGGTAAGTTATGATTAATAAATTAATTAGTGAAGTACCGATCTGTGTTTGGTTCATGGAGAGAAGGAGAAACCCTAACAATTAAACTATCTTATATTTAGCTAACTACTTACATAGCCTCTTTGATCTAAGGCTAGTTATGGTAAAAATAAAGTGACTGAAATTGCAAAAGTTCTTATTTGTGTTCATATATATATGTTCTTCTTTTTTTTCTTTTTGTACATTCACTCTCACATTCATACTTACTCTCCAAATCATCCATGCTTACGCGGACGCCCTGGGCCGGTCAACGCACTTCCGCTCGCGCGCGCGCGCACGCCTTCTTTGGCTGCGGCTGGGCAAACACTCGCGCGAAAAGAAGACGCTCTTGCGTAACTTCACTTGCACGAAACATGAATAGGACGCGACGATGCAACAGACAGCCGGATTCACTTTGCAGAGGAGACAACTCGTTTTGCACTCTCCATGGACATTTATTTCTGGTCTTGGTATTCCGTTCGCGCTGACAGTAGGCATGCCGTCAGGGCAATTGTGTTATCTTTCAAGGATGGGACAAATTTAGTAAAGAAATCCTTCTCTTGAAGCAGTAGAGTTTATTCCCAAAATTGTTGTTGGTGTTGTGGTTAGTAAGGGGCGGATTTTGATGACCTAAAACAATTGCCAGAAACCATCAATAAAACGCTCTTAAAAATGTTTCAAATATGCCCTAAAAACAAAGAAAAATGACGCCAAAAAATTGATCAAAATGAGTTCAGATGAACAACTCAAGCTGTCGGATATGTTACTGATGTAATCGAGGCATCTTCCTTTCGTTCAAATGAACTCAGCTTGCAAACTTTTGCTTTGGATCATTCTTTACCAGGATATCTCTGACTTTAGTTACCCCGAAATCGGCTGATTCGACAGGGGCGCTGTTAGTCACACGGAACCTTAGATTACATACTGAAAACGGCTGACATTACAATTTCTGAATGACGCAATCGAATAGGCTACTGAGTAATTTTGTGAGCCCCTTAAGCCCCTTTGCATCTCGTAAATATTGTTTGTAGCAAGTACCATTAAAATGATGTTAAAATCGATTAAATTAGCGAAAAAATCTTTAAATATGACGGAAAAGGTAAAATATGACTTACTAGAACAAATCGACGAAAAATTCATATAAAAAGAAAAAGTCATATTAAAAAGGTTAATTTCCTTTTGTCATAACATAAAAATCACGTTTATTCTACAACGCATTGCTCTAAAGTAAAATAGAAAAAAATGACTTATCAACACTAAAACCCGCCGCCTAGTGGTTAGGATGTTTTTGTTTCCTAAATTTAGAATTAGTACCTAATATTTTAAACATGGTCGTATTATGGATGCAGCATTGTGAGAAGACATTTTATGTATTAGACATCTGTGCTACGCAATAGTGACTGATGATAAAAAGAAAATTTTGATGATATTTTTTATCTGTGTAGAAAAATTGCAATGTAAGGAAAATTCATTTTCCAGATTATGCTTTAGCCCATATAGTGAGATTTAGAATTATGCCACTTTAAATTAATGTTGTATAAGTGAACTTTGTTTGCATTTTTCAGACTCGTAGAATGAGGTCATCTGTTACTTTTTTCCCAGAAGGAAAGAGTTAATATTTCTAGGAATAATAAGTAGTCACAACCTGAGCGTAAGTGATAAGTACGAAGTACATGAAAATATTATGACTGATAATAGTGATAGTGCTGTTTATGTGCGTGTGTGGATAACGTCACCGCGGCCAATCACAGCAGAGAAAAATCCAAGAGGGAAAAAACGTTGAGGAAGATTACGCACGTACGGCTCGAATGCAGCCCAAGAGCGCTGAATCGCACTTCTCGCGTGTGCCATACAAGGCCCGTTGGTCGCCTTCTCTCGCAGCCGAGGATGCGGACGCGTCTGTCGCGCATCAGGTTCCGGGTTCACGGCGGCGACGTGGCGCGGCGCGGAGCGGGGCAGTGCGAGGCGGGGCGGAGCAGGACGGCGCGGGGCGGGGCGGGGCGGCGCGGGGCGGGGCGGGGCGGCGCGGGGCGGGGCGGGGCGGCGCGGCGCGGCGCGGGGCGCGGCGGGGCGGGGCGGGGCGGGGCGGGCGGGACGGCGCGGTGCGGAGCGGTGCGGGACGACGCGGTGCGGGGCGGTGCGGTGCGGTGCGAGGCGGGGCGGGGGGTGCCGGGCGGTGCGGTGCGGTGCGGGGCGGGTGGGGCGGGGCGGGGCGGGGCGGTGCGGGGCGGGGCGGTGCGGGGCGGGGCGGTGCGGGGCGGTGCGGGGCGGAGCGGGGCAGCGCGGGGCAGCGCGGGGCAGCGCGGGGCGGCGTCTGCAGCTGCGGCGACGGCGACGGAGGCGCCGCGCATCCTGCTGCCTCCGTGACGTCACATCGCCTCACGTCCCGGCAGAGTTGCCTGATGGGGGAATTTTGTCCCCCAAAAGGGGATTTTTTTCGTTGCGGGAAAAGAATGGGAAACATAAATGAACGGAGAAATGTTTGGGGAAATTATTTTTTGTCCGGAATTGAGACAAATATTCTCTGAATTATTATGAATAAAAAAGAAGCCTTCCTCTCTCTCTTTTCCTGTCCTTTCCTGTCCATCTCTCTCTTCTTTATGTATCAGAAAGAGAAAAATAAACGACAGGCAGAGATAAACAAAACATTCGAAAAAACGTAGAAAGTAATAGGGCTTCGAGCAGCTCAATGGACGAGGATTGTTTCATTTGAATTATGTGAATTTAAGGGAACAGCTAAATTTAAGGGAATCGTCAGGGACAGCTCATATTATTAGGGAATTTGGTTTTATTGGGGAGATTATTTGGGGAAATTTTGTAGCAGTGGTGGGGAAAAAGCTCGCAACACATCTGTCAACCCTGCGTCACGGCTGCCCGGTGCCTGCGCTGCTGTCACTCCTATAAGGGCAGTGGCATTACGTAGAGTGCGATTTTTATAAGTTTGCCCCTCAAGACCTGCCTTCACGATCAAATATGTCACGGTGTTTCGCGTCTCTCTCAAGTCATGCCGCTAGATATCGCAAGATCGCGACCGTATCAAGCAATGCTTGCGATCAAGCGACACGACAAAGACGCGACACGACAAAGACGCGAAACGCCGTGTGATATTCCATCGTGACCATAGGGGCTTGAGGGGCAACTATGCAATAATCGCACTGTAGTGGGGGCGGCAGGGGCGGCTGAGTCGGCCCGACCCGGGCGGCTCTTTTAAGAAGCGTCAAAATTTTACAATAAATAATATCTTGTGAAAATTTGAACCATCTCACTTGGGATTTTTGTCATACCTACGATTGGGCTGGATTGAAATGAGCACGGCGCATTTCAGAGACGTTTTAAGTCGACATACCTGAATAAGGGGGCGGTAAAAATTTCACTCCGCCCTGGGGCGGCTGACACCCATGCTACGCCACTGTACAAGATGGCTACCTCCATACAGGAAAACCCCATGTTTTTCCTAAAGGCACCTACTTCCTGTAACATTTCTTATAAAAAAACATAGTTTATTTCCCATTCTCAATTCTTAGAATTTTTATTACTGATTACTAGAGAACCCGGAAATGCTTTGCTGCTGCAATTACATTACACTTCACACGCAGCTGGTCACGTGTTTATTTTCATCACGTTTACACTACGCTCTTCAAAAAATTAGTAGATGAGACTTTCTTGTGAGTATGGGTTTGTTCTAGGCCCTGCTTTGGACATGGTTGTCAAGTATTCTGTTGTTAAAACGCTCTCCCTCAAGTTTGGACATACACTCGCTATGACACTGCCTTAGAGAAATTTGATTTACTTGTCCGAGATAACATTCATGTAATAATTCCGGCCGATATTTCACAATTGCTGAAGCAAAATATGCAGCCTAGTACTTAATAATACTTGAGGGTGAGGCGGGTTGCGTAAAGCTTCTGTTTAGGTGCCCTGGAGTCTGCATAATCGCATAAAATCATCAACGCTCGTCTTTATGTCCCAGACATACGCACATTCACTTTGCACTGTGCCTATATTATTCGCGCAAGTGCGAGCAATAAGTTGACAAAGTTTTATTGCAAACGGATGAACGGTACGTCAGGGCATAACATACGAACAAACAAACAAACAAATAGGCAAACATTGATTTTTATATATTGGATATTGGGTCTCCAGTGGGAGTGTCCTAACAATTTTGAAACACTGGTGCTAAGCCTGCTAGGTTACAAGCTCTATCCACTCTTGTGGATATATTATATCGACTGAGAATTACTGAACAATTTGTATATCAAGATCTAGGTCCATTACACTACGATTAATTGATGTTTTACGATTTGGATACTGTGAATAATATCGAAATAAAATAAACAAACTCACATAGTTATTTATTATTAGAAATTAAGTTACGATTAGCTAGCTCGATGTTAATGAAGTTTTTGTCGTTTCTATATTATTCGAAATATGTGCGCTTATACACATTTCGTAAATATTAATACACACGTATAAGCACCCCATTCGTTCTTACCCAAATTTGAGTTATCAGAAACCCTCTTGGTGTTTATGATTATATGAACAATGAGATTCCTAGAGAGTGGAATTTATAATAAGTTGCACATTTCATGGTCAAACAGTGCACGAATATGATATAAACCATTGTTTAAAACACTCAACTTGAGTAAGAAGCGTTATAATTAAAAAAATGTTATCTGCCATATATATTCATATACAAAAATTGCTCTTTCCCACTAACAATATCTTTAAATTCTCTTTCAGTTTTTGGAGAAATGGAAAGTACAATAATTTCAACACGTTCTCCACTGCACGAAGTTGGAAGAAAAGCATCAGATTACCACAAATAACCAGAGAGTAAAAATAAAGCCAAGAAACTCTCAACTATAAAATGGACCATCGAAGTGACCGCAAACTGGAAACCGCGAGACCACGAAATTGAATTCTTTCGACACACGAGTGAGGGATCGACTCGGAACGCCCATTCGCATCGCGTGGGTGCGGAAAAACGAGTCGGAGACATTTCTTCTCAAAGATCAGACCGCCAGATAGACGTAATTACTTCGCAAGTGGAACGGTGAAACCAGGATCAGTGCGGTGTCATAAGACGCAAGAAAAAAAATCTCCCTCGCTCTGATCCGCCCAGGAGAAGGCACTCTGCTACCGCTAAGGAGAGGGGCGATACAACGGTGTGATCATTTTTAATGACGAGTTGTTTCGAGAATGAAATGATATAACGTGAAAGAAATGGAGTTCTGTAGATATGATCATTAACCACTAGGTATTGAGTACTCTACGGTACTTCAAATACATATGACGGTTTACAACAATCGCAAATCATGGGAGGATAATCAAGAGTTCACTGATGAAAAAGAAGTGCTATAAGAATCAAGGACGTTCAAGATGATCCCTGATAATCTGGTTCAATACATCTGTGTAGTGCACAAAAGGAGTATCTGTAATTCGATGGAATTTAAAATGGCAAACTACTTATGAAACCAGCTTTGTTAAAAGACCAATGAACATTACCCAACCAAACAGGAAGAATGTAAGTGCTTAGAACGACTGCAAATACTCTTTCTATCGAAGATATGATCAATTATATGAAGATTGAAGAACTACTGATGAAACTTGACTGGAAACTAATGGCCTATATTTTACAGATAATGTGTATATAACTATTGCAACATTCATATTCGAGATATATTACTAATGATTACAGCATTATACTAACGTAACATTTCAGCTCGATCACGTTTCCTAGAAAAAAAAATTAATAGTCTTCACATTTTATGACTACTGGACGGTCATGCGTATTTGATTTCGAGAGAGTACAAGCGAAAAAAATCGAAGTACGCCTTAGATATAATAAGAGAGCGGGTTTCCTTTCGTGTACAGACTACTCCAAATACACTTCTTAGTTAAATTTTTTATACCATATACTATTATTACATATACCATATACCGAAGTGACCATATACTGTTTTTGAACTTCCAAAGATCAATCCTTAATTTAATCAAATTCTGAGTGTTGTACGTTTCCTTCACATTTGTAAGGTCCAGTGGCAGTGACCGTCTGTTGTATCAGCATTATGGAGGAACCACAGTGGGAACAAGTATTTTATTTCTAATACTCTGCCAAAAGAGTAGTGCCATCGTGGCCAAAGAGACGAGGAAAAGAGAGGAAAGGGAAAACGAACATGAAATAAAGCTAACATGAAGATAGAATACTGACCGAAACTGGGATAAAAGCCAAATCGATCACGATATGCATGAAGTCATGAAAATAAGAAAATGGAGACGAGACGCCGGGACACGTCGACAAAGAGCAGAAAGATGAACAGAAAGAGAGAGATTAAGGCTGAAAGAAAGAAGAAAAAGGATGAGAGAGGGAGAGAGAGTAGAGAGGGAAAGAGAGGGAGGGAGAGAGAGGGAGAGAGAGGGAGAGGGGAGAGAGGAGAGGGAGAGAGGAGAGGGAGAGAGGAGAGATTGTGAGAGGAGAGAGAGGGAGAGTAGGGAGAGAGGAGGAGGGAGAGAGGAGGGCGAGAGGGAAGGAGAAAGAGAGGGAGAGAAACTAAGAAAGAAATGCAACAGAAAGTTATCCACGATGGCGAAGAGGAGGAAACGAGAGTTGTTTTCAATATCTACAACTACTGGGCAAGTTACTGCCGCGTCGCGTCGCCCACCTTGCTGGAACGTCAGTCCAGCCGGAGACTTTCGCCGCGGAGGCGCTCCGCGGGCGGGGCCACGATGAGTCACGGCGCCCGCGCCCCGCGGCAGCGCCGGCCACTCCGCCTTCGCCCCCGCCCGCGCCCCCGCCCTCGCTCACATTCCTCCCGCGGCCGCCGCGGCCACATCCGGATGACGCGCGCGCCCGCCACGCGCGCCGCGAATAGCCGCCTCGCGGAAACGACGCAGAGCAATCTAAGGGGCGTAGATTGCAGCGAGGGGAGTGAGAAGAGGAATAATGAGGAGTGAAGAGCGGAAAGCAGAGTGTAGGGTGGTGGGTGGAGAAAGAAGAACGGAGGGTGGTGAGTGGTGTGGAGAGCGGAGTGTGAAGAGTACAGTGTGGAGAATAGACTGTGGAGAGCAGAGTGTGGAGAGCAGGGTGTGGAGAGCGGAGTATGGAGAGTAGAGTGTGGAGAGCGAGGTGTGGAGAGCGGAGTGTGGAGAATAGACTGTGTAGACCGGAGTGTTGAGAGTGGAGTGTGCAGAACGGAGGGTGGAGAGTGGGGTGTGGAGAGCGGGGTGTGAAGAGCGGAGTGTTGAGAGCGGGTTGTGGAGAGCGGAGTGTGGAGAGCGGGTTGTGGAGAGCGGAGTTTAGACAACGGGGTGTGGAGAGCAGAGTGCGGAGAGCGGAGTGTGGAGAGTGGAGTGTGGAGAGCGGGGTGTGAAGAGCGGAGGGTGGAGAGCGGGGTGTGAAGAGCGGAGTGTTGAGAGCGGTTTGTGGAGAGCGGAGTTTAGACAACGGGGTGTGGAGAGCAGAGTGCGGAGAGCGGAGTGTGGAGAGTGGAGTGTGGAGAGCGGGGTATGAAGAGCGGAGGGTGGAGAGCGGGGTGTGAAAAGCGGAGTGTTGAGAGCGGAGGGTGGAGAGCGGAGTGTGGAGAGCGGGTTGTGGAGAGCGGAGTTTAGACAACGGGATGTGGAGAGCAGAGTGCGGAGAGCGGAGTGTGGAGAGTGGAGTGTGGAGAGCGGGGTGTGAAGAGCGGAGGGTGGAGAGCGGGGTGTGGAGAGCGGAGTGTGGAGAGCGGTGTGTGGAGAGTGCAATGTGGAGAGCGGGTTGTGGAGAGCGGAGGATGGAGAGCGGAGACTGGGGTGTGGAGAGCGGAGTGTGGAGAGCGGGGTGTGGAGAGCAAAGTGTGGAGAGTGGGGTGTGGAGAGCGGGGTGTGAAGAGCAGAGTGCGGAGAGCGGAGTGTGGAGAGTGGAGTGTGGAGAGCGGGGTGTGAAGAGCGGAGGGTGGAGAGCGGGGTGTGGAGAGCGGAGTGTGGAGAGCGGTGTGTGGAGAGTGGGGTGTGGAGAGTGGGGTGTGGAGAGTAGGTGTGGAGAGCGAAGTGTGGAGAGCGGGGTGTGAAAAGCGAAGTGTTGAGAGCGGTTTGTGGAGAGCGGGAGTGTAGACAAAGGGGTGTGGAGAGCAGAGTGCGGGGAGCGGAGTGTGGAGAGTGGGGTGTGGAGAGCGGGGTGTGAAGAGCGGAGGATGGAGAGCGGAGAGTGGGGTGTGGAGAGCGGAGTGTGGAGAGTAGGGTGTGGAGAGCGGAGTGTGGAGAGCGGGGTGTGAAGAGCGGAGTGTGGAGAGCGGAGTGTGGAGAGTGCAGTGTGGAGAGCGGGTTGTGGAGAGCGGAGTGTGGAGAGCGGGGTGTGAAGAGCTGAGTGTGGAGAGCGGGATATGGAGAGCGGAGTGTGGAGAGTGGGGTGTGGAGAGCGGAGTGTGGGGAGTGATGAGGTGAGTGTGGAGAGTGGGGTGTGGAGAGCAGAGTGTGGAGAGCGGGGTGTGATGAGCGGAGTGTGGAGAGCGGGGTGAGAAGAGCGGGGTGTGAAGAGCGGGGTTTGGAGAGCGGGGTGTGGAGAGCGCGGTGTGGAGAGCGTGGTGTGGAGAGCGGAGCGTGGAGGGCGGAGTATAGAGACCGGATTGTCGAGAGCGGAATGCGACGACAGGTGTACAGAGCAGAGTGTGGAGTGCGGAGTGTAGAAAGCTGAGTGTGGAGAGCGGAATGCGGGGAGTTGAGAGCTGAATGTATAGCCGAAAGTGGCGAGCGGAGTATTGTGAGCGAAGAGTAGCGACCGTTCATTAGAGATCGAACAGTATTGACAGGAGGAATGAAAATTTTAAAGTGCGACCTCCTCATTTTCAGAGAGTGGCTACATAGCCTACCTCGGCAGTTCATCGATAATGATACATTATACAGAAATGTATAAAATGCTACATTAAATTGCTGTTTTCTCGAAATCCGGTGTTCGTTTCGGTTTTCTGAATGGAAATTTAATGAGGTTCAAATCATTTTGAACAGCACCATTTGATACACATGATTCAAGCTAATGAACTTGGTGTTGGTTTGCTTTCCACCATTATGTCATGTAATGCAGTTCAAAATACGTTTTATTGAAAAGAAGTTGCATTTTACGCCAGCAGTGGTTCTAAATTATTATTTGTGATAAGACGGTTTAACTCAATCATTAAAATGTTTCTAAATAATGGATCTTTAATACACGATACAAAATAGACACCACTTTACTGACAGGTTGCTACATTTTTTGGACAGATTTATCCTTTTTTGTTGTATTCAATCGTAAAAGTAAAGCTAGTCATTTCCATTGCTCGAAAAAAATACGGACCGTTCACTCTTTCGTGAATTCAGAATACAGAGTTATTACGTCATTCGAAGTATATGCAAATCTTCTAATTCAACTTTCACAAAATTATTGTTCGATGCTACTTAGTGTTTATATTTACGTAGCGATTGCGTGCAATTAGATGCGATAGGCAAAAACGTGTCATTTGATATTTCCATTAATTGACTATGATACTTTTAATAAGAATGCGTATCTCAAAGGAGAATAAGAATAATATAGAGTTTGTAATGTAGAGACTTCTAGTTTCTGTGATAATTGTGTTACTATCATGAATTTATGACACCGCAAATAACATTACCTTCATATGCTGAAGAAAAAAAAAACGCTTTAATATCTGCAGAGTATCGATTCTTCGCGAACACGAATAAAATGAGGGAAATTCACTGGACGCCACGCAACGGCTTGATGGAAACAAATGAATTCGGAGCGCGCAGAAATACGCCAAGCGTCCAGTCCCGTCCATCAAGGCCTTGCTCCGCGTGGGGCTGTCGCGTGCAGGGGCTCTGACGAGCCAATCCCGCAGGCCGGCCTTCGCCGCAGGCGCCGCTGCGGCCGCCCCCGGACCCCACGATACTGCGCTCGTCGTATACGCCTTTTAGCATCCACAGACGTTTTTGCAGTCAAAAGGCGCTTCGTATGTCAATGAAGACATAGGCTTCCGTGGGGGGAGGCAATGCAGTTTTGGCGTTCGGGAGTCAGCCCGACTTAGGCGGAGCTACCAACATTTCAAATGTACATCGTAAAAATAGGCAGTCTTCTGATTGGGCCCGCCCGCCCGCATGATTTGAATTTGCACTAGATTTGTGGATGAGGCTTCTTTAGACTTCACTTACTGGTGAATGATGGCGGCGCCGGACACTCAAGTGTCAGCTGATAACTCGTCTCGAAACAAAATTCCGACCTCTTGAGACGCTGCACTTGTGAGGACGTGCATACTTGTGTCGTTTGTCAAGGTTTATTGACGTATAAATGAGTTTGGAACTGAATTTTGCCGTTTTGTAATCATAAATGTAGATTAGGCAAATGTTACATATGAATTGTCTGATTATAACATGTAGTTATGTCAATGGTTGTAATTTTACAGACTTTTTTTTCTCAAAATTAATATTTTGAGTGAGAGAACCTGCTATTTTGTTACCAAAGTGAGGCGAACTCTAAAGAAGCTTCATTCACAAGTCTAGTGTAAATTCAAATCATGCCGCCCGCATTGCGGGCCGGAACGTTACGCCCCTGCGACTCATGAATTACTATTGCGGCGCCATTGACAGCCCGCGCCCCCCCCTCCCCCCCCCGCAATTCCGTGGGCGCGGCTCCTCTGACAGCGACGCGCTTCGTTCCCGAGCGTATTCAATCCGATTACGCTCGTCAGAGGGAGCGAGGGGACAGAACGAGGCAATCGAATTTCCGAGCGGCGATCGCCCTCGCCGCCCACGCCCCCTGCGCCAGGGGCAGCCCTCGTGGGCAGACTGGGCACTGGGCAGCCTGCCTGCGCCTCGACGTCACGGTCCACGGAAAAGGGGGAATGGCGGCTCAAAGATGTAGAAAGGGTAGGGAGAGATAGATTGCAGACAAAATGCGGAGGCTAAGGGAACGGAGGTGAGAGGGGGAGGAAAGAGATGAGAGATTGAAAGTCTGGTGACTCACAAAATCTAATTAGGATATTTAGAGAATGTAGCAAAATTTGCTACGAAATTTGATTTATTTTTAAAGGAAGCTTCTGATAAACTTGCATACTTCAGTAGTACTAATAGTTCGTTCCTAGTTTGAAAGAAGTGTGTTATAAATTTGGTTTTTTAATATAATAAATTTTTAATTTAATAAATTATTAATTTTAATTTAATAAATTTTTTACAAGATTCTTTTACAAGTCTCCTGTCGAATAAAATGCTTGAAATAAGCACACAAGATATTAGATAACTGAGACCACTAAATCAAATTTAAGTGTGAATTCAGTCATGATGTTTTCAGTCAAGATCGTTGTTTTCAATTTGGAGATGATATGAGTATTTCTATTATTCTTGCATCTCATCGTCTCTGTCATTCTTGTGAGAGAAGAATTTAAAACGAACCGGAATCGTCTTATTTCCCATTTTCAATATTTCTCCGTGTAGATGTGCGATAGAAACAGATTTTCGTGAACTGATCATCCATCTTATTGCTTTCTTTTCAAGGAAGGAGGCTTTCGATATATGGTACCAATGACAAAATGACGTGACGCGAACACGTTCTTTAAAACATAGTTCCATGTGGAATAACATGAATCTCAGAGACCAACGACGTTTTCTAAAAGTATTTTTTTATTATTTCAACTTTCGAAGAAGGAGGAGGTGAAATCAATCGACCCGTTGCTTTAGACGACTTCACATTTTCAAGGACAATACTGCTCTAACAATCGGTGTGATTATACAATACTATACAATGTGTTGTATGAGTTAAACTCTGTGAACTTCTGGGATTTCTTTCATTCTGAACGATTCACTATCGTTATTAACATTATCCTACGACTCCTGCCATCATCACGATCTAAATCACTATCTTCGTTAGAGACCTTGACATTGGCCTTCACATTACCCTCATTCGATGATTATAGAGAGATACCTCGTTAGTCTACATTATCATTGTCAGAAATGAATGTGTTACGTTCCCAAGTGTCATTATCTTAGAGGGAAAAAGGAATATAGGTTATAGGATACATGAGAATCCTTATCAGTGCTCTTCACATGGACCTTCATCAGAAGTACACGACTTCATTTTCCGAATAATATTTCTGTCTACTTGACAGCTACCGGCTGACAAGGGAGAGTTATCCACTCAGAGGCAAATTCCGAAGATGTCACTGCTAAGTTGCCGGTACTTATTAAGAAAAAATACTTCTTATAGCACTAAGTAACTGAAAACTAAAGAGCACCATTTGGCACCATATTTGTTTCGTTATGCGTCGTATATGTGGTTCTGTCTCGTCTACTGTTGTGTGCTTTCATTGCTATTTGTTTCTTGCTATTTCTGCCGTTGTTGTGATCTGATGCAAGAAAGACAACGTGTCTGCCGGCAGAGAAGGCCGCAACATCTCTACCCCCCCCCAGCTGTCAAATAGATAGAAATTTTATTCAGACAATAGTAAAACATCCAACCAGAAGGGTGTCGCTATTGCTTTTTGTGGTGATACCATGTCCATTGGAGTCTTTAAACAGTTAAGTTACGTTTGCGTGTTCCTAAATACGAATAATCGAGAGGAATTTTGTCCTAAAAATAGTTATATCTTTTTGAATTCTTTATAGGCACGAAAGAAAGGACATGACATGACATTCAGACCTGAAAATGTTAGGAGTACGAAAATACCTAAGATGCCTTTCTGTTGGCTGTCGGAATCGAGATGATGATTCACAGCATACCAACGAGATCGCGGACGTATTGGAGGAGGATACGTGCAAAAGGCTGCATTCTAAGATGGAACGTGACCTTGGCTTATCTAATCAGAGCCAAATCCCTCTATGACGCAATGATCTGCACCGACGAGGAAACCAATTATCTTAGTATTACCTCAATGCGTTTTTATAATCAAAGCTTGTATTATCTCGACCTTGAAAATGGCGCTTACATCCTTAGAGAGAGATCTGAATATAATGAAATATCGGTCAATTCCTCAAACGCAAAGGTTTCAGAAAATAATTTTCAGTACGTATCGTGGTTTGTTTAGTGTGTTTTTTGTTCGTCTACCATCGACCCTGTGATAATGCTGAGTAAATAACGATAAGTATTTACGGAGAGGCTTCCAATCTAGTCTTACTGATGAAATAATTGATGAAGCACTTTATATGCAACTGACTCACTTAAAAAATCGATATGCGAAGGGAATAAATTTAGCGTTGTTCGTACTGAGTCAAATTGAGATAGATTCTTTAAGATTTGTGGAATCATTATAAACTGCTTGGTAAACAATCACACAACGAACAAATATTCAAAAGATGCAACGCATTCAGGAACATTTTGACACATTTAAATGTCGTGACTTTCTTTCTACTCACTATGTTAATCTGAAAGCACAGATAATGAATTAATATGATGACATAATTTTGCGATGAATAAATTATTTAATATAAGTGAAGAGAGAAAGGGAAACTCAATTATTTAATGAGTTGAATAATTATACTTCACTCGATCACGACTTGTAAAGCTCATTCTCTGCTTCAAATTTAAGTTAAGCGCATAATATTCGTGTGACAATGTGGCTTACTATCATGTCAGTAATGTTTCCAAATTATGAGAAATGTAAATTGGAAGATATGAATTTAATGGAAGGGAATTTTTTCATACTTAGTGAGTAATGTGGTCGGCGTTAGCAAACCAGTTTCTACTCGTAACATTCTAACCACATTCTAAAACTTTTTTCTCGGGCTGTGCACTAACAGTACTCTCGGAGGTTTTCAAGAACAAGAAGGATGGAGAGTATAGAGATGGGGAATCAGGTCTGACCATAAGAATGGGTGTAGGATTGAACTTCAGTTCGGCTAGGACAATCCAACAAAGGATCATGGAGTCTCAAAAATCTTCCCCATTTACCTACACTGTCAGAAATTGCATTAAATTTAATTTATTTTAATGTATTGTACACGGAACTTAACGTAACCTTGTACATTAAAAAGGGCTTAAAATATTTGTACGTTAAATTTAATGCATTAGTGAAAATCGGTATAGATTTAATGTAGAGGTTCTTCCCGTTTCCCCTGTCTCTCATCATTCACATCCTATGTTCGTAATCACCAGTTCATCAAGATAACTCATTCATTCATTCCTCCCAGATACGACCATAAAGCTTCGACTCTTGCATCCTAATGTACATGTGTACATTAAATTTAATGTGCGTTACTTTAATGTAAATTTCATTAAAGCCATGCGGGAATTTCTGCCAGCCTGGTTGCGCTCGCCAGCAACCCAAGCTCACCACGATCGCCGTGTGCGCACGTGGCCCGAGGCGTCGCGTCGGTCGGTTGCCCGCGAGACGAGACGAAGCGAGTGCGCAAGGGCCATCGGGTCCCGTTGGGCGCCATCTGCGCTCGCCGTTAGCGCACGCGCCACCTGCTCGAGTGCGCAGGCGCAACGGCCCGCGGCCACGCCCAAGCGCGGACGCAAGCGCTTCCTACCAGACACCATCCAGCCTCTCAAGCGGATTTTTTGTTTTAAATCGCCAAAGTGTAAACAGAACCGATTTGTTAATATAAATATTCGAGCACACTTGCATGTAATTAGTTTTTATACATTGTGTAGTTGTGTGTGTGTACATAGTGTAATATGCAATGAGTGTGACATTGTGTAATTAGTGTATACATCTAACCCGGTTGTATATTTACTCAGCCCTGGGGATGGAGAAATAAAACTCGTCTGATAACTGACAGAAATGTCCATTATTGGACCAATACCCATGAACCTCGCACAGCAGAATATGAATACCCTAAAAATACAGTAACAAATGTACGTCGATAATATTTTAGGAATGAGTTATCAGCTTTTTAGTTTTTAAAATTTACTCTTATTTCAATAAGATTTACCGAGCGATGTGGTGCAGGGCGTAGCGTGCTGACATCGCATTTGAAAGGCCGGGTTCGATCCTTGTGTTCGCCATCCTGACAGGGGTAATCGTGGTTTCTCTCGGTCATCCAGGCGAATGCTGGGATGGTTCTCCTACAACGTCACGGCCGCCCAACCGGCGTCGGTAGCCGAATTCGTTAACGATGTGAAGTTTCGGAGGTTAAGCGAATTCGAGACATCGCAAGTTCCTGGACGAGTGAGCGACTAGGACCCACGGGATCTGACGATGCGGAGACCACTTGCCCCTTACGGGACATGTAATGGATAAATACAAAAAGAGAGTTGAACACAAAAACTTGAAAATATTCTTATCAGAAGAAACATTTTTCTTTATTATTTGTAAAACGGTTAGTGACGAATACTATAAGTTGGTTCTGCGTATTCCTAGGAAAGGTAATTTTCTAGGTAAATTTCTAAATAATAATGAAGATTGATATCTTCATTATTGTACTCCTTAATAAACAACTTTTAACCTACATAGAGGGAAAGGAATCATTTGCAAGCATACATCCCTGGTTTCCAAAATTCGCTGTCATGAATTACATTCAAATTGCACCATGTCAACAAAATGGTGCCTGTTCGAATTCGGAGGAAATAGGTCGTAGCAACGCTACCACATTTATTAAAATAACTTTACACTCTTTCTACAAAGTGTCTTGTAATTTTTTCAATACTTCTCGTGGAAAAAGTAGACAACTAGCATTGTGAGAGACATCAGCCCAAAGAAAAAGCATGACACTTGCAATTAGTTGGACAGGGCAAACCGTAATCCTCCCCGCAGCTTTCCTCGAGAGAAACTACGTACCGAGAGCGGATGCTGGCGCAGTCTCCCATCCTGTGTGTTCTCTCGGGCACGAGAGCGTCCTCTGCGTCTCACGGTCTCTTCTCGAGGTGGCGATCGAGGCGACAGACGCGACGGCCGCTCCCACGCCGCCCCCGGCCACTCGCGCAGCCCGTCACCTGCGCAAGCGCCCGCACGCACGCAACTATCGTACACATGTACGTCAGGATGCAAGGGTCAAAGCTTTATGGTCGTATCTGGGAGGAATGAATGAATTAATTACCATGATGGACTGGTGATTATGAACATAGGATGTGAATGATGAGAGGTAGGTGAAACGTGAGAACCTCTACATTAAATCTACATTGGTTTCCACTAATGCATTAAATTACGTACAAATATTTTAAGCTCTTTTTAATGTACCAGATTACGTTAAGACGTGTACAATACATTAATTTAAATTAAATTTAATGCCATTTCTGGCAGTGTAGGTAAATGGGGGAGGATTTTTGTGACTCCATGATCCTTTGTCAAGCTCCGTTGTCCCCCCCCCTCACTCCCCTCCGCGCCACAAACACCCCGATGACCGTCACCACTTCCACGCAATTGCCATACGAGCCGTTGAGAGCA
This sequence comes from Acheta domesticus, assembly GCA_031308135.1. Lineage (NCBI taxonomy): Eukaryota > Metazoa > Arthropoda > Insecta > Orthoptera > Gryllidae > Acheta > Acheta domesticus. Next base: position 18,077,534 of record JAHLJT010009436.1, on the reverse strand, counting down.
AAAGTGGCGAAAGCCAAACTTTGGTAGATTTGAGTTAGATGCACTGGTAGATGGTTTGAACGTTGTTCCATCGCAGGGCTATAATGTCTGAGCCAAACTTCAATATTTCTTAGCTAGAGGCCAGCGCAATGTAGAAATAGTCAACAAGTTGCTCATACCGCTGCATGCAATTGTGGTGTAAGTCACAGGTGGGACGAAAGAACAGCTTTTAGGGACTCCTAAGAAATAGCTTCTAGTTTATCTGCACCTCTTACAGAAGAAGCATCTCGAAAAAAAACAAAAAAAACAACAAAAAAAAAACACACACACATATTTAATCGCTTTTAGTGATACGTGCATACGTCAAAATTGCTCTCACTTGGTTGAAAATCGTGACAAAGACCTATTTTTCCATTTTAGACGAAAATTGTGCGTGGCAATTATTTGAATTTAAGTCATAGTTTTCACAAACGATGAGTGCAAAAGTGGTGTAAGTCGACAAAATAGTTAATTACTTCATTAATACGCAATGTTTCAGTCCAAAATATCTGTAGTAAGTTAAAAGAATATTTCCTTAAGACGCTCATAACACTTTAGGTCATTTATTTCTAAGCATTATAGTTTTACAGCGTTTTTCGTTTACACGACACTTTCCGGAAAGAATGTTTTTTGACTTACACCACTTTTCCTCTCAACCGTTCATACTTATCTTCAACGCCAACGCCACGCCACTATCACCGCCATCGCCAGTGCCCTCTTCACCTTCACCTCCACCTCCATCGACCAACGTCATCTCCACCCCTCCAACTTTACCTATCACCTCTACCTTCACCCACCAGCTTCGTCTCCATCTACGCTTACATCTCCACCTCCTCCGCCGTCTCACAGGCGACAGCTGCCTCTGCAGCGAGGTTCTAGGATCCGAGACCCACCGGCGGCGGATGTTCGACTAGCTACATAGAAGGTCGAGACCAGCCGCTATCTGAAGAAACATTCTGGCGGCCGGCTGCTCTTGTCGGTAGTTTTCCGCGGTATCTCCGACCAATATCAGGTGAATGCCGGAGCAATGGGCTACAGAACGTTCACGATCTTTCCGCCAAGTGTAGGAGGAACCGGACCTTCTTACCATTGTGTGTGTGAGGAACACCGCCACCTCCAGGTTAAAGCATTCTCTACCTACCCACTAAAGGGCCGTTTTCATGTTCAGAAGCATCAGTGAACTAGTCCTTTGTCCTTTCCATCGCCACCTCCTTCACTGTTATCGTGACCGTGGGCGGGGCCATCACTAGTGAGGGCAAGTTTTAGCAAAACATCGATACATCACCAAAAGGTTTTCGGTGCCGATGAAAATATCGACTAAAACTTCGATGTTTAAAATATCGATGTTTTAAATTTGATGAAATATATCGAAATAAAATGTCTCGGTTCAAATGTGATACTTATCACTTCCACATTAGTTTAATAATATATTCTTAAATGACGGAATTTCATCGAGTGAATGAATAATAGCCATTCTACGCGAGTAAAATACTATACTTTCTCTACGACTTTCAAATTGATATTTTAAAAATATTCAATGGGCGCCTTACCAACACCAACTCGCATGGTGTTTCGTGGATCACCACAGTTTCGTGGCTCAGCTTACGACAGTTGCGACCAGCCGCGGCAGAGCACGCAGCGCCTCTGTAGGCGACTGCGAGAATTCTCTGTCGTGGTATAATGAACTAAGACGAATGTGATTGGTCGACATAATATTCTCGCACGGTTGTGGAATCGTCATCATTACTGCATCCGATAACGTGCAGAAATGTATACATTCCGGAGTAGTCGTAGAGAAAATATATTCTGCCTTAAATTTAACGGTCACTGATCTTCATTTTCTAATCAACATTCTATGCTGTCAAGGCTCAAAATGCAGTTTAGAGACATTACCACGTATAAAATAATCAAAACAGGTAACAACACTGGAGAAAGGTTGCGCGTAGCAAACGATTTCGTGCCGCCTGGGGATCGACAACAACGACAGTTGTCAATGGCTATTGATTGCGATCCACAAAAGAGTTAGACAGCGAACATTTTATTGATATCAGGAGATTTTTTCCAAAACCTCGATGTTTCTGGACCAATACATCGATCCTCAGAAAATCTCGAAAGCAAAACATCCATGTTATATCGATGTTTCTGCTCGAAAATATGGATGTTTTAAAAACACCGATGTTTCTTGGCCATCGCAGCCACCGCCGCCGGTGGCCGCCCCCGCGTCACGTGACACTGAGCCGCGCGCTTTCGCCGCCCGGCGCGGGGCGATCGCTATGTGGAGCGCCGCTCCCGGACGCGAACCCGGGGCCGCGGCCCCTGGACCGCAGCTCTGCGGTGCGTGCGTAGAGAGAGTGAGCGGAGAAGACGCGCGGAAGGCAGGGCGCTGGGGAAATCTGGGCAATCCTACACTACACGTCAGCTGTAATGTATTTGCTGAACGCGATGCAATTGTTCATTTGTCATTAATAATTGGGAGTCCTGAAGTTTAAAATGTCATGTTCATATTCTGGATCAATTCACGATTATATTTATGATTACGAGGTGGATTTTGATGACCTAAAACATCACTAAATCAAAAACATTAATCAAATGGTCTTTAAAATGTCTTAAAAGCAAAGAAAAATGACTTAGAAATTGGTTGAAAACCAGTTCAGATGAACAACTCAAGCTGTTGTACATGTTACTGATGTAATTGAGGCTTCTTTCTTTTGCTCAAGTGAACTCAGCTTGCAAACTTTTAGTTTGGACTGTTCTTTTTCATCTAAAATAATGTTAAAGTTTATTGTTAATTCATTTAATATTGTTAATTCATTATAGTATAAAGATAAGAAACGTGATATTAACCATCAGTCCTCCCACAAGAAGTGAAGTGAGTGTAGAAATCCCTAACTAACGCGCATAGGACATGAAAGTGATCGACAAAGTGCGAAGATACGAGAATCAGGAGAAAGCGCAATCAGTAAGTGCATACATCCTAACATTTCTTCACTCGCATAGCACAAACGTTTTCAAAAATCTCGAAAAAATCTCGAAGTACTGGATAGTTGACGGTCTTAGTAGGGTCACCCTCGTCCTGAGAAAAACTAGGACAAAGTAATATTGCTGCTTGATGTGATAATTTCTCTCAGTGCATCTGTTAATCTTTCAATGTAAGTGGTTAATCCATAGCACCAGAAAAATATATTAGAAATAAATAAAAATGAAAAATGAAAATTACGTTTCCTCGCTAAAAAGGCTTTTGACACATCAACATGTGGCAGCTAAATAGAGGCCGCCAGCTATTGAATACTTACTACCAAGTTTTGTGTTTTGGATCAGCAATTTCGTTTATATTTTTGGTATGTAAGGAACTATGTGATTGCACTATTCTTGAGGACTGTGTTTTTGTTAAAATATTTAATTTGTTGTAGTGTTATGGGGCAGTATTTTATTTGCTGTTCTTGAGCAGTGTGCATGCTGGTTTTTGGGCAACAATTTTGTGTGGTTTAGTTCTGCAGCATATTTGCTGTTGGAGGCAGCTAGTTTTGATTATATTTTTACCTCGTTTTAAGACCTCGCAAGTAAAAGTCTAATTTACGAGGGAGGCAAATAAAAATATACTTTTCTCGTAACATTCTACCTTTCTGACATTGAGCATGACGACAAGAAAATATGCTTTTAAATTGGAGAAAAATAACTTCTTGGTAGTTCCATATTTCAATTGTTAAACATCGTCAATTCTTGCGGGTACTAAATAATAAACTGCTGGATGCAAAGTTTCAGACCCGGGGTATAGACGAGCTTCAATAAACAATATTGAATTTTATTAACGTTCATCTATCCATCGTGTTGGAGCCCAACGTGTAAGAACGTCAATTTTAAGCTTTTCTTCTCTAATCTCGCTGTTCCTCTGTAACAAGAAACGTGCTTTTGACGGTGTTTTCTCTCGAGTCTTATAACCAATGCCAAACGAAACATAGCGGAATCGCTTTGTTTCTCCCTTCTCTTCCGTCTGGGGCGTCTGTTTCAAGGAGGGTCTTCCGAACAGCACATCCACCGAACCTGGCGGGACCATCAGCCCTCGTCACCGTCGTAAAAGGCCCTTCACACAGTTTCGTGGGCGAAGCGCACCGTCTTGGCGGCAGGTGTCGCAAGCGGCAGCGCAGCGGCGTTTTGCGGCAGGTACCCCGACGGCGGGGGCACTTGAGCAACGCGCGAGCGACGCGGCGTGAGTCAGCGGCCGGCGCGGCGCGTCACAGGCGCCGGCCGCCGAACTTGTTTATCGCGTGGGGAAACAGACGATAAGCGCCGCGCGCGCTGCGACCCGGAGGACACGCCCCCGCCGCGCCGCGGTTCGTCGCCGAAAACGGAAATTTGGGGCGTCTGAAAAAATGGTTTTCTTTCCTAGACTTCGTGACGCTAGGAATATAATGTTGTTTGGACGTCGATGCTCAACAGGGGCGGATCCAGGGAGGGAGAGTATGTAGGCTGTGCGCCCCCCTTCTCGAAGTTTTCGTTTGTTACCTTATTTTATTTGGCAAATTTGATTTAAATATTTTTTGTTAGAATTATGTAATTATTTAAAAAATAATATTGAATAGTATCATATATACGCTACAAAAATATTATACAATATAATAATAAATGTTTGTTATTTAACAAAAATTATGATGGCCCCTTCCATAATTATCGTCTGGCACCACCACTGATGCTCAAAGAATGGTAGGTACACGACCATATAAATGAATGCAAGTGCTTTGATTTATGTAGTCAGTTTGCAACTGAAGCTTTGTAAGAGGGACGTCCTTGTTTCGTTTCGAACAGGGGCTGATTTTCGTAACGAGCTAAGTAACTGACGGAGGATGCAAGTACCTCGATGAAAATTTCGAGATTCGGACTAAAAGGACATTTCATTGGTGGCTTATATTGTCCCCCATACCCCTTCATCCTTTTACTTGTCAATGTATTCATCCTCCACTCCCATTGGCCCACTCTCCCAAAGTCCACGTTGTCTCAGGCAGTGCTGGCCTGTCTTAACAGCATTAGAGCTCCAAGACATAGCCACGCAATGTGAACTCTGACCTTGTGAAGATTAAAAATAATAATTTCCGTAAACAGACCCTAAATATTAACGTCATGAATAGTTTTATTAAGTTTTATCAGCAAAACAAAAAATGATAAGAAAACATATTTTATAGATAAGAAATATTTCTAATAATGAAGTGTTGAAAATTTGTGTTATCGGTTTTAACATCAAAATAAAAAGAAAGTTTAATATAACGTTTGTAAAATTTTCAAAATGAATTATAACGAAAGTAATTGATATTTTTTATTACTAGTGCAAAACTAGCCGTCTTCTCGAACACAAATTGCAGAAAAGTGTTTTTTTCATAGACACGCAATGTAAAATAAGACCTGAATAGTCGTTACAGTTTTCAGAAAAACATTTCTTTCCAAAATTCCGAGGCCGCCGCAGCACCGGGAGACTTGAGCTCAGGAGACTGCTCATTACGAGGGCGTGGGCGTCCGCGGCCGGGGTCACACGTTACTTGGCCGTCCGGGGGATGTCGCGTTGTGGGCGCAGGTGCCAACGATTCGGCCGCCATTCTGCGACCTTCCTCAGGGCGACATGCCACAGGGCATTGCCTAGCAGGCGGCGTCTCCTGGACAGCCAATGCAGTGCTCAATACGTCCCCGAGGGAGCACTGCTTCGGATGTCAGTCCAAGATTCCAACGTTATTTATTTTTCATCAAGAGCACTTGAAACTGTGGGTGACGTACTACGGTGAGAAGTGTACTCTGGGCACGTTTTCTTAAATTCTGGAAGCGCTACCTTAAACTATATGCAAGTCAATCAATTGCTATAATATGACGTTATCGAATTTAACCAGATGGATTGTTTTGAAACGTTAACATTGTTAAGCAAAGATAAACATCAAGGTCAAAAAACCTTGTTTTCAAAGGTAGAAATTCATAAATTAACAATCTATGGCTAGTATCTTTAAGTAACATTTCTCAGAAATTGCTCTTGGACGCATAAATCATCTGTGTCAATCAATGTTTATCATCGAATTTTGATTTCTCGCATTTTTAATTCAACGTTTAACGGTGAAAGTTCTCATGAAGACATTATCAAATTATTTTTAAAAAACTTTGTTTTATATTCCGCATTTTTAACATACCATTAAACCTGTTTTCGATACTACTTAGCTGTTCAAAATTTTAATCAATGCAATGAAATCTTACGTTTCTATAATTCTTAATTTATTACCGGATAACCTTTGCACAAGACCAAATTTGTTGGTTCATATCACGAAATTTTGCATCTCCCTGACACACATCTCCCAGTGAGAAAATCTACATATCACAACAAGTGTATAAAAGGAATAATAAGGAAAAAATGCATATAAGGAAACATTAACTCTGATAACGATTTGAAACAGTAAATTTACCGAAACACATTTTTCTGCTGCACTGTAATAACGTTGATGCCCAAATTGCCTTATATAGTATACTTTTTTCTTGCTCCCATTTTCCGACTTATTCATTGTGCGACCGTGACATTGAATGTTGAAATTTGATCCTTTCAAATTCCCCACTGACACGAGACAGAAAACACAAAATCATGAATCACCACGTGATACCCCATCGCTCGTAACAATATTGTCGGTCTGTATCGCCTCCTGCAGCCGGTTCCCTGTTCCCTGCAAACCCGACCCCAAATTTAAGATAACATCGCTCTCCCTCGCTCTAAACCGCGACCAACCAGAAAAGAAACACTGCGAGGAAAAAATCCGAGAAAATATTCTCCTCCACGGAAATCTCCACCGGATATTTGAGGACTTCCGGAGCGGCGTTCCCTGCATTTCCCGCGCGGCACGCCACCGTCGCCCCACTCGTTCCCCTGGATTAGGCCAGACACAAATCCTGACGCACTGTCCCGGCCCCTTTTGGGCTGCTCTTTTTGCTTCCCCCTGGAATCTTAGCAGCAAGGGGCGCTATTTTATACGCATTTAATGAGCCTCGTGAACGGGGAATTCGACTGCGTGTTTACTGGTCATTCTGAGGACTGAGTTATTATTATACGAGCTGATAGATAGGATTGAGGAATGCGGACTTCATTTCGACGACAATTTATGGGAGGATTAATGACGCGTTATGTGTTACGCTCTTTTGAGTTGAAACGTATATTAATTGCGCAACTGACTTCATTCATGCCACAATTGCCTGGCATGTTAGTTGCGTAATAGTTGTGGTGAGTTCTGTGCTAGAAGTGAATGTGGCATGGACATGAAGTTTGTGAAAGAAATGAACTTGCAGGTTGTAGTTAGAGCTGAACAGATGTATTGTAGGTCCTGATTGTCTTCCTTAAAAATCGTATGATGGCTTCACAAAATATGTTTATAGTAATTTACCCTAACTCTTGCATACTTATGTACCTCCCAGCACTATACAGTACGATCTGTATCAGGGGTGTCCAACTTGCAAGGTCTCAAGGTCCACATCTGAAACCTTTAATGAGGTTGCGGGCCGATTTTCATTACTCGGACGATCCCCACCTGACTTCCCCGTGTTGTTGATCTCGGCAGTTTTCCGGGTTGCTCTGAAACGGGAGGGGTGGGGTGGGGGGAAAAGCAACCATGCGTGATATCTGGCCGCACCATGCGTAAAGCAGGGAAACACAGGGATCATTTTCAATTTCTGAATTTACTAGAAACAAAAATCCTAAGTCTAAAAGTAACCTAGTTTTACATTAAGGAGATTTTAGTCACGGCGAGGCACGCGCGTAATGTTCTCGCCTGACATGGATGAAAAGGACTTTCACTTTCGACTAACAACCTTTCGCGGGCCACGACAAATGGCATCGCGAGCCACATGCGGCCCGCGGGGCACCAGTTGGACACCCCTGACCTACATCCAGGTTACTAAGCATTGGCTAATTTAGGTGCTTGGTACCAAAACCAGCACATTCCATTTGCAACAGTTTACCGGCAAAACTAAGGTCCGATTAAATTAAGAAGGTGATTTGACAGTTCTGTGTGACGTCAGGACGCCTCTCCCGTTTCCATGGCAGCTGCCAACCAGAGAGACAAAACGTGACGTGTCAGGTCGCTCAGTTGCCACTGCCGAACACGGGGAACATTTGAGCATCGCACAGCGACTTCCCTGCCGCCGCGCCGCCCGCGTTTCTGCCTGTGCTGCGCGCGCAATGTGTACTGTGTTGTGATGAGGTGCGTTGAGGTTAGGCTTTTGTCGTATTTTTTACACTTGTACACGTATTTTTTGAAGTGTTTGTTTTCGTGTCCCGGTAACACGTGCTCAGTGGTTTGCGACCTGGCAACGTCACTCCCCTCCACTCACAAATGTCAATCACCTTCTTAATTTAATCGGACCTTAAAATCTTCTTGCGGCCACACGGCGTGATAAGATAGGGTTATGTTCTCACTACACATTATGCGCGCGTAATTAAATGTGAATGCTGCCAAATGATTCGGCATAGAATCTTCTGAGGAAATTAATTTGAATGTTGTATTAGCAATGGCAGTGAATTATGAAAGAAACAGAAAATGTGTTTGGAAGGAGTTTCAATAAGTAGATAGTTAACCAGGGTACATTCTAATAATGTTAAGAAGTATTTTGTGTCAATTTCATACACATTTATGTTTTTCTGTCAAAGTTAATTATGAATTCTTTGAAACATTAACGATTTATTGATAAATAAACAGGTATGAAAAACTGTTTATTTGCTTATTTCTTATGATGTTTCTCGGCTCATCTTCAATAGATAATTTTCAAAGTATTCATGTTTTAAGGACTTCCATGCGTATTAAGAGCATTTAGAGTTTATAGTTGCATTTTCATTCGTGGAGTAATGTTATTAAATTGCATTCATGTTTCGGAAGTGCGTTTGCACTTCATTCGCCTTGCAATGTACACTTAAAATTATCGATAATACCGAAAGTAACGAATTACCTAACAATAAAATGTATTAAGATATCAAATATATGTAATATTTACGTACAAAGTGCGAAATTTAAATTCTTTCCCTTCTTCCTAAAGCGTAATCCTGAAGTCAACCTGAAGCTCAGTTCTCCCCGACGCTTCGAGATTACCTCTTCCCACGCCAGCGATTTCACGAGAGATTTGGGGTTTTCTTTCTCTCCATTCTCCACATTCTCCATTCGAGTGGCAGGCTCAGCTCATTCCATCCATTTCCCGGCCTAGCTCGAAATAACTTAATTATTTCGAATAAGATGTAGTATTCATGAATTTAAACAATTTGATAAAAGTTCCTCGTAGCTTGGATTTATTCAGCGCTCGCTTCCATTCCGGGGATTCCCCGTGTCTGTTGTCGTACGTATTGTTACCCCATGGTGTAGGGACGGGTAATGAGAAATGGCGGGAGTGATATAGCCAGCGGGGGCGGTGAAGGAGCTGGGGAGTAACTTGGCACGGGGCGGTGACGATGACGGGTCCGGCTAACCGGACGGCCACCGACGACAGCAAGGACGAAAGGGTACGAGAGCGCAGAGGAGGCGAGGGGGGCAAACGTGAGGGGGAGAATGGTGAGGGCACCGGAAAAGGTGGCTCAGGGCATCAACTGGTGTCTCTACCGGAAGGTCCTAGGTTTCCACTCCCAAGGTGGCAGGATTTTCCATACTAGCTAGATAGCGAGGTCGAGTCCAGTCGCTGTCCGAAGGAGACTTCTAGCGGCGGGCTGCTCTGATCGGTAGATTTCCGTGGTTTCTCCGATCAACACCAGGCGAATGCCGGAGGAGTACCCTGAGATACCCGACCACGGACCGCGTGCGATCTTTCGTTCCTCTTCCTTGTGTTATGCTCACTCCCTACTCACACTCCCATGCATTACACTACCACAATTGTGGAGTCCAGGCGGGAGATGAGAGCTTGTCCTGACTGGGGCGGCGCCCCCTGGTGAGAAATGCACCTGGTCGGGGAAAACCCCACGACCCGTCGTAGGTCGGCGCAAGCTCTCGCCGTCCAGCGGCGTAAAATCACCGCCACCTCCCGCAATAAGCACATACACTACACTTGCGGGACTTATTGCCTTAGTGGACACGCCTGGGATCACTAATCAATCATGGCGAGGGCGGTGAGGGCGGCGTGGCGGTGGCGAGGAGGCGGCGAGGGGGCGGCAAGGGGACGGCGAGGGGACGGTGAGGGCGGCGTGGGAGTGGTGGTTGGCGGCGTGTGGCGGGCGGGGGGGGGCAGCGAGGAGGCGGCGAGGGCGGGGCGTCTTCGGCGGGGGCGGTGAGGGAGGCGTGGGGGTGGCGGGGGCAGCGAGAGGGCGGCGAGGGAGGGGCAGCGAGAGGGGGGCGGCGAGGAGGCGGCAAGGAGGCGGCGAGGGTGGGGCGAGGATGGGGCGAGTGCGGGGCGAGGACGGGGTCCAGCGGCGGAAGATGACGGCGCCTCCGCCGCCGCCGCCGCGCGTCTGGCCAGGCGCCAAGCGCCGCGCCGCGCCGAAAGCAGGCCGCCGCGTCGCGCGCGCGTCCGGCAGGCGCCCGGCTGATTCCCCGCGCGCGTCGCGCGTGTTACGTTGCGCAACGCGTTCAAGGCTTCGGACGCGCCTCCACCTGGCGCCCGCCGCCGCGCTGCGCCAATGGACTTTGAAGCGGGCGCGTGCGACTGCTTCGCGCGTTGCTTTCACAGCGAATCGAACACGCGTTGGCGGCGCCTCGTTTGTTCTCCATTTCGCAACAGACAACAAAGCCGTTTGCTCAGCTGACAATCTTGTGTTCTCTGTCATCATACGTCGTAACTTTCAGTAACTGTCGACGTGAATTACAATTTTTTTAAATATTGTTTTATCACGATCGGTCATACAACCTTATAGGTCAATGTCAACATCATGTTAGCCTAATATTCTCTACAATTGAATTAAACCTTTCTGAAACAATTACCTAACTTGAACGTAAGCTGCTCCCGTGCGATTGCGCACAGGGCGGTGTGTTCCAAGAGGGAGTTGAAGGTACAGATGCAGCTATTCCTCGGCGTCGGCACAAGAAGGTTGTGTGGTGAACAACGCTCCGGGAAACACTCTCTTGGGAAGGAGGTTCAGTCAATATCAGAGCCTGTCCGAACGGAAATCATCAGATAAAATTCCACACTTATGCCTTGATTGGATCTATGAATTACGCCGCTTCTATCAGATCAGGAAGCAAACGTCCTCCCACCGAGACTTCAGTTATCAGATATGTACTATATCACACATAACTGGTGTTTATGATACCTTCAATAATTATTCCTCTTATATGTATTATTCCTTAAAGACGGTTAGGATATTTTAATCGTTTTACAACAATTTATTGAATATGTTTGTCAAAAATGCAAGTAAAATCTCGTAAGTGATGTCGTTTCGTCATTATTGAAGGTATACACAGTCGACGCCGTTTATAGTAAACCCTGTATTATACTGAACTTAAGTCACTCCTCCCGTTTCACTTACATTGCAAATGTACGTAAGAATATACGGTTGTATTGAACGTGAACCTCGGCTATAGTGAACATAGTAAATACGTCCTGGAAATTAATTTTCTCCTGGAAAGAAATAAAAAGGCGTTCGGAGACTGGGACGATATTTCAATAATGGAAGCATTGAAGTTTGTCAAAACTGCATTACGATTCTTGAGAGACAATGGGCAATGCAGAACAAAGTATGAAGAGAGCACAATATCTGGGGAATGTTCTAAAGAAATTAATAATGAAAAATATTCCAAGAAAAATATTGAAAATAATTCATTTTTAAGGACAAATAAAGAAATGTTCACTTCGTGTATTTAATTTATTTTGCTACATATCTATATGAATAAAAATCAACCATTGTGGAGAAATTCTATTTAATTTCAGCATCATCGGATGTAGTGAACCTATTTTTGGTGAACCACAAATGTTAGACCCCAGAAGTTCACTACAACAGGAGTCGACTGCGTTCTCAGGCAGACACATTGACCACCGAAAGACGCGTGGTCTCCCACATCTGATTCTCCACCGAGCAGACCGCGTCTGAGGAAAGAGCGGGCTTGCTAATCCCGTTGCCACTAAGTGATGAGCCTCAGAAAAGCAATAAATAGTGCAGAGTGTTTTGCTTTGGGGTGCTCGCAGGCCTATGGTCCTTTTCCTCGACCCTCCCTGGAAGGTCGCCAGCCGTCGAGCCGGCCGGTTCGCTTTCGGAACGGGAGATCGCACCCAATTTGTGTTGCCGGTCACTGAGAGGATAAGGAAGACGAATAGTCCTTTTCCTAAGCACAATTAATGAATGTTCATCATAATTACTACACAGAAGGAATATGAATCTGGCGACCTGCGACGAGAATTTTGTGGCCCACAACATACCCTACAATCCGCAACGAATTTTTTTCGTAATTTTTATTCCCAAATAAAAAGCTCAGAAGTTTCATTAAATATAGTCGACTTCGGTTACAGTGAACTTTTGCGGACTAAAGTTTTTGGTTCTCGATATTAGAGGTTCACTATATCCGATAATGTCAAAATTAATTAGAATTTCTCCAAAATTATTGATCTTATTAATATAGAGATATAGCAAAATACATTAACAGCATGAACTGAAAATTTCAATATTTTTATTTGACTTTAAAAAATCAATTATTTTCAATTGTTTGCTTCGTACGTTTTTCATTAGTAGTTTCTGTATATCCCCCAAAGTTCGTACTCTCTCCGCACTTGATTCTGGGACACTGTTGGAACACCGTTCCACTATCCAAAGGCCCTTTTACTCACTTAATAAAATACGAGAAGTTTTTCGATATTTTTTTCAAGAGGAAATTGATTTTCAGGATATTTTATTTCCTATGTTCACTGTATCCGAGGTTCACTGTATTCGAGGTTCAGAGTTCATTATAACCGAATCTTCTAGTGCTTATTTGTACAAATAATGTAAGTGAAACGGGACCAGTGACTTAAATTCACTATAACCGAGAGTTCACAATATCCGAGTTCACTATAACCGGCGTCGACTGTAACTGCACATTTTTGAAAGATTACATTTGCCAGTGAACAGCAAATATAATAAATTATATTTTAATAATATATCCATTATAATAATTATGTTACATATATAATCAATATAAACTCGGTCGATAATGAAATACATTGTGAGATTTTTCTACAGCCTTTAATTTAGATTCTTCAATGGACAATTTTATATTTTTAGCAGATTTTGATATTTTAATCTCCTCCTTCCAGATAAGTACACTGAAATTTTACGACCATGAATTGCAAGATTTAGTTATAATTTTCACTCAAAATATTGTATACGCAATTAGAGATTACACACATGCAAACTCTGAAATATATCATTTAAGAGTATTAGAATATTACTTACTAATTAATTTCAACAGTACATTACACACACGATGCTGAACTGTACAATAATTCTGTTATTTCGTCTCAACTTTTTCATCGTTTCGTTGAAATGTATTATATATTTTTGAACGTAAACTTATTTGTTGAAGATAAGTTTGTAGCACATGGACTAGACAATAAAAATAGATCAGCGTATTAAAAACACACTAGTGTAGTAATTAAATTGGTGACAAAAGACATAGGATCCAATAATATTTTCAACTCGACTTGCTCGTTTCAGCTTTCAAGCAGACGTCTTTCTCCTTTCGGCTTTTATCCTGGGCAATAATCGAAGAAAATTATTATAAATAACGTATTTAATCTTATTCCATATTATTTCAATTAATTGTCTTCAAATACTTATTCTTCATCCCGACTTCAACTATTTGTTTTATAAATATTCTCTTATGATTTTAATGAAAGTCAACAGGAAGGAAATTATTAAATTCTACTCTCAATTTATTTCTAACTGTTCAAATTACTTGTTTGAAAAAAATATGTTATATGTAGAAAGCCCTGAGAAATGCTTCAGCATAGGTGTTGGAAAATTTGTTTTTAATGAAATAAAATAAAAAATCCTTGGCGTTCAGATTTACAGGAGTTCACAAAAATAGAGACGATGAGAATTTGCTACATTGTAATGAGAAGTAGGTACTGTCGCAGATTAAAACGTTTTATTATAGATGCAAAAAATGAAATAAAATAGAACACTTGATAAATGAATTTTCTCAAAGTTATTTATAATTATTTCTTCCAAATATTGAAAGCAATACGAGAAAATGAAACAAAGTCTATCAATCAAATTATTTTAAAAAAATAAAAGTTATGATGTAAGAGCATTTTAATGGTAGATTTATCTCAATTGCGGTCGAATTGACTAGTTATTAGTGAGAGTTAAAAATAATATTTTCTTTTCTTAATAACTCATCTTGCCTTTTAGGAATAAAGCTATTAACTCCGAACAAAATTGAAATTTTAGGGATGCTCGAATTTGCCAAATTGCGTGAGTAGAAAAGTACAGTGAATTGCAATAGTAAAAACTCGCACCGAAATGTTCTTGAACCTTCCTTACGTCTTAGTAGCGTTTATGATATTGCTGCATTCCTCCCAAACGGGGCGAAGGAAGCAACGGCTCTTATGCGACGAGGATGTTACCTCAGCGATTACGCGGCGAGCAGGATGTTCCTGCCAGCTGACTGGGGCCGCGCGCCCGTCCGCGCGTCCGGGTGCGCCGGGACGCAGGGCCCGCTGGGGACCCCGCGCCGTTTCCGCGAAGCTCCGCGCCCCGCCCCGCCTCACCCGCGTCTGGCCACCGCCGCCGCCGCCGCCGCAGTCCCCTCCTTTTCCATATTCATACGCCGCAGTGCGCAGCGCAGCAACGGCGGCGGCGGCGGACGAGGAGGAGGCGGCGGCGGCGGTGGCGGCGGCGGCTGCGGCGGCGGCGGCGGCGGCGGCGGCGGTGGCGGTGGCGGCGGCGGACGAGGAGGAGGCGGCGGCGGCGGACGAGGAGGAGGAGGCGGCGGCGGCGGCGGCGGCGGCGGCGGCGGTGGAGGCGGCGACGCCCTGTCACTCTGTGAATGTGTGGCTCACGGGGGCACTGGCCCCCTTCCTCGAAAACGCGTGGAGCGGACTCGGTTGTTTCGCAAGGTCCAGGAAAGGAACATTCGAAAATCTGCTATGAGTACGGGATCCGTGTTTACTCGAATCTTGATGAAAATATTGATGTAACAACTCGTTTTTCGCCTATTTACCAAAAAGCATATGGTATAGTCAATAAATGACTTGCAATCGCCAATTTTATGTTCGAATGAAAGTTGAAATAACATTTCATTTACTAATAGTTATGTCGTACAGTGCCGCTATAGTAGAATTCAGGAATGTCCATTGCTCACATACATTACGCAATGTTCAAAATACAGAAAACCAACGTTTAGCAGTAAAACCATACACATTAATTTGCAATATGAGAAGGATCGAACAGATTTAATTCTAGGTAGTAGCAGGAAAAAGGAAAGCTATAACGTTCATAACGCTTTTCTCCCGAAGAGAGCATGGCCATCAAAACAGGGCGTATATTTTTCTTCCCGTCCCGACCGTTGGCGCTGCCTTGGTCCGCGCACCACATTCCGCAGAAAGCGAAACAGCACCGCTCGCCCAGTCCGCGCGGGTCCGCAGACCTCCCGCAGCCGCGCGCCTCCATTCATGCACTTCTGCCCCATTCACCCGGCCCCCGCCGCCGCCACCACCGACGCTTCCGACTCCGCCGCTACAACCGAAGTCACCAACGCCGCCGCCGCCCCGCCTTCGCCGCTGCCGCTGCCGCCACCACCGCCGCCGCCGCCGTCACCGCCGCCGCCACCACCGCCGCTCCCGTCTCCGCCGCTCCAACCGTAGTCACCACCGCCGCCACCGCCACTAACGTTGTCACCGCCACTGTCACCGCCGCCGCCACCGTCTCCGTCACCGCCAGCGCTGCCGCCTCCGCCAGCGCCAGCACCGTCGCCGCCGCCACCGTTACCGTCTCCGTCACCGCCGCCGCCTCCACCCCCCCGCCGCCGCCTCTAACGTTGTCACCGCCACCGTCTCCGTCACCGCCAGCGCTGCCGCCTCCGCCAGCGCCAGCACCGCCGCCGCCGCCGCCGTTACCGTCTCCGTCACCCCCCCCCGCCGCCGCCACTAACGTCACCGCCACCGTCTCCGTCACCGCCAGCGCTGCCGCCTCCGCCAGCGCCAGCACCGCCGCCGCCGCCGCCGTTACCGTCTCCGTCACCCCCCCCCCGCCGCCGCCACTAACGTCACCGCCACCGTCTCCGTCACCGCCAGCGCTGCCGCCTCCGCCAGCGCCAGCACCGCCGCCGCCGCCGCCGTTACCGTCTCCGTCACCCCCCCCCGCCGCCGCCACTAACGTTGTCACCGCCACCGTCTCCGTCACCGCCAGCGCCAGCACCACCGCCGCCGCCGCCACTAACGTTGTCACCGCCACCGTCTCCGTCACCGCCAGCGCCAGCACCACCGCCGCCGCCGCCGATACCGTCTCCGTCACCGCCGCCGCCTCCGCCAGCGCCGTTGCCAGCAACGCGTCCGCGGCCGTCGCGCCGTCGCCGCCCATTGACGGCGGCGTTTCCTCGCATTCCAGACGCCTCTCGGGCTCCGTCACTGAGCGGCCGCTGTCATTCCGTCCGCGGCGGCTGCAGCGCGGAGTCATTCATCCGCCAGCGCGGGGGGGCGTGACTCACCGCCGCTTTCCGCGCGCGCACCGCACGCGCGCGCCGCGCTGCCCCCTGCAGCTCCCTGCAGCGACGCGGTGACTCGCAGGACGGCAGGTTGGCCTGGTTTGCGTCGTGGGCGCGGCTCGGATTCTCATGACGAGTCATCTTTTCATTCGTGCATTCTGCACGTAGATAACGTGGAAATCAATGTTTATCACCACATAGAGGTGATAGACATGTGTAGTTATTGAGTCATTTTTGTCAATTTTGGCCTTTTTAAATTTTAGGTCATTTTTATGATTTTTCGTGTTTTACGTCGTTTTTACACATTTTGTCTCCTTTCCGTGTTAGTAATTGCTTCATTGATTTACAACGACACACTAAAACAAAGTTTTTTTTGTATCATTAGTTTATGACGAAATTCACTACTGCAGTGTACTGTTTTTCTAACACTCAAAATTATACGGATGTCCGGATAAAGAACAATCATCTCGTCGTTTAGATCACTGCAATAAATGAGTACATTACTTGTTTTACCTTGACCGCCGGTGGTATACATTGACACGTATTTGTAAAAGTGAACTGCATCTTCTCCCTCTTCACTTCTCATTTTCTCCTTATCTCCTCTTCACTTCTAGTCATAATCTGGCATGGTAATTTTGTGGCAGCCTTGCCTCCAGTTGATTGGTACTTTAGTGATTCCGGGCGCGGCAACTGCTAAGGCCACTGTTCCCGTAAGTGTAGTGTGATTTTTACCGCGGGAGGTGGGGGTGATCTTTTCCCCTCTGGATGGCAAGATCCGGCGCCGACCTACCGAGGACCAGCGGGGTTTTGCCCGCTACCAGGTATCTCCCACCAGTGGGACACCGCCCCAGCCGGGACAAGCTCTAAGCTCCCGACCGGTCTCCCGGCATGCGTGGCAGTGCAGTGCATGTTAGTGTATGTGTGTGTGTGTGTGTGTGTGTGTGTGTGTAAGAGGTGACGATAGGACAAGGATGAGGAAGGAAAGATCAAGTACGGTCCGTGGCCTGTTTGTAAGGGTACTGCTCCGGCATTCACCTGATACTGATCTCAGAAACCACGGAAAATGACCGATTAGAGCAGTCGGCCGCTAGAATTCTCCTCCAGACACTCGATGAAATAAGAATGACGAAGAAGCAGAAGTAAGAACACGTTGACGAGTGAATCGAATGTACTACGTACGGTACACGGAAGTTCTCAGTGAACGCGATACTTAAATCGTTGTACCTGCGTAGACCCTAAGCCATGGAATCGATACATTCCTGGGAGAGGGACTTTGAACATGGAGGATGATTTTGTTAGGACAGGTGGACAATTGTTCTTGGTGGAAGGTCACTGAATTGTATCAAACTCATTTCTGTTTTAGTAGTTTCTCTCCAAGAGATTTAGTTCCTGAGACCTCCGACCACGTAGTATTTGCTTATATTTTAGAAGAGTAAATCAAAAATTCCAGTTTTTCTCTGAAATACCTCTGTAATATTTCGATTTCTCTAAACAATTTTATGAATTCACGCATGAAGCTCCAAAGCTCTTCACGGATCTAGATTACATAATTTGGAGATTACATTGAAATCTCGCAATGAATACTTATAGTCAGTGTCACTTATACTTTTTTATAAAATGCAACAACTCTGACATCATTATATTTTGAAGAAAGAAATTCTTCCAACCTTTATTATTTGAAACCAGCGGAAATCCCGAAGGACATGATATTTTTTATAAACGTTCTTTTTTGTTAAAATAACAATTCAACAGCTTTGTTTCAATGCATTTTGTTTCTAGCATATATTTTTTTCTAGCATTTTTTTTCTTTCGAGGAGAGATCCAATTATTCTATTTTATAATTGCTAATGTAGCCATGCAGAATAGAAGGAAGCCCATTTCGTCACTTTTGAATCGAAATAATCGCCAAGACCACGAACAAGGCCATGGAACAGCGTGTCTCGACAAGTTTAGGCGGCGTTGCGATGTTCAGGGCCAAGATAGCTAGAGGACAAACCTCCGCCCATGACCTATTGCGTAAGTATTTGCACATTTTATAAAGCGCTATTATTCGTCACTTTGCGGAACAGAGATTCTTTAAAAGGTGAAATGTATCTACAACAACTTGAAGTTTTAGATGAAATCTCCCTACATTCAACATAAAGAGGAAATTGTTTTAGAGGAATATCCGCACTCTTAAAGATAACATTACTCGCAGATGCAGGTTCTTATCGTCGGACGTATTTAGGACTCCAGGGGAATTGACATGGATACACTTCGATATTCATACTCATATACACAAATGCACATACTATTTGTAATGCTCATCACTGAAAATTTGTAAGATTTTTTAAGAAATGCTAGAAAGATCAAGACAGCTACATTACTGAAATACAAACCATTGAAAATATCAAATTATTAAAACATTTAAGCTACTGAAAAACTGAATAATAATCCGATGGCCTAGTGTAATGCCGAAGTGTTGAATGTAATGACATGTATTTTATTTCTGGATGTATTTGAATCAGGTTTCATTGCCTATTTCATTGAGTAATCGGACGTGTTACAAACACAAAATAACCATAAGATAAGACAGTCGTACAATTCCATATTTATGTTGAATTCGACCTGGTAATAAAAAAGGAAAAGTCTTAACCCATTTCGGTGTGAAGATTGGATTAGTGATAGATACTGTGGTAGAGATTGACAATGGGAATTAAAAATTACATATTATGATTTTTAAATTGTGTATGTTTTGGATAAAATAATGATTTCTGCAACTATTTTAATGTACTAGGCAGGACAATTATTAAGTATTAGGTACTAGGAATTTATTCACAATTCATAATACACAAGGTCAACAAGTTGTTTAGTCATAATTAAATACAAACTGCGAGGGTCAAAGGAAAATGTATATCTCTTCCGAAGGAAGTTACTACTTTCTTACTTCCTATACGAACTTCCTCGAAAATTTCATAGCGGCGTGAGAACATAATTCAGAATGAACACCCCATCCCACATTCAGGGTGCGTAAGCAGAATATTCTTGCCTGGACCGCTCTCATCCCGCACGCGCCGCGCGTAAGCGCACGGGGGGCGGGGGTGGGGCAGGCTTTCACGACACTTCCGGTGGCTGCTCGTCTCGGGGCGCACAGGCGGCCTCGCAAGTTCGCGCCCGCGCTGACAAGTCGGGACTTGCGCGTCCGAAGGTGGCCCCGCGCGGCGCGGCGCGGCGCGGCGCGGCGCGGCGCGGGGGCCCGCGAGGGGGCCTCCGTGCGTGGCGCGGCGCGGCGGTGGGGGGCGCAGCCTCCGCTCGCCCGGTCCAGCAGCTGGCGCGAGCCGGGGGAGGGGGAAGTCCCACCGACACACATTTGCTGGGTGCGGGCGCGCAGGCGGAGGCACAGACGGAAGAGACGGCGGAGGCGGCGGCGGCGGCGGGGCGGAGGAGAGGCGGAGGCGGCGGTGGAGACAGCGGAGGCGGAGACGGAGGAGGCGGTGGAGGCGACGGGGGCGGCGGCGGCGGAGACGGCGGCGGCGGGGGCGGAGGAGAGGCCCAGGCGGCGGTGGAGACAGCGGCGGCGGAGGCCGAGACGGCGGCGGAGGCGGCAGTGAAGGCGGCAGCGCTAAAATTGCCGAAGTTAGCGGAGGCGGGAGAGGCAGCGCAGACAGCGATGCTGCGAGAGATGACGGCGCGGTGACGCGGGAGGCCGTAAGAACAGTGACTGGAGTGAGGTTGCAGCAGGTGGAGGCGGCGTTATTCTCCGATGTAAATGCAGTGACTTCTGACGTTTGAACAGCAGGTGGCGATTATCCAATTCGGAGTTTCGATACGATTTAATTTTTGGTATCGAAGCTCCCGCATGGATAACCGCGTTCCTGCTGATAGGACGTCAGAAGCCACTACAATTAAATCGGAGGAGGAGGTGTAGGAGATGTTATAGAGGAAGGAAAAAGTTAACGACGAGGGAATTACGATAACGGTAACGGAAGGGCAGTGAGCAATGAGTTGCGAAAAGAGGATGTGGCAATGGAAGGTTTAGAAAAGAAAAATGAGCCGTGTATGTGTGTGTGAGAGAGAGAGAGAGACAGAAAGAGAGAGAGAGAGAGAAACAGATGTTGTAGAAATGTCTTGAATGGAAACGGTTAAAGAGAAACAGCGGAATAAATTAAACAATGAGATGTTGAGATTCAGAATACTATGAAAATGTGACAGGTTGTTGCTGGGTCTGGCGAAGAAAGGATAATGGAGGCAATAACAATGAACAAGGTAGGAAAGGCGGTTGGCCCAAAGGAAAATGTGGTAGAAACAGTTGAAGTAATAAAGTAAACACATCGGCGGCTGCGGCAATTAGGCGGGGAAGGGAAAGGCTGCGGCTGTGGACGTTCAGCAGTAAACACTGGAGGTGATGAAGCGGAGGTAAGAGCGCGGTATCTGGCGGAAGCGGCGCGAAGACGGAGTGGCTGGCGAAGTGGGCGGCGGGACGACGACATCGCCGTCGCCCTTCGTGGAAGTGCAGCGGAGCCTTCCGGGTAGAGCAGGCACGCGCCTCAGACAGACAGGAGACCGCGAGAATGCTCTTGCACTTCTGCGTTTCCATGGATGGATCAGTCGTGTCAAGGTCTCCTACTGCCGGCAGCGGCACGCGTTTTGGCACCGTAGCGTGTCACGAGCTTCTCTGCGCAACTAGCGCCGGGAAAGGAAACTATTATTAACCCCACCGTTTTACAATAGGGATGGCGTTGTCTCTGGTGGCGGGGTAATGAACGATGTGAAGGGGCGATTTCGTCGTGGCACTCGTGCCACGGACTCCCGCTCGTCGCATCGACCTTGACAACGCTGGTTTAGATGCACGTTTGAGTCAAATGTGGTAATTTGAAACAATTGAATATTTACATAGAACCGTAGACTTTCACGGCCGGAGTCACATTTTTTTTCTTTTTTTTTTAATTCAAGATGTCAAGATTTTTTAGTCAAAATGAGAGAAATTTTCCGTGCTGATAGGCCGTTATCTAGTTGGCATTGAAGGGCCAAACGTTTCGTCCACAGCTGCGGAGGACCTCTTCAGTGGCGGCAGGGTCGCGGGCGGAGGATCCGGGGCGCCGGCTGGCTGGCGACCGGCTATCTCTCTCAAATTGAATATTTAATACGTTCTTAAACATTACACACTCGCAAATATGCTAGTAATGCTAGATATTTGCGGCACATTTCTCATTACCCTTCGAACAAGAAGCAGTACGGTATAGTTCAATGCAATAATCTTCCGTTTCTTTTCATTCATATATTTTTTTGGGGAGGGCAAACCCAAAGCCAACGTTTCACGAATCAATTCTAGGGCAAAAACATTAATTTTGCCATGAAATATTTCGGTATAAAGTAAACGATTTTTTTTGTGCATGAGAATGGAAGTCATTTATCACCAATGTTTGTCATAAACAAACCTACTTTTAAAATACCCTTGAAGTATGAAATTAATGTGTTTAACAATACTTCATCATCATTCCTTCGTGTCACTCTACATAACCTTGGGGATTTAAAGATTCCACACACGTTTTAAGATCATTCAGGTCCAAAAATATAATATGAAACTTCATCGTGCTGTGTCAATTAACCAAACCATTCCAAGATTACGTTGCACTGCAAAATATTCAACACAAAGTGAATGATCATAACATACTAAAAAAGTATTCAGAAAACTACAAGTCGTTTCATTTATTGTAAAAATTACAAAATCTTCTGACGACTTAGTTTCCCTGAAACTACAACCACCGCGTTTCTAAGAACCCTCATAAGAGAAACAAAACACTTTCGATAACATAGCTTACTTGAACATCCAACAACCACTTTACGAACCTAGCCGTTATGTCTCTCTACATGGATGTTACCACCAGAAGAACCGTTTCACTGATGACGTCAGGCTGCCCCAGGTCAACCTCACTCCATGGAAAGTTGGATGAAGGACCCACGTAAGCAGCACCTGCTCGTATGGCCACGCATTTCTCGGAAGGTGGCTCGCTCGGGCGCCCATTCAACTTTCTCCAGATCCGCGTCCGCGTGGAGATACTACGTACTGCCCAGGCAAGGCGCTGCGAGGTGAATTACGAAGACGAGTAAACATGGCGCAACCTTGGGACCGGCTTGTGCTGCGTGCGTCCGGGAGGTATTTTTGTTTCATTCAAAGTCCGTTATTTCATCCGTATCATTCTGTCTTTACAGCTTTCCGGATCTGAATCGCTCTACGATCTTATTCGAGGTTGCGGGACATATACACTATGAGAAAGCAAGATCCGTCTCACAACTGGTTCGGGTATTGGTCTTAAAATGGGTAGCATTTTAATATTTTGTTCCTCTGAATTGTTCATAAAATGGTTTTGTATGTAATTTGCAGTTATTGATAAACGTATGAGTCAAATTAAATATATTTTTCTTTCAATGCTGCTAACTCCTGTCGCAATATTTTGATTGAATTTCTGGTCATTTCTTCCTGCACTGTTACACAACTAGCGAGAAAAAGAAAAGCAACAACAGTTAAGCATGATTTATCATCGCACGCAAGTATTATCATCATGATCATGAGCGACTAGAGGTTCATATTTTAGATCTGTTCAACTCTTTACTTTATATGTTTGTTGCATGTTACCATTCTGCATTGACACTTTGTGTGTTTTGAATTTTTCTTATCACAATTAAATTATTTTTAAAACATTCCATATGCATTGCATGATATTGACAAACATACTACGCTACAACCGATCATTTACACAACACACGCTCCATCGCAACCCCAAAGAATGCGATGTGCACACCTGGGGTCGCCCATTAGCGGAGACCCTCCTCTCAACCCGAGGGAACTCGCTTCGCGGTACTATGCGAAACCGGGCGGGTCCGGCCCTTCACCTTCGCTTCTTCCAGCCCTTTATGCCGCTCCCCGACGCCCCCCTCCCCGCTCACAGCCACTTCCGGCGGGCTCTCCTCCTCTCCCCTCCTCCAGCCGCGCCTCGGACAATGAGGGTCTTCGCGGGACACCCCCTCCCCCCGCCGGCCGTGCGTTATCCAGGCGGAGTAATGCTCGGGAATTATTGCTGTTGGAGCAACGTGTTCTGAACAAACAATTAACTTACACAAAAATCTTGAGGGGTGTTTTCTCTGTTTTGTCGTGAAAGTAATATTTTTTGATGAAATGTTATGAAATGAAATGTTATCTCGTATAATTTTAATCCGTCGAAATTCTTAGGGATATCTATATTATCTGTTTCTTTAATTATTATGAGACGAATAGATCTTAAAACACTTTTATACGTTTTATATTTTATTTTGAATAAACATTATAAAATTGTTTCTTTTTAAAAGTTGGTTCATTCTCTCACCCTCAAACAATTTCACAAAAAATATGTTTTGCCTTCTTGTGTCAGAGACAAATTCGTAGAGCTGGTGTTGAATATTTTACTGTAATCATTCAGTCAACGTCTCTTGGTTGACAATGTCTCACAAGAGAAAGAAAATTCTAAAAAAGTTTTTTAATTATGTTCCAATATTCCACTTCTTTATTACTCAATGACTATAATTTCATCTCCATGGTACCCATATAAACATTGTCCTCATGTCCGTCACTTGAGTGAGTGAAACTTTGGAAATGAAGTCAAAAGTGAAATATTTCAAATTCTTTGTTCTCAGTGTCCTCTAATTGTTCGTAGTAAGTTTGCGCTTTCTTTATATTTCCTGTTGTACTCTGGTGATCAGTGCAAATGTTGTTACGTTCTCTTGTATTTTGTTTTGTTTTTCCCATTAGGTTAATGCCACATCTCCGAACTGTTTGTTTATGACGTTTTCAATCAAAGAAACAACTGAGCAGTCTAAATATTTGTTCAAGAAACTGTGTTCCAAATATAATTTTGTAAACATAGAATTTCATCTAACAGATCGTTAAAGTGTCAAGTAGTGAAAAATAATAACGCACTTCTCTAAGATACATTGCTGCCTTTAAAAAAAGGTTCATTATTTTCTTAAGATGAAGGTTACATTTTGCACGGATTTGGACAAGTCCGTTCTAGTGTGTAATTTTGAGAAACGTGGTTGGACTCAAGTTGCTCCAGATGAAGAATGGAACTTTTATTGGGCTGGAACGCAAACTTGCAGGAACCTCTTCAGTGTAGAAAGCGGATATCGTATGAATGACAACCAAACTATTAACCATTTTCCAAATCATTACGAACTTACAAGAAAAGATCTGCTAGTGAAGAACATCAAACGTTACCGCAAAGAACTGGAACGTGAGAAAGATCCTTTGGCTGAAAAAGGAGACAATCCTTTAAGATACATCCATCTTGATTTTATTCCCGTGACGTTTGTATTACCAGCTGACTATAACATGTTTGTTGAAGAATACAGAAAAAGTCCGCAGAGCACGTGGATAATGAAACCGTGTGGAAAGTCCCAAGGAGCAGGAATATTTCTTATTAACAAATTATCAAAATTGAAACGCTGGTCTAAAGAGAGTAAAACACCTTTCAATCCAACCCTAGTGAAGGAATCCTACGTCATATCGAGATACATCGACAATCCTCTTCTCATTGGCGGAAAGAAATTTGATCTACGATTGTACGTGTTAATAACATCTTTCAGACCTTTGAAAGCATACCTCTTCAAGTTAGGTTTCTGCCGTTTCTGCACAGTGAAATACGACACGAGTATCCAAGAACTGGACAACATGTACGTCCATCTCACGAACGTGTCTGTTCAAAAGCACGGAGGAGAGTACAACGTGATGCACGGGGGGAAACTGAACGTGCAGAATTTAAGGCTGTACCTGGAAAGCACGCGAGGGAAAGAGGTGACGGAGCGCCTCTTCACCAACATCTCTTGGCTCATCGTGCACTCGCTCAAGGCCGTGGCTCCGGTCATGGTGAACGACCGCCACTGCTTCGAGTGCTACGGCTACGACATCATCATCGACAACAAGCTGAAGCCGTGGCTGGTGGAGGTGAACGCGTCCCCGTCGCTGACGTCCACCACCGTCAACGACCGCATCCTCAAGAACAAGCTGATCGACAACATTCTGTCGGTGGTGCTTCCGCCGGACGGGGTGCCCGACGTGCGCTGGAACAAGGTGCCGGCGCCCGAGGCGCTGGGCAACTTCGAGCTGCTGCTGGACGAGGACCTGGCCAGCCACCCCGACGACCACTCGCAAACGTCCTCGCCCAAATACGGCCGCCCGGATGTCCGAAACGCGGTGCGTTGGAAGCACACGTGAAAAGTTACACCTGCTTTTCTTATACACGTTCACTCTAGCAGAACGCAGTGACAATCAATCAATAAAAATTATTTTTGCAAGTTTACAGATTCGGAAAATTATGTATGTATACTTTATTGATCAATGTTACCATTTAATTTCGGTTGAATGAATCATGGATGTCGGTTAACGCTTTTCAGATGTTTTCATAGCTTCTTGATAACATATCATAATCATAAAAACGCAGTGAAAGAATAAACGAAAGTTATTAAAATAATATGCCCCTCAGTAGATAACAATCTCAAACCACTTAACAAAACTTTGTATTCGTATATCGGTGGTTTTTGTAGGTAGTCAAATGTGGTTCAGAATATGATGATTAAAGATTTCCTAGAAGAAAAACGGATGAGTTCCAAGTAATACTAACTAGTATACTGATATTTTTGGAGAATTGTTCATTGTAGAAAAAAATTGAACTTATTAGTAATACGTCTGACAAATACTGATAAAAGAATGAATATTCATATACATATATTTCGCCATTTTCATAAAAGAAGAAAGTATTCTAATTTGTTTCTTAATTCAGTGTTTCATTCCGAGGAATTGATAACTTCCAAGGTAACTTGTGAACTTTTAGTAAGCATTTTCGGTGTTCAAAAGAGATTTTAGGAAATATTCTTAGATAAAATGAAGTAAAAATTTGTGTGAGAAACAGCGATAACTGCTGGAATAAAAAATAACCAATCGTTTACATTTATGCAGGTGAAACGCCTTAATTTGTAAAATACTATAATACAATAACGTCTTACTCTTCCTTAAAAAAATGTTTTGTTGCCTGAGTTCATCGAATTACAATATGGAAAAAACATTGTTAATCATCTATTTCAGTTCGTTAATACTGGCACCAAAGTTTCAATGAATTACAATTAGGGATGAATATGACATGACAACTTGTCAGACGTTTGGAAAACGGTTACAAATAAAATGATGCATTGATTATAATTACTTTTCTTGCAAACACCTTATAGTGCAAGGTTGACAAAAAATTGAAATTTATCGCATAATCAATATATTTGCTTCAGTAAATGAGTAATAAAAATTGACTAAGGTGTACACGTCATCAGGAAGATTCATTTAATCCAACGTTACAGCAATCAGTGATCGCCATTGGATGCATTACATTTGGAAAATGAGAGAGTTAAAAGTACTTCATGTCACGATTTTCTCACATAACTGTCCAAATATAACGAAGTGATTATTCATTATTTGCTTAATCGTTTTCGACGTGGTAATGAGATACCAAACACTTAACGACACCTTGTCCCAGCCGGGGCGGGGCCCGGCTGCGGGAGATACCTGGAGGAGGGAAACTCAGCAAGCTGCCGTGTAGGACGGTGCCGGATCAGCGAGGGAATATCACAACCACTACACTTAAGGGAATAATATATTAAATTGTCGACGAGCCCGGAATCGATAAATATATAAATCAGGGGTGTCCAACTTGCAAGGCTTCAAGGGCCACAACTAAAACTTTTAACATGGTCGCCGGTCATATTTTCATTACTCGCGCGATCCACACGTGACCTCTATTGTTGATATCGGCGGTTCGCCCGGCTGCTCTGAAACGGGAGGTGGGGGGCATGCGTGATAGTAGGCCTTACCATTCATAACACATTAAGATGATTTTGAATTTCTAATTTACTAGAAAAAATCCTTAAATCTAAATTTGACCTATCGTTACTCGTACATGAAGGGGGTGTTCAGCCCGAAGAACGCAGAATCTTCTCGCCCGCCACGGACGCAAGGGGCTCTCGTATTTGTAGTAACGTACCGCGGGCCCCGACGAACGGCACCGCGGGCCGCCAGTGCTGATATAAACCCCTTCCCTCTGCGAGCCACTCCCTACGGCGCGCAGCAGCGGTGTCGTGTTTCGCTTGGCGCGCTGCAGTGGTGCGCGTGCGGGCGCTACCTGTCAGCGCGCGAGCGCGCGCGGCGGTGGAAGAAGGAACGACGGCTGCGGAGGCTGCGTCGCAGGCGGAGGAGGCGGCGGGCGCTCCGCCGTGCACACGGCACGCGCGCACCGGGCGGCGGGGGCGGTGGCTGCGGCTGCGCGAGCTGTGCGGAAGAGGCGGCGATGAGGCGGCTGCGCGTTACCGGCTCCGGGATCGAAACCGGTTTCGGGCCACGGACGGATGGCCTTGCATCACTTTGTAATTATTACGAACATACTCTTTTATGACTCGTGAACACGATGAGTGTACTCAATGTAGTGGCATGAAACCGTACATCTTAGTTAATAAATATAAGTCATGTTGATGTGGTACCTTTACAAACATTGTGAAATTGCGGAATTCCAATTGCTTTTTTGTTTGGATTGAAAAATAAGTCTGATGATTCACACATGGACATATTAATAAAGAAGTTATAAACACTGTCGTCATTATTACTTTCATTGTTCTCATCGAAATTGTTATATCATTGCGCCTAATGTCAATGCCGCTCAATATTTGTAATGAAATTGCAAAGCTTACTGGGAAAAGGAACTTTCAAATGAGCGCATATAAAATGAAAGAGTATTCCCTAAGCTATCGTACCCTACAAATTTGAAAAGGCTCTGAGAAAAAAAGGTAATTTTAAAATGCATTGTGAGGGAAAAGTAGATTCTTCGAGATCGCTTGTCATCATTTGATATAACACGTGAAAAAAAGTTTTATATACATCCAGAGAGACGTCAAACTTTACTATTACAATTAGCCCTAGGCACACTAACTAAGAGGATTGTACTCTCTTCTACACGAATAAAAATAGTCTCATTTTAGAAAATGTAATATTTTAAAATTATTTCAGACGCCATACTCATCCTACATTAAAATATATCTACGAGTACTTGAGATTATATTTCTGGCTAGTGCATTTTATTTCTTAATATTGTATCCATACTTTGTAAATAAATAAATAAATAAATTATTTTGAATATTTAATAAACTTTCTTACCATTTTCGACGAACGGACCTCACGACATCCTTATTGGCCTCTCAATTCTTTTCACAACATTACTGAATCTGTATAATAACTACTTCGTTCTTACAAATGTTAAGAAAATTTTATTCTTCGACCATTTGCTTTGCAAGACTTTTGAAATGTAAGAAGATTCAATAACAACAAGAACTGAATCTCACTGCGATGGCCTACATGGCGACCTGTAAGCCCAGATTAAAAAAGCTAATTCTTTTACAAGCACTGAAGAAAGTACGGAACAAATTAAACCAATAGATAATTTGCCTCTTCCCCATAAGTCCCCTCGAAGACCCTTGATGAGGAAAAGTCGACACACTACAGTATTAGAAGCGAAAATAAATGTCTTTATGTGACGATTTACAACACAATCCCGTGATAGTGAAAATACGTTAAACAATTACTAAGAAATCTATATAAAAAAATTATCATAAAGGGACTGAGTACATGCAAGTTAAATATGAAAAACACAGAAAGCGACAGGAAACTGACTGAAGAAAGATGAAAAACATTTCCAAAAAACCTGCCGCAAACTCTTTTTGTTTTCTTCTATCTCCTATGAAGTGGAAATTTGGGCAGCGAAATCGGAATACCTGATATTACTATTTTCAACAGTCTCAACCAAACGTCGTTTTTACAAGTTTCATATTTCTTCACAATTTCACAGCATCGTTTGTTTTTATTTTCTTTCGAATAGAAAAATAGAAAGATCAATGTTTAATACACACTACATTTGTTACAGTTGCTTGTATCTACTTATAATTACATTACTAATAATCTGAAAATACACCTTAAACTACAATAGGGTGGTACAGGTATCTTTATATAAATATCTAGATCTGAGAATGCATTTAGGAATGTATGGAAACGACATTTATTCTTAACGCGGGTTCTGTGTGTTGGATTTTGGCAGAATCTTAGAGGGGTTGATTAGGTCATAAACAGTTTTTACTGTTTTTTGACAAATAAATAAATAAATAGGTATGTTTGGCATTATGTTGGAAGAAGCGGGTGGATACAAAAATAATGTGGTTGGTTATCGGTTCTAACTGAAGTTCTTTATGGAGTTGCGCATTGGAGCTGCACCAGGGGGCATTCGTGATGGTGCGGAGGAATCCATAGCGTCGTAATCCTCCTTTTTCGAGCAAAACCTTCCGCACGATTAGAGAGCGAGTCGCAACGAGATATCACCCAGGTGCTCCGCGTTCGCCTGCCCGCCCGCGCACACGCTCCGCGCGCCGCTTCGCGCTGTGACAGCGAAAACTCCACGGATCCATCCGAGCACACACCGCCCACGAACGCACGCTGGCCCACTGGCGGATCCAGGGGAGGGGGGAGCCACCCCCCCCGGAGTTTTGTTTACCTTTCTTTATTTGGCAAAATTTATTTAGATATTTATGTTAGAATTATATAATTATTTTAAAAAATAATATTGTATAGTATCATATCTACAGAACATAAATAATATAGATTACAAAAACAAATATGGTTGTATACTCCTTTTGTATAATGCTGTCATTTGATGGCTGCAACCAGTTGCGTAATGATACAGATTTCATTATGATACAGGTTCTTGACCAATCACAGAGAAGTTCACAAACCAAGGATTGACAATCATTTACAATCGTTCTAATGTTTCGTTCGATTGGGTACATTAAAATTGTATTTGATATATTATGCTTGTCAGTTTTAATTTCTTTTATTAGTCATTTTTACGTGGAATATAATTTAAAATAAATTGGATCGTAATTCGACTTTGATCCCAATTGACTATTGCAGTACTCCCTCGCAGGCGGAATGGAAACCACAGCCACCTGCGGTAGCATGCGAGGGTAAGTTAGGGAGCTGTCCGCTAGGTGGCCTTGGCTGTATCCTGCAATGTTGACCGCCACGAAACAATTCAATATAAAAGTTAAAGTACAAAAGTTTTAGAAAAAGTACCGTATGAAACTCGATGTAATGGGTATTAATACAGTCACGTGAAGTTAACGATACTAGCTCGTATCGTAATATCACACTCGTGTATTAATACCATCATTACATCATCGTTTCATAATGCACTATTATTATGCATCAAAAATCTACGATGTCCCCCTCCGCGAACGATCGGCTGGATCCGCCCCCGCCGAGCACAGATCGCCCACGACCGCGCCGGCCTGGGCCGCGTTCTGCGCGGCGGGAGTTTTCCTCCTGAATGAGGCCTCCGCTCCTGCCGCCTCTGCGGTCGCCCGCACGCGGAAGGGAAACGCGTGTCCGGCGCTGGCGGACGAGGCGAGCGGCCGAGGGTTATTCTCCAGTGAGTAAATGCGAACACGTCACATTCACGCTGTTCTCAGCAGAGGAATCTACCGGTATCTATTTTGGTACATGACAGTGGTACGTCCGCTGGCTGCACTTTGTGTGTTTTTCACGAGAAATTGGCATTTCATTCGAAACAAGTGAGGGGTCCTTTCAAATCGTATATGTTACAGCCACGCCAATTTCATGTGCAATGCTCATGGAAAGTAATTCTTTACGGATACTAAATTGTAAAAGAGACCACATATTCGTCTCGTAAACCCGGAAGTTCATGGACCTTGTAAAACGCTTGACCCATATTTTTAGAAGGTATGCTGTGCCCTCAGATTTACTCATAAGTGGGAAGTGCATAATAGGGCATAATGCAACGCACCGGATTGAAAACTTCAGGATCCAGGAATTGGACATTTAATTCCATTTCCTTTCATACCACAAACATCGTCAAACTGCAATTGTAAATGGGATAGACAAATCAAAAGCCCATCTTTCTGAAAAGTCTCACTCCTATTAAATCCGACCACTTTTATTCCAGTCGAAGCGAAACATTTTCTTGAAATGAAGTAACATTCGCCAATTTGATCTGTTTCGGGATCGTTAGGAAGAAGCTCAAGATAAAGAGATCTTGCGTCATGGGCTATGAGTTGATCCTTTGCGGAAGGTTTCCGGAATGAGTGCGGCAAGAAACGGACATGCGAAACGTCACTAAAACATCCTACTCGTATTCGGATTTGTCATTGAGCTAGCGAGAAGAGGGAGGAGCCGCAAAACGATGTGGGATGGCTATTCCCGCACCGCCACCGCAAATGCTGACGAAACCTTCATTCACCACGTCGACTCACTGCGGTCCCTGCCAGGGAAAAATTGTCTTTTACCTTTACTATTTTGTTTCGAAAAATGTAATATGTTTGAAACGTTAAAAAATAACACTAGTTAAATGTTAAACTTTTATTATTAAACCTTGTATTTTTATACCTAACATAATATAAACAAGCACTTTTTTTACGTTAAAATGAGTGAAATTTTTAGATTTCACTTTGGTTTATTTAGTTATTAAAATAATTCCTTCCAGAATACATGTTGATTTAAAAAGAATTTGCGTATTTCGTTCAAACAAAAGATGCATTAACAACATATCTGGACCATCATCATTCAGTTAAGAAATAAAACTCTGTAAATTTAAAAGACGTTTATCTACTACAGCATGCTAGAATTTGAATAGCACAATCATGTACAACTTTTCTTAATATTCATTATTGCAGAGATCTTTATAACATCCTTTTTCGTAGTCAAAAACATTTTTGAACAATGCGGATGAGTTCAGTACATGACGATTCTCAATACTTATGGTGCTACGTACTAGAACAGAAAAGAGGTCTCTGTATATATACTACGTAATCTTCATATTTTAAAAGCTAAGGGTTTTCTTTTAGAAATAAATCTGAGCTTGATGATTTTGAAAGATCATGATTTTTGTTTTGAATGAAAAGTGCTGGCTACAGATGAGTTATCGCTTGCTATTAACAAACAAGTTTTATACAATAAACATTAAATTTTAATAATATCGTAATATTAATATAATGAACGATTACCTACCGCCATTTGTTCATAAAGTTATTCACAACGTCATTCACTACATGTACTTGGTCTTGATCGTTTCGTAGTGCGAGTTGCAATCGATCTACCGAAAGCAGTCGACGTTTCATAACTGCGAGTAAGAGTGTTACAGTTAGGGCCGCGAAGAAAGCATTTTTTTTTTAATTTGAAGATTGAGTGATTTAAATGTAAAGATTAATGAGTGTATATAAAAAAGCAATGTCCAATAATCGTCTGATACACGTGTCATGTTCCCGAAACTGTTCAGTGATTACAAGCTTAATAATTTCGAATGTACTCCGTTTTTGAGAGAATGTGTATAATAGTATTTCCTGCTAGAGTCCACTACAAATATACATGCACAGATCTTCGTAAATATATATAATTTCAATTACATTTCCAGAAGCATGATAAACTCTGTTTTCACAGTATGTAGAGATTGTATTGTTCCAGAATTTGTAAACCTCCCTTATATCATTAGTGTTGGAGAATCAGTACAGAACGACATGAAACAATGTCTTGGGAGTTTTCGATAGACTGTCCGTATAGTGCTCACTGCTCATGTAGTAATTTTCTATTATAACTTTTTACTTCTCCTTTTGTGTAATCGCTCGCGTACATAATTATCATACATGTCCCGTGACATAGCAGTTAATTCAATATTCAATTGCCACAATCTTATGACGTTATTGGATAGGCAATTACGTCGGAAAGACTTCCTTCGCATTAGGTGTCCTCCGTGACGTAACCTTGATCAGTGCATGGAAACAATTGTATTGTAATCATTCACACTGAATTTGAATAATGGGGAAGACATTGCGGGTGATACTTGAACATCAAATAAACCACAGCGTATCAAAGCATTCTCGGTTTTTGGTTACAGCAACTGGGCATAAATCAAGACAGTCAGATTCGATTCTCGAGGTGTCCAATTCTTTAAACAATGATTTTTTTTCAGTATTTGTTTCATTGCCATAAATACTCTAATTAATACAATGCACGAGAGCCCCTAAGTGTTACAATATCCTTCGTGTTCTTCTGAAGGGCAAAACTGAAATTCGCGTGAGAGCTGTGCGCAGAGTGCGCGGGCTAGATTCCCTGGTTGCAGGGAAAGCGCTGCAGATTCCACCATTGTGTAACCAATTGTCTCGAGAGTTCGAATTGAGCGGGGTTCGAGTCCCGATGGCGGCAGGATTTTCGACACTAGCTAGGTCGAATTCAGTCGCTGTCTGGAGGAGAATTCTAGCTGCCGGCTGCTCTGATCGGTAGTTTCCCAAGGCTTCTCCAATCAACACCAGGCGAATGCCGGAGCCCCTAACGAACGAGCCACGGACTGCGTGCGATCATGCCTTCTTCTT
Organism: Acheta domesticus; assembly: GCA_031308135.1. Classification (NCBI taxonomy): domain Eukaryota; kingdom Metazoa; phylum Arthropoda; class Insecta; order Orthoptera; family Gryllidae; genus Acheta; species Acheta domesticus. The sequence goes on along the minus strand of JAHLJT010009436.1, from coordinate 18,043,452 downwards.
TCTTGTCGTATCCTCTCCTCGTACACAGACACACTCTAAAGTGCACTACACTACCACAGATGCCGGGAGACCGGTCGGGAGCTTACTGCTTTTCCCGGCTGGGGCGGTGCCCCACAGATGATGATACCTGTTTGGAAAACCCCACTAGTCGACGATAGGTCGGCGCCGAATCACGCCATCGAGCGGGGAAAATCATTGCCACCTCCAAATAATGCATGCGCTACATTTACTACTACACTAACAATCAATCGAATTGTGCGGTAATGTGTGTGCTACAGTGTACCAGTCAGTGGCGTCTCCTGACTAGTAGATGTGGGGATGCGATCATTATATTACAGGTTGAAGGCATAATTCCACATATATAAAGTCTGCGTCATTCTATTTTACTCTGAAGTATTTTAGAAGTTTATTTTGCAAATTAGACCCCTACTGAATCTTCCTTGAAAATCACCAATTTCTCACTGTATGCACTAACTTACATAAACAAAACAATAAAACAAAAAAATAAACCATAAAAAAGTGCATACCTAATTTTCGAACTCGAGACCGATTCGCATTGTCTTGGTTGTCAATCACTAATTACTTTAAGTTTTTAGGAATAGGAGAAATAAATAAACGGAATTTGAAGAATCCTGTCTATAGAACAATGAGACGTTTCACTACTGTTCTCTGTCACAAGTAACTCATCCACTGCCATAAATGTTCTGGATGAGCTCGTCATGTCGCGTCCATTCACACACACACACGTTTTATTCTTTCACGTTACAATTTCGAATTCAGGATTCTCTTTGACGCATCAATAGTTAGACAAAGTAGTCTATTTAACGCACATTCAATACGAAACAGAATTTACGCTACAACGAAGGACACATAAGACGAACGAAATAACGTCGCACACACCGTTTCGACTTCACGGAGTGTCCCTACCAACTATTTTCTTACGTGAAGGCATTAATCTTGTTTTCTCAGGCCTGCTAACCCACATCGACTTACCCACCTGTACTGAATCAGATTGAAATGTTCTTAAGCATAGTTGGCAGACTTGCATGAGTTGTGAAGAAAGACAGTCTGCCCCCTGCGACCCGCTCCCCGCTTCGGGGCCCACAACTGCGGCACGTGACGTCTGTGATTCCCAGGCGTACTGCCGAATTATGACTGCATCAGAGGAGGGGTATGGAAGGTTCTTGGGAGGGGATACAGAAACGCCAATGAGAACTCAGAAGCCTGAGATGTGAGAGGACCGGTCACATCATCGGCCGTCGAAACCACATAGCTTGCACACAGCGCATTGCCGTGAGTTCAATGACCTCGCCAACGTAGCGATATCGTTCAAGGGATGCTTCTCATCCCGTCACATCCAACGAAGGAAATACCGCCTATTGGACAGGGCACGTAAATGGCGAGACGGATTAGAGAAACAGAGGGAGATGCTTACGGAAGAAAGTAAATTACTTTACTAAAAAGAGTTTAAAGTAATAAAAAACTAGGGGATGCAACACATCACTCACATACATTGAGCCTACGCCACTGGTACCAGTCTTCTCAATCTCGAGCCTTAGCATTGGAAATTGAAAGAAAACTAAACAAACTCGAGCCATATGAGAGGTAGCAATGTTTTCGTTAGACAGCCTATCCAGGAAATTGGGAAAAATAGAAAAACTAAATTTTGTCACAAAAATGCAGTATTATTTGATAGAGTTATTCCACCTGTTCTTATATCGCGCAGCGACTGAGCTCCCACTTCTTGCGCTGACGTCATGCGACAGCCAGCTCTAATATAGCTACCTTCGTGTTGCGTTATGAAACAACAATTAACGTGATATTCTTGATAAATAAAGAACTGCCGTTCAAATTATAAATCAGTTTATGTTAAGTAACATCATATACATCGTATTTCCATCATGACTTCAATTCCTGCCATTTACCTATCTACGCTAAAATATCAGATGAATTGGGATATGGCAAAACATTCAAATTCCACCTTCAAAAATTTGTCCGAAGTGAACGTGAACGAAAACGAAAAAGTCATTATTCTCGAGACGAACTTCGGTTGGGATCTGCCGTTGTTACCATTTCTCCATCAGCTGGGTACGCTGCCTGGCGCTGCTATCTGATGAGGGCAGGCGGTGCTACTCTCCTTGTCTAGGAGGGGCTCTATAACGACTCAAAAACGCCTAGAACTACTAAATTAATAAAGGTTTTCGTTGTGGCCCTCTGTGTCTTGCACGTTGGACATCCCCGCCGTTAGCTGGTCTTTTCAGCTGGCCGGAACTCTAGGCTGGGCAGCGCGAGGGCGTCAGGCGGATGCAGCGAGCCCCTTCTTTACGTGTCGCGCGACGCTGCGACGCCTCTCCGCGACGGAGCAGCGCTGGGAAGTCCGGCAGATGGGCGTCGGTCACCGCGGTGAAGGCGCGCACAGCGCTGGGGATTTTCGGTTAACACGGGATGTGAGGAGCGGCGTCGCCCCGGTTGGCGCGTAGCCCGGAAATTGCCGGTGTGGTAAATTACCGTAGAACACAACTCAAGTGTTGTTGTGTTAATACAATAATTTTCTTTATTTGTTTTATTTATTCACCAGAAAAAAATTAAGGATAAATTAACCATAGTTTTACATAGACATTGTTCAGAATTGTATTTTTTTTTCAAGACATGAGAAGAACAAATGTTTTAAAAATATATTTGTATAGTTATTGTAAAAATTATAACAAATAAATTAGCATTGCGCTGTAAAATAAAAATAATACAAGAAGAAAAGAGTAACAGAGTAATTCATTCATGTAAGGAGCCTCTCCAAAAACGATGACAAGTTTTTCAAAGAACACGGTACTACCCCTTACATCATTGCATTAAAATAATCGAAGAAAAATGGAATAGCAATGAACTTATGGGTGTGAACTATAAACGACAGGCCCAAATATAAAATATCTCTTTTTTTTTTTTTTTTTGCTTTTCTCTTGTAGTCTATCTGCACCTGCATCCACACCAGTAGCGTAACGAAAGGAGCCCGCAAAACTTTTATCCGGGCCCCCTTTCAAAAGCAAATGAAAGAATTGAAACAAATACAAGCAGTGTTAGTAACTTAAATAACAAAAATATTCCCTGAAAATTGGCGCTCTTTCACCTGCGCCCACCCGCATTGCGGGTCCGAACGTTGCGCCAATGATTCACATATTTAAGAAATATAACACAATGATTTTCTATCCACTGTATTTTCATATAAGTTGCTGTTAACTGTTTATAAGTTTTAGTTCGGTTCTCTTGTACGTCTGAGATATATTAAATTATATGCGAATTCCAACACCTACTAATTGGCATTTGGCAGGAGTAGTGGACGTTGACGGAGTTCGTTGTTCTCGGACACATTCCACATTTCTATTTTTTCTTCGTCGAAACATCTCGGAAGCTCACCGCCGAGAGCAGGCCTGATGATCGGGTATGAAAATTAGAGGTTGAATCATAGGAGAAATGCGTGGCGCATTCCAGAGATGCCCAATCACCAGGATGAGCGCTAGAGCTCGGCGTCTAAGATTCCTTTTGTATTCGCCACACGAGCTAGTATGTAATCAACTCTGCGACGTTCTTTTCTTTTTCATTCTTGCAGCGATATAATCATGAGGAAATTCGTGTCAATATATGACGGATAATTATACTTTTGGAAATGACTAGTGTAAGCAAGTTTATAATTGACTCGCAAGTTCTGTTTGTGAACTTACGCAATGGCAAAAAATTGGGTACCAGGACAGATTTTAAATACGAGTAGTTGCAGGTTACCCAAGTTTCTCGAAAAATTGAAATCAAGACAGTTTACTTCTTTTTCTCCCATTCTTAATTAGGGGTCATCCATAAATTACGTACGTAAAGGGGGAGGGGAGGGGTCTGAGGCAGCGTTACGCTGCGTTACATGGCGGTAGGGAAGTGCGTTAGAAGGGGGAGGGGATATTGAAAATACTCGAAATTTGCGTTACGTAATTTATGGACGGTCCCTTATCAAAATGTGAATTCTAATTATTCTTGTTCTTTAGTCATACATCTGAAGAAGGTTTTACCTTTTACTAGCTTACGATACGCTCTACTATTACCTACTAACAGTGCTTGATTTATAAACTTTGAGGTCCCGGAACGCGCCCCAAAACAATTATTAATTTAATAGAAATAGTTACATATTGATAATATAATTTATTAATTACTCCCGATGTAGCTGACCGCCGTTCCGTCGCGTTACGCCAGAAATGAAGCCCTTCGTACTAGTTATTATTAATTTCTTCCCTCTATTCATTACTTTAAACCTTTGATATTTTTTCTTTTTCCTTCATATGATGCAAAAACGTAAGGATTACGAGTTTAATTCCATTAGTGCTCGTACATTTTAGCACCGCCGGAAAGGGAATCGGTAGCAGGGAAAACTAAAACAGCAAATCGGTTGCCTCTGGACGTTCAAGACGTTCGTCCAACATTTCGAGCGCACCTTCCCACGGAAGACACCGATTGAATCACGCGGGCGTCGCCCCCTGACGCGACGGGGCAAGGGTGGAGGCGGGGCGGGGCGGGGCAGGGCGGGGGGCCGGGGTGGAACGGGGCGGGCCGGGGTGGAACGGGGCGGGACGGGTGAAGGGGCGGGGCGTACATGGGTGGGGCGGGGAGGAGAGGGCGGTGATGGGAGGGGCGGGGAGTGGGACGGGGCGGGGCGAGACGGATGAAGGGGGGCGTGGAGTGGCGGGGACGGGTGGGCCGGGGGGGAGGAGCGGGGCGGGGCGTGGGAAGGGGCGGGGCGAGACGGGAGAAGGGGGGCGTAGAGGGGTCGGGGAGGGGAGGGGCGGGGTAGGGCGGGAGGGGCGGGGAGGGGTGGGTGGGGCGGGGTGAGGCAGGGCGGGGTGGGGCGAGGCAGGGCAGGGTGGGGGGAGGCAGGGCAGGGCTCTGCGCATACTCGGTGCACCGTCAGCGTCGCGGCGCGCCGCGTCGCGACGGCGGGCGCCCGCGCTAACGCAAGCGCGAGATAAACCTCTTCCTGCGTCTTCGGCAACCTTCGGTGAGGTCACCGCTCGCGCGCCGCCGCGCCCGGCTGCTATACGGCGAACTGCGACTGAGCAACGCCCGGGATCAAAAGGAACAGGTGGCGCTTAATAGCGCATACTTTTTCGAATTATTTCTAAATATGTCATCCGATCCCGCGGTGCGGCGCCAGGGCAGGGGCTCTGGATGCAGCACGATTTTGACGTGCAAGCCCAGCTCAAAAGACTTCCTCCTCCAGTAGCGCTAAAATAGCACATTCTTTCTAGTATTATTTCTTAATTTTGCAATCGAACCCGCATCCCGGCGCAAGAGTAGGCCCTCTGAATGCAATGCAAGCCCAACTGAAAAGAAAACTGGTGGCGCTGTAATAGCGCATATTTTCTCCTATTATTTCTAAAGTTTGCAACCGAGCCCGCGGCGACAGGGCACGTCTTCTGGATGTGGTACAATTTTGATGCGCAAGCCCAGATCAACAAAAAACTACTGGGCGCTATACCAGCACATACTTTCTCATATTATTTCTAAAATGTTTTGCAACTATAGAAAATTCAGAGTTCAACGAAAATGAGATCTGCGCCATTGCTTTATCAGTGAAGAGAGGAATTTTTCATTACCAGGGTCCGACCATAAAGAGTTTTCTGTCAAAAATATCCGCCGCACGCTTACAACACTTCCTCTTTACTATTGAGGTAGTAAGATGAAAAAGTAGAAAAAAGCTGTATGCAATAATATAGATGCAGGACGCAACTAATGTTTCGTAGACCAGTAATCCTGGAACTGAAACTCGATGGTGGCAAACGCTACCACTGCCTGGATGAGTACCTTAACCAATTGGCCATACACAGGTAGAAATGATAAAAATACACAGACTAAGAAATGTGAATCGACAAAATGTGTTTAAAATAATGTAACAGTATAGTGGAAATATAATAATATTCTATTATCTTTTCTCTGTAGCAATTTTATGTTAAAGTTCCTCATTTTTGTGGAAGAATATTATGAAGTGGTGACTTGTTTACATTTGAAATCTGAAAATAGGAATCGTAATACAGGAAACTATTTTAAAAAATGAAACACTGAAAAAGAGACCAATTTACGTGTCGTGACATACGTAATACCAATAATACAATATCAAATGGAAAATATTAGGTTATACTTTATAAATAATTTTTAACATGTATGTAATAAATATAACTGCTTACCTATATCTCATTCATTTAATAAACTTTTGTAAAACATACCCTGACCAATTCCATGTCATTGTTGAAGTTTGTTAAGATCGACCTATACATTTACTAAACCCCCATCATTTCTTACCGTGCCGCAATTGAGAATTTCTGGGTAAAACTTTGAGATACAATGCACAGACGGTGCGACGAGCGGCAATCTGTCCCCGCCCGTGAGGTCAGCGGCGCGGCGCCTCGCCCGGCTACGCCGAATCGGGCTGAGTAACGTGCGGGCCCCGCTGTTGCTGCGCCGGGACGTCGCGACGCGCGGGCCAAAAATGGAAATATTGTTCCAAAAGCGTCCCGCAGTAACGAGGAAGCGCCGTCCGCCTCCAAACCGCAAGGACACGCACCGCGGGCCGCTGACCGACCAAGTGACGCCCTAAAACTTTACGATCTCAACTGCGGTGCGGCTAATTGCGAAAAAATAGACGAACGTTTTGCCGTAGTTTTGCGATATGTGGAAAAACAGATGATTAGAATGTTGACTCACGGTTTGGTTGCAAGTCAGTGTGTTGTTTGTAGCTTGCGCCTGCTACCCAAGCAGAAAATACAACCGTTAAATGTGTAGTCATTACCATTATGTTATTTCTATTTCCAAACGTATTGCTCATGGGCTGCAACCGTGTTACAACTCAAGAATAAGTATTTCGAGACATGGCTATCGTTTTATAGCATTTTGTAATACATATTAGTAACAGGACTCCTATGAAGCATTTTAGTAATGTTTACTCCACAAGCCATCAATTATATGCGTGATACATGCATATAAAGCGACAATGAAAACTTTGAATTTAATTAAATTAATATCTTAAAATTTAATTTTTTCAGTTGTGCCAGTAATGCACCCTATTAAGAATAAATACGTTCTTAATTAAAATACTACTCTCTCTCTCTCTCTAATTTAACTTTAAAATGCAGTTTAATTATTTTCCTTATTATATTCACCAATTCCTTTAGTTGTAATTAATTCTTCTAGTCACATTCTTATTGGGATATTTGTAAATTTCATATGTTTTAATCGATGCAATAATGGTATGTATTCCAATGCTACAAATTACTCATGACCACGCAAAAACTTCTAAAATAACATCTCTTCTCCAAAGTCGTTAATTGTTCGGGTTCGTATTTCACGACTTGACCTTCATAGTGACATATTTCCTACAGAAAATATCGTACCAAAATAACGTGATTAACGCACAAAAGACACATCGTAGTCGAGTGGTTCAAATGCAACTGGATATTTTCAAAGCCCGTGTACAGTATATTTAGCCAAGCTGCATATTATGAATGGACCCCGAAATAGCGAGAGGAAATGCAGGCGGTTCTCGCAAACGTGTTAACATCTGTGAGCGCGGGCGGGTGGCGGGGGGCGGGGAGCGGGGCCGTGTTCTTGGAAGTGCAGCGCTAAGTGGCGGCGGGCGCACGGGCGGAAGGCCGCTGCCGTGACAATCTCGACATTACGCAACAGCGATGCCTCGCCGCTCGCCGCCCCGTGCCGCGCCGCGCCGTTCCGCACGCCATAAATAATAAAGCGGAGGCGACGGGGCGAGAGGGAAGGGGGAGATTGCGAGAATGAGGGGGCGGCGAGGGTGATGGTTATAGAGTCAAGAGGGCCGAGAGGGTGGGGGAAGAGAATGAGGGGACGGCGAGGGTGATGGTTATAGTGTCAAGAGGGCCGAGAGGGTGGGGGAAGAGAATGAGGGGGCGGCGAGGGGTGATGGTTATAGTGTCAAGAGGGCCGAGAGGGTGGGGGAAGAGAATGAGGGGGCGGCGAGGGTGATGGTTATAGTGTCAAGAGGGCCGAGAGGGTGGGGGAAGAGAATGAGGGGGCGGCGAGGGTGATGGTTATAGAGTCAAGAGGGCCGAGAGGGTGGGGGAAGAGAATGAGGGGGCGGCGAGGGTGATGGTTATAGTGTCAAGAGAGCCGAGAGGGTGGTGGAAGAGAATGAGGGGGCGGCGAGGGTGTTGGTTATAGTGTCAAGAGGGCCGAGAGGGTGGGGGAAGAGAATGAGGGGGTGGCGAGGGTGATGGTTATAGTGTAAAGAGGGCCGAGAGGGTGGGGGAAGAGAACGAGGGGGCGGCGAGGGTGATGGGGATGGCGTCGAGAGGGTAGGGATGGACCGCCAGAATGAGGGGGCGCGAGGGTTGTGAAGAGCTGCGAGAAAGAGGGTGATGAAGACGGATATGCGGGGAGGGAGTGGCGGATATTACGACACGTAGCAACATAAGGAGCACATTACAGTTTGTTCAGAACATAACAGACAGAGGGAGTCGCTACCGACTGAGTGCTAGAAAAATTTGAAGCAATGGGGAGGGGGAAGTGGGATTGGCGTAAGCGGCGAGTGCAGTGTGCGGTGGTTCCAGCCTGGCTGCCGGGCGCGGAGACGGCAGGAGCAGCTCAGGTGACGAGGACGGAGCCGGCGGGGGTGGGGGGAGGGCGGCCTTGAGGACGCGAGGCGCACGCGACCCGGCGACGCGCGGGGGAGGGCGGGGGGCAATTTATCGCCCACGGGCCTCCGCTAATTGCCTCCCCCACGCCCCTCATCAGATTTCTGCGTCCGACAGACGACTATCTCGTCGGGTTCTTCTCAAGTTATGTTCTTCCTGCGGTATCTCCTCGGACTAATAAAATGAAGTGTGTATCTCGTGATGCTTCAGGACTCGTTTGAGGGTTTAGTTATGCTCCTACTAACGAACTTAGGACTTAAGGTATCTTAAAATGTAAATCGTGTGTTTCCGACAAAAATACGGCATAAATAGAATAGAAATTGAATTTTCTGTGAACCATACGCAAGTTATTCTTTACTTGGAACATATTTACATTTAAAGAGAAATTTATTTGATCAATACAAATTAGCAAATATATCTGATCAAGTAATTAATTGAAGACAAGTCACTTCTAGCATTTAGTAATCAATATTTGATTCTTAGTACATATATAGAATTTAAAAATAAGTTGATAATATTAACATATTCAATATTACATACAAACATCAAAATATCGCAAACGACACCATTCAACAATATACAAATTGTAAGTTAAAAATAATTAATACTTAACATTTATTATATAATTATGAAGAATATTGGCACGCATGATATCACGTTCCTAAATAGTCATTTATTGCAAAACTGAACATCATACTATTAAATTTCTTGTGACAAAATGAACAAGACCTGCATGATTACAAAAGATACATCAACTAACTATCAAGATATCGTAGTGATGAATTGTATTTTTAACGCATACGGAATCAAGGCAGGCCATACTTTTACCACAAACAGAAATTCGAAATAATCGCTCTAGCTCACGCAGATTTAGTGATTTGTCCCATCCAGATAAGTAGTGGTTGTGGTTTACTCCGAAAATAAAACTTGCTTATTCCGTTGCAAGTTGTATAATCAATCATCGGTTTCTAATTCGAGAAAGCTCTGACTTCCATGTCAAAATAAAGACTGGAAATTGTAAAACTTTGTTATATTCTATTTCTTATTAATGTGATTATTCCTTTCCACACTACATGATATCACGAATGAAATGGTAAAATTCCGTAGGTATCGCTCAATCAGAGAACTTTCACATCTGCAATTTTATCGTTTTAATTAATAACTTTCGTTTGATTGCCTGGGCCAACATTTGTTTTATAAGCAAGCCAGATACAACAATCATGATACAATGACCAAAGGGTATTCTAACAAGAAGGACGAAATTTCATAGTAGTAAGTAAAAATGGCAAACTAAGACGAAAGTAAATATATGGGGAATAAAAATTATGATGCAAGTCCCTTATATGAAACAATAACTGTAACTAGTGGTGCTACAGAATGGCATAGACATTCTCATTTAGTTTGTTTTCTAATTTCATTGATCAGGGCTAGATTTCGGTTTTGCCTCACCCTCTTCCCAACTGCCATCTACCGCCGTCTGACCTACATTTTTTCACATTTTCTCAATTTTTTGGGTTCCCTAATGATAGAACTACACCCCACGGGTAGCTCACCGGTCAAAATGCATGCTTTCCTTGACGCGACCACGATTCCCGGCCAGGGCAGATTATAGGTACTCTTTCCTTGCACTGTCCCAGTATCTGTTCCTGTGTGACGACGAGAAAGCTCACTTCTCAGGTTGAGAAGACAAGAGATACGGCGAAGGGATATCTATGTGCAAACCACACGTACCCCTTAACCCATGGCCGCAAGGTCGGGACGTCGCTGGTAGACCTTGGCCCTGTCAGGAGCTGTAGTGCCAATACACACAGACAGAATGATAGAACACAAATATGAATTTAAAAATATTATAGAAGAGTGAAACCTCGTTTTATATAGACATTTTCGTTGAAAAATTTGGAACTGTCTTTGAGAAACTATAGTTTAAGCGATTTTGTAAATGCGAAATTTGAAGCTCTTTTTCACAGAAATAATTTGATTTTTCGAGAAACTTCATTGGAAATCATTTGAAGCACTTCTACTCACTAATGCAATAATGTATAGCAAATGCTGGTAATGTAAATATTAATGGCGTGAGAGATAGTAAAAATATACATTTGTGTAATTTCTGAAAAAACAAAAGAATACGTTAATATACCTTTCGATCTATTTTGTATAATCCGTTAAAAATCAAAGAAAAAATTAGAACTGTTTCCGAAAAAATAATGTTCGAGCGTTTCTGAAATTTCCACCTCATTTTCACAGAAAATTGTTGAGTTTTCGAGAAACATTTTGTGACATCATTTGCAGAACACGTACTCCTAAATGTAATAAAGTTTACAAATTGTCGTTATTGTAAATATTAACGACGTGAGAGAGGTGTTACAAAAATTACGTTTATGTAATTTAAAAAAACAACAAAGAATACAGCAAAATGGAGTTTATGCAATTTTATACGTAGGCTACTTTTAGCACAATTCCCACTCAAAGTTTAAGAAAAATTTTTGAGTCGTTTTTGAGATTCTTATTTCTGATATTTGGCACATATGTTGCACATATATCATTCAAAATTGCGCGAAAACTACTAAAATTTTCAAAAAATGAGTATGACTTTAACGAAAGAAGTAAACATAGATAACAAATTTCATTTGAATAAAAAATCTCTTATCTTCAATATTGTAATTGTAAGAAGACATCGAAAAAATACCAAACAACTTTTGCAATTTTTGAAAACTGTGAGTTATCAGTGAAAATGGGAAAATGCAATCTTTGTAAGTTTATTTTACTTTATTCTTACAAGAAGTTTAAAGACAAAAGTTGGAGCCGTTTTTGAGAAAATTTTGAAAATGTCCCAGGGACTGCATATGAAGTATCCCCACAACTTAAAAAATGTGTTTCAAAATCGCAGTAAATCGAGTCAAGCCAGATCGTCTACTGAAGTAAATCGAGGCTACGTTTTACTTCTTCAACACTTCCGTAATACAGTTGTGTTTTTTGTACATAATTTTGCTGACTTTATTTTATTTATATATTTGTCAAAAAACGGTAAAAACTGTATATGACTTGTGGGGAAAGAGATTTATGTGCGCACATTTTCTTGAGGGCCAGAATTAAAAAAAACTATTTTAGACAAATAAAAATATTTTAAAAATGTTTGTTCCCGATTTATAGAAAATCAATTTCAACGGTAAATTAACTACAAGCAAAAGGAGTGCTCAACAAAACGTGCGCACAGTGAAGCTACATTTACATCCAGAAGCAAAACAAGGGGCTATCTCAGCATTTGCTCAATGGATCAGGGAAACTGGACAAAAACCTGATCGAGACTTGTATTTTAATTGAATTAATTTCACACATATATGAGTATTTAACTTTGTATGGTTTAATCTTTCTCCCTTCTGCTGACCTTATGGTTAAAAATTGAATGTCTTAGAAATTCTTTCAATATTCTCTTAATTTTCATCTTCAAATCGAACGCTCAACAATCAATAAGAAGGCAATGAAGTGAAAAGAGAGTCCATTATGAGAGGAGTAAATTGCTTTATCAATAAATACTTTGCGATCTCACCTCTCAGTCAGTCAGCAAAACTCAGTCAACAAAATTAATGTAATGAGGACTATGAACCTTTTACCAGCTAATGAACTATACGTCATGGACATTTATGTTTACAGTTAAAATGAAAATGGCTCGCAAATGATTATTTCGTAAAATAAAATTTCATAAGGTGTTTTTTTCTTTTAGACTTCCTACGAGAAAAGCATTTCTTTAATATTAATGAGAAAAATAGTGAAAACATATGTCGTTGTCTCTTCAAGTTTCACATTTTGTTACAGAAAAAACTCTCCCTTTAAAAACAATGATCTGTGATTGAAGTGACCTGTTGATTTTTAAACACTGAAACAACTCGGAAAACGACTTGAAGAAGTACGTTTGCGTGAGTGCCTGTCACCACTGAACGCTCCGCGAAGTACCTTATGGGGCCGGCACACGGGACCTCTCGTATGCAGCAGGTGCCAACGAACACTGAACCCACTCCAACCACGAAAATAAAATTTCATTACCGGTGGACCTCGTCGACGCCCATTGCTGCAAATGGATCTTAACAAGACACGCAAAGGATCTGCAAGTAGAGTTGGAACGTAAACACTGCACATACTCTTTAAGGAAATACGAGTAAAAAAAAGTTGCCAAAATGTTTAGTTAGTTGCTATGTTAAACAACAAGAGTAAAATGTAAAAGTTGGAAGATTTTAAAACCAATAAAAGTTACATTTTTACACATTTATGTGTTTAATCCAAAAATATTTCAGAAGGCTTTGAAATTCTATGCTTTTTGTTTTAAAATGTAAGCTCTTTTACTTCGTGGTTAAATTTTGAGATAACTACTTACCAAATCCTCAACATGAACACTATTGGCAATAAATTTCAAGTAACAAATATATTACATACATTACATTCATATTTGGTAAAAAAGACCCAGTTTAAAACATATGACATCGTTATTTGGAAAAACCATTTGCACCTAATGTTTTGTGTAAGGACAACAAAGTTTGTGGAAATATTTCATTAATTTCTCGGAATTAATAGGACTCAGAAAAACAGTTTGAGACGTACGATTAACGAGTTCATGCTACATATGGAAACTATGACTTGAGTGGAGGAACCGCTATACATAAACGTAGAGAGGCAATGGAGAATGACTAAGCACATAATAAGATCCCAACCTCTCGCGACGCACTTCTGTGAACCCCCCGGGCCCTCGAATGACGTGTCGCGGCGAAGGGCAACGCCCCTTTACGACTTTGTTATCTCCCTCCTGCGCTGGAACCTACCTCACCTAAAAAGCCCGCAGGCGACCCTCCGCCCCTCGGCCCCTCGCACATCCGGTGGCGAAGATGGCGGCGAGGCGGCCCTCCTCGCCGGCCGGGAAGAACCAAACGCACGTCCACGATAGCGAAACACACGTACTCTTGCTTAATGAGATAACGAAAATAGAAATCAGGGTTAAAACAAATGCTAAATAAGAGATAACGTCTTTTTCTATTTATTTTACGCCAAAAACAGTTAAAAACTCTATGTGACGTGCTACGGGTAGAAGTGAATTCTGTGCAAGTTTTCATTATTCTGTGATCGCCACCCTAAGCCATATTCTAGTCGAATTTTGAATACAGAAAAAAAGAGCGCTTTTTTTCAAGTTTTGTTGACAAAATATTCGCTCCTATGTAATACAATCTATTTTGAAAGATAAATTAGCTGTAAATTTGTACTGTTAACCCTCATCATGTTCTACATGAAAGAATAATACATTTTGCCGCGACAACATGCAGAACTGTAATTTGAATAACTATATTTCCCACTGAAATTTACAAGACGTGCACGGATAATGAAGTTACATTTATGAATGTCGAATTTAGGTAATTATCGAGGAAATGTACTTTTGCGAACATTATAGAGGAGCCTAAATTTAATGCCAGACAAAAGGACAGATGTTGTGGATACACATACCTCAGTAAATATTGTAAGAGGGTAGCGCTTAAGGAGATGGAAATCAGACGTTTCTTAGTTTCGCGTCACGTTTTACAAAAATGTAATGTGTGAGTGGAATCTCTTCCCTAATAGAAGTGTGGTTGTAAATAATCAAACCAAAATCTAATTCAAACAAAATACAAGTATTATTGTTAATATAGATTTGATAGAGGATAAAGACAAGGAAACAGAAAAATATTTTAATTCGAAAAAGCGAGTACAAACACAATGTTCAAACACAAACACAAAGTTCCGTAAGGAGTTTCAGAGGAAGAGAGATGAAAATCAAGAGGGACAGAAAGAGGTGTAAGTCGGACTTCGTTGAGGTAGATGAGGCAGACGTGCGACATACGAGAGCACAATAAGATTGTGGTTGAGTCTAATTATAAACGCGGCAATGGCAGGTCACGTTCCAAGCAGCCTCAGTTGCAGACAAGTGCTCTCGGGGAGTGGAGTTGGGAGGGTCCGCAGAGCAGCAGGGCACTCAGCCCCTGCGGAGGGGAGACCATTTCGTATAAAGTGGTGGAGCATCGGAGGGTGCATGGGCGACGTTTCTCGCAGAAATGCACGAGCAAGGCTAGGCGTTCAGCAAGAAGCACGATTCTAAAGACAATAAGATGTAACGAAGGTGTAAATAAGAGCTAAGGTATGGAGACAGTGAGTTCGACGGATTGCCAGTGGACTGGCAAGAAGTTCCAGGAGAGGTGTATAACAATACAGGACGAAGCGATATCGAAGATGGAAAACGAAGCTGAGAGATGATTATTCTTGTTGAAATACGTAGATGCGCAATTGCTTTTTTTTTGCGGATTTGAAGTCGGTTTGGAAAAATAACAGTAAGGAATAAGAGTGACGTGGCAGTAAGGTGGGCAGGCGGAGTCCGCCGAGTGGCCACAAGGTAGCCCTGCGATGCTGGCGGAATGGATGCAGAACAACAACAAGGTAACGTTTCTGTGGGAATGGCTGGTCGGGGAAAAGTTGCGGAGGAGAGCGGGTTAAGAGGGAGGAGTTGTAAAAAAAAGGAGCTGACAGAAAAAAGAAAAAAAAATTCTTACAAGAGTGAGAGAGTATTTATTGTTTCTGGGAGCGGCAACAAAAGTTGCAGCTAGTTTCGTAAGTGTAGTGTATGTTATAACTAGAAAATGACGTTTTCCCTTCCACTCTGGAACGTGAGATCCAACTCCGAACTGCACGTCGCATGGGCGGGTTTTCTTCTCCAGGTATCTCCGCCAGCGGAACACTACCCCAGACGGGACAAACTCGAAGCTCCCGTCATGTGTAAGTGTAAGTGCTCCCAGTTTAGCGCATGCAAATGTAAGAATGTGTGTAAGAAGAGGAGGGAACAAGGATGGGAAAGAAATCTCGCGTTAGGTCCGTGGCCCGTTTGTTAGGGTGGGAAACCTCGGAAAACCGAGCAACCTGCCGCTGGAATTCTTCAGACAGTGATCGAATGGGACTTAGCAACACGGCTGGTGCCGACTGGGACGGCGGAGGTGGCTCAGAGCGCGTACCGACTCAGCGCTTCGCTCCAAACGGTCGCGAGTTCGAGCCCCGCCTTGGGCATACTTGTTTGTCCCTTGTCTCTCATGTAGCTGTTGTCGCGGAGGGCCTCGCGTTCTGCTGACTCCACATCGTAGGAGCCCGCAATTGCGTTGGTGTCTAGTAAATGGTGGAACATACTTCCCATCGGGATGCAAAGGGTGTCGGCTAGATGAAAGCCCTAGAATGAAGAACAGAAACCGAACACTTTCGACTGGTGTCGACAATTCGCCCCCCTTCGGGATTCGAACTCTAGGACCTTTGGGGCAACGACACTGCAGAAGCAACGGTGATACTTTCGCAGCTGGTGCACTTTTAAGGGCGAAGGGGTCCAATCATTCGCAAAACTGACGACTGTATATAATGAAACAAGAATGAATGATGTATGAATGAAAAAATAAATATAAAGAAACATTTACCAAGAAGGAGCAAAAACAAAACATTACTTATGATTAAGAAATAATAATAATAATAATAATAATAATAATAATAACAATAATTTTGTTAAAGTTAGGAATGCCAAAATGCTATGTAATACCTAATAAACTAGATTTAAGCAAAAATTAAGTTAGTTTGAGTTGATTTTAGTCAATTATTAAGAAAATCCCTTCCTCTCTGCTGCTTAAGGAGCAAGGCAGCAGTTTACTTGTAAGCCAGTTTAGCAAATAAAAGTCCAGCCTCCTCAGGGAGCACTGTAGAGGGGACAACTCCTAAAGCACAACTGACGCCGCCAGTGACGACACGCCACCACACACGGCGCGACAGCCCCGTGATTGCAGTGCTAACTTATCAAGTTAGCTCCGCGTTTGTGGAAAATTGCATTTCTTGTGTTATTTAAAACGTTACAAAATTTCTTTTTTGGGAACTGAGGAGCAACAAAAAAGGGACAAATTCCCAAGTAATTATTTTTTTGTCTGTAAATTCTTTGTTTTCTTGTGGTTGCAATGCTAATTCGATGTCAAGTTAGCCGAATGTTTAATAACAAGTTCAAATGAAGAGCGAAAAAAAATATTTTCGCGTAACAAATTAGCAACAAACAAGCGACAAATTTTGAGTTGAATTTCAATACTTTTTGAAAACTTGGCTACGCTAACCTTAGGGCCGTGCGTGGCGCGGGGGCGGCAGCCACCCCGCGTCGCGCCGCGGGGCGCGTCCTTGGGGGACGCCGCGAACGTGCCCGAGCGGCGGCGGGCCGCATCAGCGGGGGCGCGCGGGCCGTCCCCCGCCCCAGCGACGTGTTTGCCCATAAACAGCGGCCTCGCACCTGAATGGCGCCGATCGCCCCGCCCCGCGCCACAAAGGCCGCCGGGGAGAACGCGGCAAATACCGACGCGCGCGCCACCGAAAGCTGAAAAGTCGACGGCGGACGGAAAGCGCTGCGCGGCGGCGGGGGCGACGGTGGCCGAGCGGAATGTCGCTGCGAAGTGGCGCCGCCGCGTGCGCGGGCACGTTCACAAACCGATTGGGGCCGTCGGGGGCTTTGAGGGCTCCCGCGCGGGCCGCGGCGCGGGGGTGGGCGCGACGGCGGATGAGGGCTTCGGAATTCGTAACTGACTCACCTGTCTTGCCGTTACATGCCGCACCTACTTTCCGACTCCTTTAGGAAGAAAACGCTGGCAACTTTGGAATGCTGGCCGTTGAGCTCATTTACACTTTTGGGCTATTGTTGAAGATTTGAAACGAATGAGTGACGGGAGTTGAAAAGAAGTAAATTATTCCAAAATTGTAATCCCTCGACAATTGCGTGAGATACTCAACGGACAAGGCACAGCAAGTATGATATTTCATTTCAAAATTTCTTGATTGTTTTCATGCCAATTCATGCCTAACGAGAAGACCAATTTTTGGTGCATAGAGAATGCCAATTTACAGTACGTCGCGCGTTTAGTGAAATATCATGTGAATGTAATAGGAATTGTAGAAGAGTGTTGAATCTCAGAACCCCAGGATATCTGGTGCAAAATTAAACTCTCGTGTATATTTAAAAAATGTATATGAATCTCTCAGGATACACATTTTGTGAAAGGAAACATATTTGCATTGAAATATATTCGTTGAGTTTGTAATGTTTAGTCATGATATTTATTATTGAACTGGCAATATAGACTACAATATTGAGAGATTTGTCATAAGAGATATAATTACTCTTTGTTCTTGTTATTGATATTTTCACCCCGCCCGTTTCTCTTTATGCCTTTGAGGGTAAAATGTGGGCAACATTTAAATCAACTTTACTTAACCAATAGAAGTAGCCGGCGCCTTGGCTGGCAATCTACGGTTTACGTATAAATTGTAATTATTTAATAAATTGACACGGTCTTGTTTTGTTCATTCTGTTATGCTGATTTCGTCTGTTAATCATTAATTTAGTTAGTATTTCAAACGCCAGTAAGTGTGGATTAAAATCATTTTATGAAACACTTGGGGGGGGGGGAGATAAGAATTTAATTAAATTTTACTCTGAATTCAAACTTCACTGCTTGGAAAACCATACACAGAAGGCACATTTCAAATCCTGTGGGAAGGCTCCTTGTTGACCGCAGGCCGTCCCCGCACGGGCACCGCGACGTCGCCGTCCGTTTCGCGGCCAATTAGCGCGCCAAGTGGCGAGTTCCTCGAGGAAGCGCCGCGTCCGCCCCCGCGCCGCCGCCGCGCGGCCACGCGCTCGCTCGCTCGCGCGCTGCGCACGCCGCGTGGGCGCACGCGGCGCATGGCGGGGCGGTGTTGGCGTGGCGTGGCTGGCGGCGCGGCCCGTGGAGACGCGGCGGGGGGGGGTGGCGGGTCGGGTCGGGCCGTGACTTGGCGTGGCTGGCGGCGCGACCCTTGGAGGCGAGGGGAAAGTGCGTGTTTGGATGGGGGCGGCCGAGGCGGAGCGGGGCGGCGAAGGGCGGAGCGGGGCGGGAAGGGCGGGGCGGGGAAGGGCGGGGCGGGGAAGGGCGGGGCGGGGAAGGGCGGGGCGGGGAAGGGCGGGGCGGGGAGGGCGGGGCGGGGAGGGCGGGGCGGGGAGGGCGGGGCGGGGAACGGCGGGGCGGGGAACGGCGGGGCGGGGAACGGCGGGGCAGGGAGGGCGGGGAGGGGCGGGGAAGAGGGACGGTCGCAGCGAGGAGGGACAGAACAGGACGGGGCGGGGAGGGGCGAGGAGGGGCGGAGAGTCGCGGGGTAGGGGGCGGTTCGATGCTGCCAAGCGGTTCGGCCGGTGAGGTCGCGAATCACGAAAGCGAATGAGGGAGAGGGAGTGGGAGAACAAGTGAGTAAATGAACGAAACATTTCCGATGTGTGGACGAATGAATGAAATTAAAACATGTCAAAAAAAATCGATGAAGAAGGGGTAAAAAAAGGCAGAAATGAGAGTGCACGTTGTGAAAAAATTATTCAATTTACAGTTTCGCTAACAATCAAGTTGTGCGTACACAAAAGGAGGCGGTGCTTCCTATGTTAGAAAACTTCGAGAAATTAAAAAAAATTGGAATTGAATTGGAAACAAACTTGGACAATACCCAATATTAGTTATTACTCGTTCACTTTACATTTGCAGACGGACCGCTGCGATCTGTTTACATGAGGTCACCGCCGGCTGAATGAGAAACGCACGTCTACAGTATATACTGACCGTTTAATATGATATAGATGTCGATGAGCAGTACACAGAACCCCGGCGGGGCAAGAACATAACCATTAAGCAGTAGATAAGTGCAAAGAAGATATAAAAATACTGTACGTGAATTTTGTGAATGGCGGGTGGTGTGATCTATTTTATTATATATTACCTTAATCATTAAAGGGCGCGACTCCAGCTCAATGTCAGAAAGGCATAATTCGTCAGCTGTCTCCGTAGCGCTTGTGCTACCTTCAGAGACAGCTGATTGGTCAGATGCTGACTGACATCGGGACTTTTCGTGTATTCTCAGTTGTGTGTTCAGGCCTTCACTTTCAAAACAACATTAGTTCCTAATTCTGCCGTCTGCAAATGTAAACTGAATGTGAAATAATTTGTTCTAAACTGGAAGAATTAGTCTCAGTAGGTTCTAAGGTTAAAATAGCAAAATAATTTAATCTTTGCAGGGAACAAAGATGGCTCAAACCAACTAGAATTGGAAACGGGACGACAATGAGCAAGTTGAACTCACAACTTTGCAATAAGGACAATACAACCAAATACAAAACCAGCTATTTACGACTTTAGTAGACAGCTTCCTAATTTAATATGGTGAAATATAGTTATGTCTTGTATAACATGTTTTGCTAATAAACCAAGCCTTGTCAGAGCGAATAAATAAATGTTTGGGAGTTCGTTATTTATAGTTATAAGAATAGAGATAATTAGAAGGCAATCGAGTACACAAAATAGGCTAAATGATGTTGAAAAACAAAATTGTTATGGTACTACCATTTAGAATCGACGGAATCTAAAAGGCTATGCAGGTGTTTTAACTGGTCGTCATTACAACGGAACAATGAGGCTGGTCAAAATTAAAATGCAAAAACAGAGTGAAAGTCGCCATGGAAGGGCGAGATTTGATGCATCAAGATACAAAAAATTAATCTGACACTCCGTCCGTTGAGTTTCTTTGCGAATTATGAAAAGATCATGGTATTTTATACTGCAATTTAAAGGTCAAAGTCGAAGCAAAATATCTGCAGTGTTTTTATTTACTTTTAATTTAATTTTTGGTTTCCTAGTATGTAATTTCTGACTGTTAACTGGACACTTAGAATTCAAAATTGAGGCTTAAGCCTGTAAACCACCTTTTCAACTGGTATTGCAAGTAATTGGTGAGTCGTCAAGTAGTTCTGGCAGTCGTTTATAAACATTGCTTAGCCAAACTTTTGAATGTACGAAACTGAAAATTAGTAGTGGGTGACAATATGATATACGTACAAAAATAGCTTATTTCTGATAATCCTCCCCACCTCCAAGTACCTAAGCAAGGAGGCCAGAAAACGTATGTATGGATTTTATTTATATTTATTATATATTTATTTAAATGTATTATTTAATTTATTTCTTTATATTTATTATACATTTATTTAAATATATTATTTATTTAATTTCTAGCCCCATCCATCGACTTCACATCAAGTGAAGTTGGTTGGTGTCTGACGCCGCTCCTCCTGCCTGCGCCCTCTCCCGACAGGCGGCGGTAGCTCTCGCTTTCTCAGCGGAGGAAACTTTCGCGACACTGTCCAGAGAGGGGTTCCCAGATAGTAGTTCGCGGACCGCTGGAGGTGCACAAAGGCAAATCAGGTGGTATGTACGCTAGTACAAACAAAAACCTTTATTACATAGGCATTCTTATTTGATAACAGTTGATTGTTTATTTTGTGTTACTTCGCAGGTCAACTGGTTTGGTCATTAGTTTCGTGAGAGCATTGCATTTTATATTGTGAGAGGTGGCAGTGTTTCTTCCCAGCAAAATGTGAGATCCAGCAGCGACTTAGATGTCGACTTGCGGGACTGCACCGCCCAAATCGGGACAAGCTCTAAGCTTCCGATTCGTCTCCCGACGTGTGGTAATGCAGTTCGTTGATGTATGCGTATGTGTGTATGTGTGTGTGTGTGTGTGTGTGTGTGTGTGTGTGTGTGTGTAAACGAAGAAGAGGGGACAAGAATGAGGAAGAAAAGATCCTGAGTAGTCCAAAGCCCTTTGTTAGGGTTCTGCTCCGACATTCGCATTATATTATTCGAAGGAACCAAGGTAAAGTACCGATCAGGGCAGTCAGCCGCCAGATTTATTCCTTAACGACTGAATTCGATCTAGCTATCTGTTACCCTGAGCCAACACATTCGATGGAAAGCGTAATTAAAGTGAATAATGGTGGTAATAAACGACTGTAACTAAGTCTGTGCGGATTTCAACTTGTATTGATGTATTAATAGTAGAATTTCACTGATTCCAGCTATGTAAATTAAATATCGTTACTTATTATTGTTCAACAATGCAATTTCCATTTACTTTTCATATGTCCATCGAATTATACATACCACAGAGACCTAAGGTTCCTCTTTGAGCGTTTTATTTGAAGTGAAAACTCCCTGACTTACTGGTATTTCAGGACGGCAATGCGCCAAAATACCTGTAAATTTTAATAGATATTGACGTAATGACTGTGAATCCTTGCTCTAGGAGTTCCGCTGACCTTCACTGACTAAGAAGCAGAAGTCTCTTTCCGCTGTCGGGCACAAAACCGCCTGTGAAATCCAGGTTCGAAATTCAGTTCGATTGGTGATTGACCGTACTCGTTTAGATTCCTATTACAATGATGTTTCTGGGGAAATCTGAGATACTTGGTAGCATGACTAATCCAGGATAGATGATCAATCGTTAGTGTCCTCTCCTGTATACGTAATGAGAAAAAAAACAAAATCTGTTGTTGTAAAAGTTCAAGAAGATCCAAAAAGACATCAATCTAAGTGACAGCCTTGCAAAAGAATTTCAAAATCTGTTGTTGTTAGTTACGAATTGACAAAGTGCAGAATTATATGTTCAAATTTTCGAATAACAGTGTATATAAATTATCATATCCCGTGAATAATAATAATAATAATAATATATATATATATATATATATATATATATATATATATATATATATAGATGTTATAAATATAATGTGTAATTCTTTTTATCAAAACTACGTCTTTGATGACTGGAAACAAATGAGTGTGCAGATATGCAAATACTTCACACATGTTTTTGAACAATAATATCTGCAATTATATCTCCAATTTCTCTTGAAATTTTACTATTCTTCAAATATTCACATTTGTAATATTAAAATGCAAAACTGTGACACAAGTTCCATATTTTACATTAAAAACATGACTTATTAACACTGATTCCTTTGACACATTTTAAGGGGGAAAAAGTTTTTGTAAGTACTTTGAAAATGAAGTTAAGTGCAAGTACGTTACATAATGTATGTTTTGTATATTTTTCCTAGTAATGCCTACTGTAATTGGGGCTTTGCCCTGTAGTGGGTAATAAATAAATAAATAAATAATCAGTAATAAAGCTTGTCCTGGATGCAAGGGTAATATAATATTTAAAGTGTCTGATGGAATTGAAGGAATCTATTGAGGAAAACAAAACTGACAAATTGAAAAATAAGATCTTAATGTAGATTATATTCGTTTCGTTCACAGCAATTCAGAATAAACTGAGATGTACTGTGTATGGCGCAAGTAACCTTAGAGAAAAATTACTGGCTTCTCCGTATCGCTTTTTCTTCCCGCGACTGTCCGCGAAACGGTCATTTCCATTCCTAACGAGTTCCTGTTAGCCTTCGCCATCGCATCGCTGCGGGCGACTGCGGAAGGATTTATGGCAAATCTTGATGCGGAAACGATCCACTGATCTGATCGTTCACTTTCCTTTCCAGGAACATCGAAATACTTCGGCTTGTCCATTGCAATTCTGGCCTCGCTATGACAAATACGATCAATTTGCTAGCGGTTACACATGAAATGGAGTATATTACTTTTGATCAGATCCACCAGATTCGTTTCTTGGAGGTCCGTATTTCAAGTGAAGTTTGAGTTAAGATCGAGGATGACAATGTTTCTTGGATTATCTTTTCGTTTCATAACCAGAGAGATGTTTTGCTTTTCATATATCCTCAATAGATAAGTATAAGCGTGCAAGTAATGTATAGAGAAGCCTTGAATAACCTTTAGAATATGGACCTGTCATCAATATTGAAAATCACCCAAATTGCTACATATATGCTATCAGAACCAGACAACAAAAACAAGCCATCGCGAGAAGCCCAAACCTAGTGATTTTTAGTTTCTGTACATTTTATTGCTTAACCCGTTGTACGTAAACAGAATTAAACATTTAAAAATGTGCCCTTAAAGAGATTTTTATCACCGTTTACTTAAAAGTTTAAATCCAACCATCTTAGAGCGTTTTTGTTTCTCTAAAAATGCTTGTCAATATTGATTTAAAATTGAAAAATGACCCGTAATAAGTTTGTATTTACAGTTCAACATACACGCTATGCTACTTATTATCTATCATTTTGAGAACAGGGATAATGCAATGAATACATTTCCAAATCTCAACATTCAGTTGAGATATTGTAATCTTTGAAGAAACTGCAACATCATTAACACGTTTATATGGCAAATAGAAAATACACATTAATTCCCTTCACGTTCCCAAAAATGAAAATGAAAAGTAAATTAGATCCTCCATAAAATAGTTTGAAAAATCAAAATTATTATTGAAATAGCTATTTATGCATCAAGGGTGTTATTATGGTTCTAATCGCCGAGATCATTAGAACCAGTTAACGTATGTGCTACATACAAGGCGCTCATTTGTTTGCCTACTTTTAATAATTCAGATATTTAATTAGATGTTAAAATGATTTGGTTTGCCTTTTCATATTTACCTCCCATAATTCCATATCATAAGTTGTAACATAAGAGAACATGTAGCATCATGCAACTGTTTTTAAACAGAGTGGTTAGAACTACACTTTTTATTTGTAATAGTTTAATGACCTTAATAAAACAGGCTTTACAATTTATTTACTGTTACACATTTCTTAACGTTTTGAACCTGTTTGTGGTCTTTTTCAAAATCTAGTGTCCAGAATATAGTGTCAGACTCCAAAAAGGATCAAAACGTTAAGAAATGTAAAACAATAAATAAATTGTTAAAAAATCACCATGTCTGTTATATTTAGGTCATTAAACTATTACAAATAATAAGCTATACAACAGACGTAAATATTCATTAAAATAATTACACTTTCCCTACAGAACACGATATAACACGGAAACGAATTATAGTACGGTTATCAAATTTGCTTGTATTACTGTCTAGAGTATACGGTGCATGGTTTCTATGCGTCACAGCGTCACCGGCCAGTTCCAAATATGGCCACCAGGTGCCACGATCAGGCAGAGTGCTGAATAGTCGGACCAATCGCCGTGCACTTGTTGACGAGTCAACACGGGTTGGACAAACCGAGCAGGGCATTATTGGTGAAACTCTTTTATCAAAACAACAGTAATGCTTCAGTTGCACTTCGAGAATATCGCCGGCTGAAAAGATTACGGTAGGGTCTGCTTTGCAGAACACGAAGAAGTTCGAATCAACTGGGGAACTGGCTGTCGGTCCGGGAAGAGGGTGACGACCAGTGGAACCACAGGTGGTTGATGAAATCTCTGCTGCTCTGGACGACAATGCAGCGCGCAATTCCCGAGCGTCAAGCAGAGAGCGTGCCGTGTCCCGACAGTTCAACATCCCGTGGGCCACTGTACGGAAGGTGCTTCCAAACGGTATCCGTACAACATCCATATCGTACAGGCGCTTGCACCACCGGACGCGCAACTTGTTGACTTCGCTCTCCACTTTCTCGCAAGGACGGGAGTTGACGAATCCTGGCCTTGGACCGTCCTATGGGCAGACGAAGCACAGTTTCCTCTGACGGGTGAGGTGAACACTCATCATTGCCGAGTGTGGGGATCTTCGCCGCCAAGCAATGTGCATGAAGTTCGTCTGCGTGGTGAACGTATCACCGTATGATGTGGTTTCACAGCGACATTCATCTTTGGCCCATTGTTTCTTGAAGAGGCTGGCGCTCAAGGAGCAAAGACGTGCAGTGTGACTGGCCAGCGTTACTGCGATATGCTTCGCCAGCACGTAATAACCGCCCTACAGGTGAGAGACGCATAGAACTCAACAGTTTTCATGCACGACAGGGCCCCACCGCACATCGCTCGTCAAGTTTTCCAACTGCTTCTCCGCAACACAGTCGGTAACGATCACATTATCAGCAGATCGTTTCCAACGGCTTGGCCGTCGCGAACACCTCATCTCACTCCCTGTGATTTCTGGTTGCGGGGCTACCTGAAAGACAGGGTTTACCAGCGGAACATTCACACGTGTGCTGATCTGGAGCGCAACATAGCAAGAGAGGTATCAAGCATACCTGCGGGCATGCTTCTGTCATCTGTGCAGAAAGCAATCCTGCGCTTTCAGACCCTTCTGAACACTCATTGGCGCCATACTGAGCCACTTTTGTAGAGGTAATGGTAAATGGTCTGATGCGGTACATTAGTGTTTCCATTGAATTGCGTATTCATTCCCTTCCCCATGTTCTACACAATGTCCACAGTATGTTTTCGGTGCGTGCGATCCCGCACTTAGCAAATATAGCCAGTTAAATAGGGAAATTTTGATTATGAGCACCCTGTATATCCCTCGTAACGACGATTCTCTCCATCTAGATAAATTATGCAGTGCATACGAAGCTCTGAATTGAAGGTACTAACAAGCAATAACGTACGAATGAGTAAAAAAAAAAACAACCCATTTTGTGCGGCCTGCCAAGATCTACTGTAAAAAAAGCGATTGCGTGGCCTGCAATGCAACGTTTTCGTTCCACTCGCCTTACGCCCAAGTACGTCAAGCTCGGTCGTCCAGGCGTTCCCACACTGCTCGTGCGCTCGGAAGGGCCATTTCCCATTCCGCTTACCCCCCACGGGCCGTTCTCACACGGGCGCAGCCGGCGGCGGCGGCGGCGGTGCGTGGGGGGCGGAGGCGCCACCGGCGGCGGCGGCGGCAAGAGTGGGCGCGGCGGCGTCTGGGCGCCCGGCGGCGGGCGGCGGAGCGGCCGCTCTCGCGGGCGGGCAGGCATGGAGGCAGGCAGCCCCGCGTGGGCGCCGCCGCCACCGCCGCCCATATAAGACGCGCCGGGGCATCGACGGGGCATCGCGCGAGGCTCCCGCGCGCCCCGCCCCGCCCCGCCCGCTCCGCTCCGCGCCTCGCGCCGCCGCCGCCGGCTCGAGTGGCTCAGGGCATCGGCTGCGGCGCCTCGGACCGGGAGGCTCCGAGATCGAGCGCTGTACTGCTCTAGTTGGCAGTTTTCTGTTTTCCGACCAACACCAGGCGAATGCCGCAGCAGTACCCTACCAAGCGCGCCACGGAACGTGCACCATCTTTCCTTCCTCTTCCTTGACCTATCTTCACTCTCTCTTATACAACAATTACATGCACTACACCACGACACATATCAGGAGTTTAGATACAATATCTACTTTTGATATATAAAAGTTCTAACCAAAATCTTCTTCAGTCTCTCATCGTCACCTTGCACAAATACATTCAGATGAGGTAAAACAAAATTACCGTATGCTTTCAAGATATCCAAAGGATATATTCCCACCACCTTTCCCGGCTAGCGCGGTGATTGCTGGTGGGAGCTACCTGGATGGACAAATCCCGCTAGCCGACGTTTCTGTCGGCGCTGGATCTCACCAGCCAACGGGCAAACAACACTGCAATCACCCGTGCTAAGGCACTTCTACAACTCTTTCGATCATAGGAGTTGTCGCGCCCGGAAATACAAAATAATCAATCTGCATTTCGCCACTTTTATGTTTATCTCTGTATTAGTGTACTTTTTAAGGCTAAGAGTGATATCACTGACCTGCGAAATATTTTTACTTTCTCGCCTTACGAATACTTCGTAAGAAGAGAAAGTTATGTAATCGTGCGGTGGAAAACGGGGAATTTTCGCCAGAAAATCTCTTATAGCAGGGGTCTGGTGACAAAAAAGTGGATAAAAGCTGTTGCTAAATTTAGAAAAAAAAATCCTCTATCTCGTAGTGTAGTCAAATTCATGATTTGTTGCTTCTTCATACTTCAAAATCGATTGACGGCATTCCGTCCGTCTGTTCGTCTGTGGTCAACGCTAGCGTCTAAAACCGTTCGGTCGATTTTCTTCAAAATTGATATTCCCCGATTGTTTTTACTCGTCTCAAGGCCTCATGAATTTGAAACCGATATCTTAGTATTTGAGGATACTTTACATGAAGCCCATTTTGAGATTCTCTAAATTAAAAAAAAATGGCTGCAAATTTTTTGATTATATTTTGTTGTTGAATAATGCGAAGAACGTTGAAGGGAATGACGTAGGCATCATTTTCGTTGATAGGCCCTATTTTTCGAAAATTGCAAAAAACTGTTTAAAAACTGCAAAATTGAAGATAGAGATTTTCGCCTCAGACAAAGTCGGTTGTATAAAATTAGCACTTCAAATAAGGTCATGTACAATTTTTTTCTTTCTGCAACACAGGATTAAACATGGCACTAAACCTAACATTGGTGGGCTAAACTAAAATCTGCTCGCCAATTTTGGGGTACGGTTTTTGTGCCACGCAGAAAATGACATTTCATTGTTTAATAATTTCTTGTCAGTAACATCTTTTGCAATGTGCAAAACATTGTAAAATATGACAAAACTACTTGTATAAATAGTACTGATACAGAACCTTGAAGTGAACATTGATATTACAAGCTTACAGCAGATACATAATTTTCTCTCCCCCGTTTTGTTAAATAAGAACGCTGCGATGATTGGCTTCTCCGTCCCAAGCGAGTGTTATCCCTAATTAAACACTAACAATAGTCAGCCACTATGGAGACATCCCATCGAGCTTCATTTCCAGCTGCTTCATACCCTGATGAAACGTTTCTCCTGGTTCTTCACTAAGTGGTTCCAAGTTTTCTGCACATATTCACCATGAGCTTGGAGAAAAAAAGCTCATGTTACATACGAGACTTGAATTTTTCGAACGTTGTTTCAACAATATGTTTATATTTAACATCTCTTACAATGCTCGAAAATTGTTGATAACATACTTCAATGAGTTAAGTTAAAGTTCTACACCAGTCATAGTCGTTTTGTTTCTAACGCCATCATCCTTCACAGTTGGCGAATTTGTGGGCCGTCGAAAATGGCTTCTTTCACTTTTGATTCTAACAGCAATGGACGTTTTTGACAGTATATTGAAGACAAGGGTCAATTTTGTCCAAGGTCTTAACAGATTACTTAATTATTCCATATTTAATATGAAAAGGCCGTAACACAATTTTCTGAGCGTCAACTAGTGAACTATTACACAATATTGAAATCACAAAAAAACTGTAATGTTTCCATAGCCTCTTCTTGATATAGAACCACTCACATTTGACATTTCACGACGAAAAATTGCAACTACATATTTAGACTGAGTCAGTGAAACGGCCGATGCAGAGATGCAGAGTATGGGTTGTTTATAAACATGGAGAGTAAGGGATCGAGTTTTGTTAGAGGTCTCCGTGTGTATGAATACCACTATATTTAAACGATTTCAATGCAAGGTACAAAAATTTAATCAAATGCAAATTATTGTAACTCTGTAATACAAAATATGTACGTGATACAGCAGAACTATATTATTTTGTAAATTATGACTTTCAGTGTGATATAAATAATCAAGTATTTTGTACTGCAAAATCTTCGAAGACCTATGAAATTATTATAAGGATTGTTAGTGGCGAATGAAAAGTTTTATTTCAATTGTTTTTCCAGTAATTTTCACGTTTTTCGTATCGGCATAATATCATCAGATACATTATTATGCAAAACTACACACTTTTTTGCGTACTACCGTTAGTGTGTAACGTCCACAAAATACATTATTTCAAAGAAGATGGAAAACACAGGGGGCTGTGGTACACTACACCACAATTTCTCTTTTCTAACTTCGAGAAGTCCAATTTAAAATTTTAATAATTTGAAACGTGCCGGCATTTAGTGGCGCCATGCAACCAGATTAAATATTTTTCTTAACACACCTTTTTCACGATTACGCCTTGAGCGCATGCACACCTAACCTGGATTCTGTTGATGTTAAAAGCTGAAATAATTCAACTGGATTTATTCGAACATATTTATCTTCACAATGACTAATAAATTAAAAACAATTAGTGTACAGAATATATATTACTCCACAGAATTTATTAGAGACAATATCAGTCGACAGTAACTTCGACAAAGGGCAGCAAGATACGAACGCTACCTGGAAATCCAAAGATCGCACGTTTGTTTCACACAGCAGTGATCTTGCAGTGAGCGAAGTTTTGAACCTGACCACGTGGAGTTGAAGAAGAAATAGGTGATTGAGGTGACATTAATTATTTGATACCAATAGGTTACATTGCCTGCATTATTGCTGAAAGGGAAAGAAGCGGCACGTATCCGTTTGGTCTGGTGGTGGAGAAACACTGAGACTTCCCGGACTAAATCATTCACTTCACTTTCGGATTTCAGTAGAAGTTGACAAGTCCTAAATCCCTAACCATTCACTCTCTCATCACTGACAATATCACGGGTGCACCCTACAATTTTGTGTGGTGTGTGTCGGATGCTGCAGGTGAAGTGTCCAGTCGATGTGGTATTTTCTTATGTTAATTTTGTATTTCTGCAGAATTTCATTGTATTGTTATTTGTAGAGTTACAGTTAATTGTTGTGACAATTATTAACGATTGATTTCTTGAAGAACGTTCATTAGAATAGAAAATTAGTAAGAGCTATATTTTTAGTACGTGTCATTGGCTTCTGGAGGGAGGCTGAAGCCCCATTTGCCCGTTTGAAGTGTGCCACTGGACAACATTCAAGCAATTGCCCTTCGCCACTTCCAATACTCTTGCGGCTGCTATTTCCTCTGCACAGTGGTCCCGGAGGAGGCGGCAATTTATTTGCTAAACTGGTTTGCAAGGAAACTGCTGCCTTGTGGCTTAAGCAGCTGAGAGGGAGGGAGTTTCTTAAAAAATTAACTAAAATTAACTAAAACTAACTTAATTTTAGCTTAAATCTCATTTATTAGTTATTTTGGTGTACCCAAATTTAACAAAATAATAATAATAATAATAATAATAATAATTATTATTATTATTCTGTTCGCGTATAAGGGGCCTTGGCCCATGCGTACATGAATACTGTCTTTACCGGAACTCAGAAACATTATCTCGGTGGCAGGGCATGAAACATCATTAGGGGGGAGATCAGCTTTTAGCTGAATCCCATTTTATCTCTCAGGGTTGTTAGCCCTGGGAGTAAGAAAGATGAAATAATGAGTGGTGAAAGGACGGCACACACATAGACATACAAAAATACACCCGTGTCCGAGGCGGGGACTCGAACCCTCGAGATCGCCACGACACTATTGCAATATCGGCCACGGGGCCGACTATTATTATTATTATTATTATTATTATTATTATTATTATTATTATTACTATTATTACTCTGTATCACGACTAAAGATGTTATGTGCCGGCTGAATATCTACTCCAGGTTGGAACCAGTTTCCTAAGGAGTAGATCTAGGGACTGGCGGTGGTTCTACAATACTTTACGCAAAATGTGGGCTGTTCCAAATAAAGCGATTTCTTGCACTTCCCAGTCTTTTGAATCACCTGGGAGTTCAGCCAAGTTCTTACACAAATTTTGCGGAACAGATCCCAGAGCTCCGATAACTATCGGGACGACCTGTGCTTTTACGCCCCACAATCGGCTGATCACGATTTCCAAACTCCTGTATTTAAGACGTTTCTCTGCCTCCCTGGTAACGACGTTTTGATCGCAAGGTACAGCGACATCGACAAGTAAACACAATTAATGCGATAATAATTATTATTAATCGTAAGTAGTGTTTTGCTTGTGCTCTTGCCGCTGCTGCGTCCGCAGTGCCTTGCCTCGCGCCGCCGCCGCCGCCGCCGCCTGCTGCACGGAGGGCGCGGCGCGCGCCGTGCCTTATTTAGAGAGCCGGACACGGCCCAGAGAAATGGGTTACGGACCAGAAAGAAATGTGTTGTTGCGGCTGTGAAAAATTTGCTCGTTATGCAGCGTTTTATCGACCGTTATTTGGGAGCAAGGACTTTATTTCGGGTCCTTCTGCAAAGGATTGTCTCACGCCACAAGTTTTCTTTTGATAACCAAATTTTCAGGATCCTGTTTGACGTTTATAAAGTAGGTCGTAATTTTAGAGCTGCTTTACTTATATTGCAAATTATTGACAGTAGATAGATAATATAGTAAGACATTTGTCACGATGCAATGCAATTCTGCCTGGCGCAAACCTTTCTGTATCTATTTACAGTCGTCTATTAAAGTAGATTATAACTGTAATATCGGTTATAGATACCTACGTTGCATGCAATGAGGCAGTAAACTCTATTTAGCAACCCACGATTTAATGATGAGTTAAAACGTTATTTTAAAATGAGCTCAGTAATTTTAAAGAAATGAGGATGACTATTATGATATACCTCAATACACTATAATCTATACATTAATTTCAGGAGGACAGATATTACAATACTTCATTATTTAGAGAGGTTCTGCATTCCATCAAAAATATTACTCAATCCTGAAAATTATTTCCTTGCACATTCGAACTCTATCTTTTTCGTTTTAAGTTCGACTGCTAAGCTACTGCCAACTACTTATTTTAATTCATTTCGTAATGATAATTTTAACCGTGAACATTTTACCCAACTTGTACAACATTCAATTTTAATCAATAATTGTAAAATATAAAACTCGTGTATGCTGTAGCGGGCATGCAGCTTCAGTACGACACGTGACACGTCTTGTGAGTGCTGCAGAAGACTTACGGGCGACACAGAGATGACGTATCTCATTACAAAACTTACATTTACTCACGTACTTCACGCTTGGCATGCTCAATTTTTGTTGCTGCTAGTTAGGATTTTGCGAGTTGACACTAAAATTCCACTTCCTCCCTGAAGGACAGAAGTACTGCCGAAGTCAGTGGCGTAGCGTGGGTTTCAGCCGCCTAGGGCGGAGGACAATTTCACCGCCCCCTTATTTAGGTATTTCAATTCAAAAGACTAAAATATACAAGCTTGAACAACATAGCAGATACTCAAACATGCAATTACATTAAAAAAACATGAATAAAATATTTAATAGTCGAATGTATACGTACCGTATAATACAATTTTCAACAAAGTTCAATAATTTAACAACCACTACATGAACTTACACGTGCACTAAAATCACAGTTTGGAAACACAGGATTAAGTTAATGTGAATTGGACGACTGACGATCGATCCATTGATGAAACTTTCTTTGCATTGTCAAAGCGTCACTCACGTACTTCCTTAAAGAGTCTCATCCGCACTGTAATCTAATATGCAGGTGTTATGATTCTCTTTATATGATAGAAGTCATTCGCGCTGAATGTAAGTCATAAACAATCCAGACACAAAATAAAATACGGGTAATCTCTACAAGTCAGTACAGACGGTGTTGCCAGTAGCTACAGTGAGTATGATGTCATTATTTTACAATTATTAGAGAAATCCCAGAATAAGTAATGAAAGATTCCGTGCTCGTTTCAAACGGTCGGAATCGTAGGTAGGGCAAAAATATGAAATGAAATGGTTGAAAGTTTTACAACATATTACTATTATTTATTGTGAAATTTTCCGTCCTCCTACAAGTGCCGCCTCCACTACGCTACGCCACTGACCGAGATTAAATTTCGCTCTGCATGCGTCATGCAAGTAAGGGACACATGCCGATCGAGTGTAATGGTATCTCTCTTCTCAACGATATCACAAAGTAAGACGTATGGATACTACAGTTGAAAAGTTAAGCGTAGTAGATATTAATATATGTTTTATTACAAGCAACGTTACAGTGGCGTTTTATAAGCGACCCCCTCCACCGCCCCTTTCGACCAATTTTAATGACGTATCACGTCAAAAATTCAATGCATTCCGAAAGCGACTGAAGCCAAGGGGAAAATTTAATACAAATCTTAATATACCAATGCCACTTTGCCACTTTGTAATAATGGCTCAAGGAAATATATGGATATTCTCGCGAAGCAATAAGAGGACAAGATCAACGCATATTGTGCTCACTTGATGGCCGAGTCGAAATGCATTCGTGGAGGGAAAGGAGGGGTCGCGAATCGACGAGTCGGTCAGTGACCCCGTGACCCGAGGGAGCTATTCATTTGCTGACCGCGCACCCACCCCACAACACGTTGCATCACAACCGCACGCGCAGCGCATTGCAATACATCGCTCCAACCCCCTCTGCGTCGCTCCCCACTCCCCCACCCTGCTCGGCGCTGCCTGTCGCTGGCGCTCCGGCGCCTTCAAGGGCACTAGTGGCTGCGCGAGCATTCAAGCGGCCGGCTGCTATGGTTTGAATTTTGAATTTGAATTGCCTTATTTTACGTGGCGAGACTCAGGCCACGCAAATTTTGTTACACTTCTTTCACCAACTGAGGCGACGAAACCGGCGATTTGAATTTAGCTCAGAGGCGTCATTTAGGCTTGAGGTTCTTTTACATGCAAGTAAATCTACTAACATGGGACAGCCTTACTTCCCCTCCGCCTTTACTTCCCCTCCGAAAGAAGGCGTACGAAGGACTTTTTCGCCCCCTAAAAATCCACGGCTTCGATCGGGTTTGAACCCGCAAACTTGGGTATAGCAGTCCGTTACGCTAACCGCTACACCATCGCCGCCGCCATATGGTTCGTGGTTTCTCCGATCAGCACCAGACGAATGCCGGGGCCTTACCGTAAAAAAACGGGCCACACACTTCGCGCGATCTTTCCTACCCAATTCTCGTTCTATTCTCACCCGTTTCTTACACTCACTCACTCTTATACACACTACACTACCGCAAAAGCCGGGAGAAAGGGTCGGGAGCTTGCCTCTGCTAGGGCGGGGCCCCGCTGGTGGCAGGTATCTGGTTGGCGACGGTAGGTTGGCATCGGATCTTACCATTTAGCCACCGCCATCATCCCGCGATCAAAATGCACTACATTTACGGGACTAATTTCAGACGTTTACTTGCCCGGAATAACTAATCAATCAATACAGCGTAGTAATAAGCTCTTTGGTATTACTTTCCTATTCGGTACCCATCTGTACTCACGAGTGATATTGTATTTTTTCAAATGCACAGAGCTTTCTCAATTCTACAATTTTTCAGTGCGAAGCAAT
The DNA here is from genome assembly GCA_031308135.1 of Acheta domesticus. NCBI lineage: Eukaryota > Metazoa > Arthropoda > Insecta > Orthoptera > Gryllidae > Acheta > Acheta domesticus. The sequence continues at coordinate 18,008,885 of JAHLJT010009436.1, read as the reverse complement.
GTCGCTCTCCGCTTAAAAAGATTGTCTTTACCCACACATACTACTTTTTCTTATTACTTACTGTACACCCACAACTCGCCTTGCATCAGTGACCATTATTTGCGATTCTATATTCTGCATTGTATTGATAGCTGTCACTTGTCACTCTCTGGCCCGTGAACTCCGCACCAATGCATTGACGCATTCAGGAGATAGTCGTTTACTAACAGCAAAAAACCCATTGCATCCACGATACAAGGGGCATCTGTTATATTAGCTTCTGCTCACTACTTCCCCATTTTTTCACCGCGTGCCGCGCCCCCACCCGCCAAATCGAGCCGCTGTGCCCCCCCCTCCGCTCGCCTCGTCCCGTCGCGTCCCGCTGTGCCCTCTGGCCGCGCCCAGGCCCGCCCTCATTCCGACAAATGAGCGCCGTGTCGGCACGCGGGGCCGCGGCAGCGGCGACGGATAATGCTCGCGCCGCCACCACCCAGGCACTGCGCCCCTTCCACCACCCCACCCCCACCCCCGCCGCCGCCGTTGCTGCGACGCCAACGCCACCACCCCGTCTACCATCGCCTCCCCCGCTCCAGCCGCTGGCATTGCCCCCATCACCTCCACCGCCCACTCTGCCACTATCCACTCACTACCACCCCTTCCACCATCCCCACTCCCGTCGTCGCAACCCAACGCCACCACCCCGTCTGCCATCGCCGCCCCCGTCCCAGCCGCTAACATCGCCCCCACCACCTCCACCGGCTCACCGCCCTCTCTGCCACTATCCACTCACTGCCGCCCCTTCCACCCCCCCCCATCCCCGTCGCCGCCCTCGACGCAATCCAACGCCACCACCCCGTCTGCCATCGCCCCCAGCACCCCCTCTGCCACTCTCCAGTCACCGCCACCCCCTTTCATCCCCCTGCACCCCCCCGCCATTAGGACGTCGCCGCTACCGCTCCCTCTGCTGCCGTCCCTCTGACACCGCCCCGCCTCCGCCGCCGCGCAGTCCGCGATAGCAGCGGCGCGAGCGCCGGCGCTTAAAACGCTCCAAATTAATGACCTTAATGTAACCTGCCAGCGTTGTGCAGTGTAATGCCCCCCGAGTAATAAATACGCGACTCGTACATAGCCTTGGGCCGGGGAAAATATCAGCGCGCGGCGGGGAGGCTAATGCGACTTCGGTTTCGTGAGGCCATCTGCGGCGGCACCCGAGGAACAGAACGGCGGAAGCCATCAAGATGAGAAAAGCCGCGCGATAAGGCTGAAGCAATGCGGGCGGCTCAACTGCGAACGATGAAGGTCGAGGCTGTACATAGCAGGTGCAATGAGGTTATTCCGCACATCAAAGATCACGCTACGTCAGAAGCACTGCGCCGCGGAGAATGGCTTGCGCAAAGTTTTCGGGCAATTACGATCTCATTTACGATTTAGTTTTTCTTAACGGTGTTTGAAGTCCAGAGAAAACAAAGAGAGACGCTATTTCCTTTATTATGCTAAGGATCATTGCCAGTAATCGAGGCTTACTTACATGTTAACTTAAAGAACGAACTGAATTTGTGATGTTTCACGTTCGGTCGTTCTCTTAGAAATCTATCAACTAAGTCAGCACAGGTAACTGTCAAATTGTGAAGTATTGTTTCAAATAATGTCTCTTTTGTTTATCGTGTAGGTATTGGTTGACAATACAATCAAAAACATTTAGATAAAAGGGTCGAGGCTTTTACTGAGTTACTGTACTGTTAATAACAGTTTTGTTTGTACAGTCCATAATTTGCTCGAAGATCGTTAACTTTAAGTGGAAAATTAATACTAATGAAAAATATGTTACAAGATAATTGAATAATTCCAGTTAAATGAAATGTAACCTGGACAAACCGTCCTTGAATTTGAAGTTCACCAGCACATTCTGTACCTTGGAAACCTTCCTAACGGCTAGTTCCGGAGAGAGTACATGTGCTGGAGAATTTCAAATTCAAGGCCATTTCTTCTAGGTGCACAAAGTTACATTTTATTTAACTGGAATTATTCATTATCTTGCAGTATATTCTTCATTAGTATTAATGTTACACTTAAAATTAATGTTTTTCGAGCAAATTATGGACAGTACAAACAAGACTGTTACGAACTGCATATTTGTTCCATGATTTATTTAATATTTTTTCTTGGAAGTCAAGTTAAACCAATTGGTCTCAAAGTTTCATCTCACTATAATTTTTATTGCAACTGAGAATTATATTTTTAATCACGAAAAAAATAATTGATCAGAGTGGAGAATGTTACATACGAGTATACACGTTCTCCCACAAATTGTGGAATATCCTCATATCTTCTAAACAAGAGGTGTCCAATTTGCAAGGCCACACAAAGCACGCTATAACCTTTAATGTGGTTGCGAGTCATATTTTCATATTTTATTACCACTGGGATACTTTCATCCAAATTAATTTATCATTGTCAACTGCAAATTTTATCACCTTTACTAATTATTTCAATATGAAATAGATTGTATTTAGATTTACTTTGTTCAAAATTTAAAAAAAGTCATTACTCGGGCTATCCACATGTAACCCCATGTTGTTGATCTCGACAGTTTGACCGGCTACTCTGAACTGGAGGGGGGGGAGGAACGGAACCTTGCGCGATATCAGGCCGAACCATAACGCGGTGAAACGCATAGGCCCATCAAGCTGGCCCGCCCACTATAGCAGAATCAAACCAAACTAGTACCAGAATTTTTAACTATTTTATTACTAATTTATTACCGCAAACCCGATTTTTTTACCACTCATCTTCACCCAAACAACGGGTGGCGGGCCAGCATGATATCAAGGCCCGCCACCCGTTTTTTGGGTGAAGATGAGTGGTAAAAAAATAGTTTTGCGGTAATAAATTAGTAATAAAATAGTTAAAAATTATGGCACTAGTTTGGTTTGATTCTGCTATGGTGGGCGGGCCAGCTTGATGGACTTGAAACGCATTAGGATGATTTTGAATTTCCTAATATGCTAGAAAACGCATGCGGCGCAAGAAAGCTATGCGGTCCGCGAGCCACCAACTGGACAACAAGATATCGAAGTGCAGTTTTCGCCTTAGCTTCCCTTAGCCTCTCAATCTCATCAATCAATGACCTGACGCATCTTTCTTTGGGGTATCAAAACATTCTCGTTCTGCTTCCCACTCTCACTTTTTCTTTTTACATGATTCTTGATCCCCCACCAATATTTTTTGGTCTGCCCACTCTCACCTCCTTTGCTGAGAAGCACGATTCACAAAAACGAATCTATATCGCATGCCAGTGACGGCACTCATTAGATATTACAACAGTAACGTCTCCACTGTCTGTTCTTTAATTGGAAGTCACCAGGGCCAGTCTCCTGCACCAATTTCACGAGAGAGAACCAACGGAAGAGGGGGGGTGAGAATGAGGTGAAGCAAAAGCCGCAGGTCTATGAAATTCTTTGCTAAGAGATTGTATTGGCAGCATTCTCACTCAGCCAAGGTGCAAGCAACAATAGCAGCTACTACACAAAAAGTTTCGTAAACTCTGAGCACTGTGCTCAAGGTGAGAAACGCGAGTCACAAAATAAAATCCCTATCCATCACCACAGAAATCGTACGGTAGGAGATGTTGACTGTGAGAGCCAACAATGACCGTTTCCACCGCCATGGCAGGGAAGACATGGCGGCGGCGTGCGCGAGCGCGGCGGGGCGGGCGGGTCGTTGACTCGGCTTCCTTGAACCAGGGTCCCCCGCCGGCTCCGTTCATTACTTGCGTCCCCGCGTGCGTGTCGGCGGCGCGGCGCGGCGCGGCACGGCGGCCGAGATAACACGCCGCCCGCCTCCCCCGCCCGCGCCCGCGCCGCCGGCGGAATGACGTACGCCTGTGAAATTCGGGAATGCGCGGCTGAGGGGATCCCACGGCAGGGCGACGGTGACGATTCCTGCAGGGGATGCGCATGTAAACAAACGTTTTCACATAGGAGGATTTCGGATAGTAGTTTAATGTTCCGCGAAAAGAATAAGTAGAAGAAGAAGAGCGAAAAAAGAAAAGGGGAAGGAGACTTAAAAAGGAGTGTAAGAAAAAATTAATGTAAAGTGTGTTAATTTTTTAGAACGAATTACTTTTTCTTTCGATGCCATTGTTTTCTGATTTATATTTCTCCAATGACTTCTGAAGCAAAAGCAGTGTATATTTTTTTTAGAATTATTGAAGTGATATTTGTCAAAATATTGTATCATTAACGTTCTTAAAATAAACAAGCCTAAATGAAGATTTACTCACACTAGAAAAATATTCACACTAGAAAAATAACACATTAACGCTACACCGAAACAGGTCTGAGACAGTGCGAATTTTGGCCCAAGATTTTACAAACGTTATCAAAAATTTGCTGGCAAAACTAAACATGTTCAATATTAGAAATAAAGTATAAAACGTGTGTATATCCGTAATTAATTTACACGTTGAAATTTTAACTTCGTTTAAAAATTAATATTTTCCCATATTGTGAAAACGTTTGAAAATTAATTAATATTGTTCACATCGATTGTTTATTTTTCCACCACTTATTTTTTGTATTGTTTATTTTTAGAGAACTATTATACAGATTGTTATTGACATCTGTCCCGGACAGAAGTCTTCGATCTTCGTCATTTGACTAATGTAAATCTATGTCAAATAATGTAAAGAATAGCACAATAAATTATTATTATTATAAATATTATTTTATTTTATTTTTGTAATTTTTTTCTATCAATATATACCTTTGCTATAACAGAATAGTTCTCCTAGACACAGATACAATACAATAATTATATGAATTTTGTAATTAATCACATTGGCCACTGAAATTCTCATTCGACAAGAACTCCTAACCTACCGTCTAGAAGTAACTCCTCGAGAGATTCCAATTTCTTTCATTGCGCTACATTATTCACATTCGATTTACTGATATCCATCGCCGTGAACACAATTCAACCCAAACTTCTGAGAGGTTTGCCCTTTGCCGGTGCCAGCGGAGGGGGGTAGGCAGGCGCAGTGGCATAGCTTCAATTGCTGTCACCTGGGGCAAAGCTAGTGGTGTCACCCCCTCCCATAAATTAAGTATAAAAATATATATTGCCGCATAGATTGTATATTATTTTATTAAAAATACAAACATATTTGCACATGATAGTTATTTATAATATATTAAAAAATTCTATGTAATTAAGAATAATTGCAATTAAATCATAATCTATGCTTATAATTTAAATGTGTACTTATTAAATTAATATAAATAAATTTTAACTATATCATAAAGATTGTATAATTCCAACAATAACATTTTGAAACTACTAAAACTAAGAAAACGAACCATTAATATATAAAATTGTTAAGTAAATTATTTAAATGATATAATTCCAAGTAAATCAATTTCATCGGTGCCACCCGGGGCGCTTCGCCGCTGGGCGTGCGCACGCCCCGCCCGCGCTCTCTCCACGCGCGTCCACGCACTTCGCAGCGATCGCTTCGCGGATACGCACGCGAGGCAAACAGGGAAACGCTCGGGGAGAAAGCGAAAAATGCGTGCGGCGATGGTCGAGATCCAGATGCCGCTGTAAATATGACACGGAACCATTTAATCTCCCAGAAAAGTATGCACGGTGGTAATGGATTCAGGAAGGCTTCTCATTTCCCCCCCCCCTCACAAACCTGTCCATTCCTTGCTTACTGCCCATATGAATGGGTGGCTTACGTAATCTAATGCGTATTAATCATTCATAACCTGGTGTTGCCCCGTGTAGAGGAATGGACAGTAAGGTGAATGACTTGAAGACTCATTTCACGAGTAGTACGCGTCGGCAATGTATTAATTATGGAAGCCAGCTGTATTTAGTGAAAGGACCTTGAGAGCCAGGCAGTAGCCTGTTACCAAACGCAACACCGAGGACAGTTTTTGCCACCCGCCCCGCCCCCTCCTCGAGCGAAGGGGCCCAAGGAGCAGAACACAACCCGCCGAAGGGGGGGACCCCGAAACCGCAGGGAAACCGTAGAAAATGACCAGTCCGCCACGGGGAGGTGGGAGTGAGCGGGTGGGCGGCCGAAGTGTGGCAACAGCGACACGCAGTGCAGCGCGAAACGCAAGATATTTAGACACACGCACGCCGCTCCGCGCCGCGGCGCGCCTCGCCTCGCGTCGCACGCACGCGCGCTCGCGCGTGTCCATTGTTTCCTGGTGGCCGTTTACCCCAGTCACATAGATGCGGCGCGGCGCCACTGCGCTGGCCCTCGCTGGAAGAGAGGCTCTAGGAAGAGCTCCCTCCTTGTGCCACCATTCACGTTTATTTGTAAATTTCTTTCGAGTGAAAAGTAGAAAGAAAGAAATTTAATGTTTTGGAGAGGGACATTTTTATTACTAAGATAGACACCATCTTTCTATAGACTTGGGATCCATCTCTTTAAGCAAAACCAGGTCTTGCCCTACGGACCAAAAGAAACTGGATGAAAATTCTTGCTGGAGATCATGCATTCATAATGGCAAAGAATTTCTTTACATTATTTTTTATATTTTGAACTTTCGTGATACTTTTCTATCTGAGCGGGCTTCTTGATGCGTATTGTTTCATCTGATAAATGGATAAATTATATTTTGAAATTGTTTCAAATTAAATATTTTGAAATGAAAATGAAAGTAGTCAAAATAATATTGTTATGAGAATTTATAAAATGAATATTATGTTTTGTACGAGCTACAACTTTTTGACCATTTCCCACAAATGTAGAGGCATCCAGAGATTGAGTAGTAGAAATAAGAGGTCATTTAAATTGCGCTTCCTTAGAAACAATTGGGTCAACCAATTTGAATCAAGAAATTTCGTAGTTCTCTTTTCACAGCAATTTAAAAGTCTAATAACATCACATTTATTTACGTTTGTCAATGTTTACGTCTTGTAAAGGCTCGTTCACGATAATCACTGGCTGGCTGTTATTTTTAATGTTAAGATATAGGAAAATTTAAAAAATAGCGATTTTGTAACACAACGTTCGAGTATGAACAAACATAATGAAATAATTTTCTATCGATATCAACAAATATTTAATAATATTTAATAATGTTTAAAATTAATATTTTATTTCAAAATATACTTATTTACTCCAATGTTATTAAAATAGTATATCAAAACTTTCGATAAAATTATAAAATCAATTTCGTGATGAAAGACGATCTTAGTTATTAATGACTAATCGACTATTTAACACACATATATGTTACTAATTGCATTTTTAAATGAATCTCGTAAATACGTGTTATGAAAATAGACGTATTATCATCAATAAAAAGCTTTCAGGGTGTAATTAAGCCCTCGGTTACGTTTAAAGCGCGACTTACATTAAATCATTGACATGGTCAAAGATCGCGCAATGTATTCTTTCTCATTTCACAGATTTTTGTCTGTCATTGCGATTACAGCCATTATAATGATCTCTACTGTAGAAAGATATATAATTATTGCCATCTTCATTATACTATCATTCTGTCGTTCTCATTAATATTATCTTAACAATAATCAGACCATTAAAAACACATACGAATAAATATACGATGTGATAAAGAAATCTACAACGCAGGTGAAGATTTAGGAAGGGAAAACTGGCTTTAGAATCGAATTTCAAAGCAACATTAGGAGGTTATATATATATATATATATATATATATATATATATATATATATTAAACTACTGTTAAAACTGTGCAGCTAAAAATGAGCGCTAAAGCAACCATCTCTTCTTTTTTTACCACCAAAATTTAGAAGCGTAATATATTTAAAGAATTACTGTGGCTTCTTTCCAGCGACTCAAACTTTTCGAACAAACAAATTCACAGATAATTACCACTGACCATTATTTCAATAATCAAACTGCAATATCCAAAAACGTATCAAATTTCTCAACGTCACTTTATGCTACTACTTTGTTCTTCATAAACGAAACCAATTGGCCGTATACGTTCAAGATATCAAAAGGATATGTTCCATCTACCACGATCTTTCTGTAAATACAAAAATAAAATTCATAAATTGAGTTTTTTTAAATTTTCCATTAATAAATTTACTTAATGAGGAAAAATATCCATTAAAATATTTGTTAATAATTAGGGCCGATTCAAATGTATGCCGTACACCATAGATTTGAATATGGTACCTTACTGAAATAATATTAACTCAAAACGCTTTCAATTTCAAAATAGTAGAGAACATTTATTCACAATAATAACAAAAAAATTGGACAATGTTGTTTGCAAACTGAAAAAAAAAATTACTTAATTTAATTAACGATTTTGAAGAACAGGATCTAGGTTTATCTTATTCACCTTTCGAACAACCAAACGTCCCATCCTTGCGTTCAATTCAATATGTACACTTCATTACCGACTCTTCCAAATATTCTAGTCCATTTACTTTTCCGTAATATTGTCCTTCGCGAAATATACTGCCAATATCGCATTGCATTCCTTACATCAAAATTCTCCATTGAACTACGACTCTCCGATTGAAATGCTCTATCAATCATTTACATCATCAATCCACAACGTCCATTTTCTCCCTCTGCTGAAATCTGCCTAAAATACATCATGTCGCCCACCCTCAAGCTGATGTACATAGACTTTGTGTGTCACGTAAGGAAGGAGGAAGAGGCCACAAACAAATTGAATCCTCGTGGCACAATGTAATAGTCGAGATGGGAAAGTATGTAGTCAGTCATCACGACGACCCACTAATGAGTCAGATCATTAAATCTGATCAAAGAATGGGAAACAGAGCCATTGTAAGTGTAGCATGAAGCATTGCAAAGAAGACTATGCAAGACATGCATAATTACTTAGACACTGAACGTCTGATGTTATTTAACATGAAATGTGTGACACAAAAATGTTAAAAAATAGTGGAGAGACAAACCACTCCATGGACAATATCTAAAAAGAATGGACAAGGTGCAGAAGAATAAAAATCATTCATTTATGTCGCTTAAAAGGGGAAGAATGAAGCCAGAATCGGAAGCAATTGTAATAGCTCCTGAAGATCAGGCGTTGAGATCACGACATTATGAAAATTGATTCTCAAAATTACCCAAGATGATAAATGCTGCATTTTCCAGGAACAAGTAGAAAGTATTAATCACAGCTTATCCAATTGTAGCAAATTGTTGAAAAGACACGACAGGGCGTGTAGTTCCTTCCACTGGTAGATATGTGCCACCCTCGATGTTCCAAACACATGCTCCGAGTGGGACGAACACTCACCAAAACCGGTGACGTATATTGGACTGTGTGCAATACTGCGCGACCAACATATTCAAACTGATCGCACGATAGCGGCAAACAAACTAGATATTGTAATCCGGGATTTGCATTCAGGTTCAAGCAAAATTCAATATGTCCATTGCGTTGTTGCAAACAATAAAGAACATATCCGTGAAACTAATAAGACGCCATGATTTACGATCACACGACTGCTCATGCTACGTGATTCATTCCGTCTGTGATGTCTTCACAACAGCGTCCTTAGAATATTGGGATCTCAAGGGCATAAAAACTTTGAGTAGTATATGTGCAAGAACGTACAAAAACATCAGAAATATGAAGCGAATCATTATGCAGAAAACTATGGAAGGGAAGAAGATTCATACAGTCAAAGTTATCCCATAGCAATATTTTAGATTAGATGAAGTTCCTGCTTTGCCTTTTGGAAACGTGGTTTTTCTTTAACAAATATGGCACAATTTAGCCTTCAGCAGGTGTCACTTGAAAGGGGTATGCCATTGGCAAAGAGAACTAATGTAGCAGGTCTACTGACAGAACTTTTAGAGATAAATGGAGAGAATTCTTCAGATACTCCTGGCCTGGAATGGTATTCCTTTGTTCTTGATGGAGGAATAACGGAAAATGAAACCGTAATGGATAGGCAAGAACTGAAAGATAATTGTGATTGTTCAGAAGATGATCATGACTGTCACATATGTATTTTAATTTCTTTTTAGTTATTTGTAATTTCTTTAGAGGCTAAAAAATGGTTAAATTATCTCCAGAAATGGTTGTAGTAATTTTGTCTGTAAAAAAATATATGCACACAAACTGCAGTAAAATAATGTATTCTAATCAAATGTGATGATAATAGTAGCCCTATTTTCTGCAAAAGCAAAAATATGTCCAAATTTTCCAAGCAAAAGAAAACATGTCCAACTTTTAACTTGAAATATCATCGTAATTATAATTTGATAGCAGTATACGTAGACTCTTGTAACAACACTGGTACGCAGTACAGCGTATTACACTGTTGAGCATATTACATGAAAAAGCGATAACTTCTCAATACTAAGTTTTTCGCCGTTTCTGAAAAATTTGATTTGAAGGACATGTTATTTGCGTGAACACTCCTCGTATGCCCTTTCCAAGTATCGGGCGGACCAAAAGGTAGGGAAAGTGGATAAGGGGATGTTTCCTCCACTTTGGACGTAGAGAAGTTGCAATACGAATTATAAAATATATTTTATTTTGTAACATTATTTTATATTTCTTAAATTAATATTTGTATATTTAAAAATAATTTAATATTATTGCCAATAAATCTATTTTATAAAATGTACTCGTAGTTACTCCTCTTGGGTAGTTTCTTGATCTGTTCTTAGTCCTTACTAGACCGAGAAGGACACGCAAAGTATGTTTCTCCAAACTGGCTGAAGCTCCAGCGTGTAGTACATATTTTTATTTCCCAAAAGATTTACTGTGAAATATTTTGTTTGAAAAGTCCTAGTGTAGTCATACGCTAGCTTGTGAGTGGAAGCTTTGAAAGCACTTCAAGGGGCGCAACTACATCGTTGATTCAGTGCTCCGAAATCTGTCCAAAATGTCTTTTAATGCTGGTCGCTGTGTGCTGTCGTCCAAAGTAATATCCGATGTCCTCTCTGAGAAACGAGCTCGATAACTGCGTCGATGTACTGTTTCTCTACATTCAGCCAAGTGCCATCACGGACGTGTTGAAGGGCAGGGCACGATGGACAGTTTCCGAGAAATGCTAGAAACACTGACTGGCTGAAGCAAAAATATTTGACGCAGAAAGACCTAGACGAGTTGTGGCGTTTTCCGCTATAATTTTTTTAACTTTCGAGTTTGTTCCGAAAAAATAACTAGATTACACGAAAAACATTTTCAACTTTTGAGAGAGAAGGTTCACTATTAATATACTCGTACAGTCGTCTTCAAAATGTGATATCTGTGTTGAAAAATATATTCGTTGTGATTTTCTGTGGGGAAAAATATGTTTGATACTTGTTTATATCAGTAGTTAACTAGTATTATATTGCACTAATAACACTTATCATTTCATTACTAAAATTTTTATCAGTTAAATTTTGTCCTGCGCAAGTTTTTGTTCTTCTAATGTCCCTCAACCGCGATCACATGCGATCTTGTAATCATTATATACTAGAAGGAATTAAATTTTATTTCTTTCTTTCTAAACCGCGACACGCTCATGCGCTTAGACTTACATTTTTCTCGCCGTGCGTTGTTTAACTTCTAATTAAAACTATCCTTTCGAATTATTTCTCTTTACTCGAAGACGATATTACCACTTGTTGACGTACGATAATTTCCAAGAAAAACTCTTCGCAAATGCACAACCCAAGCATACAATGAATTTCTGGAGGACATTGTTAAACTAATCAACTGAAAAGTGGGACTAATGTTTTCGATTCGCTCTGAACGTAAGTAGGCCGATGTGGCCAAAAATAACAAACGCAATTGGGATCACCCAACCAACGGCTGCATCGCCGAGGCCCAGGGAGCGATTCTGGTGAATCGTTACAAAGGCGGAGAGCACAAAAACAAGCGCACGAAATTGTTTGGGGAATTCGGTCTTTGGCCAAGCTAACCCTCAAGCGCTGTAATCGCACCAAAGATACAAAATATTGGAAAATATTCCAATTTGTTTATCCAAGTTCAAAAGCGGACCGGAGATATCGTCTGACTAAAATGATGGGGTTGTTATGAAAGTAAGTTTCAATGAATAACAATTTTGTTAGTGAAACTGTTAAATGATAGAATATGATATGCATTTTATTTTACAACTTTGTAAAAAACAATATACATACATATACATAATAACAATACACATACATACAACACGCAACAATATACTCATACATAATACACACAATACAAAGTAAGAATATTATAATACGCTTAATACTAAGCCCTTTCCTGTATTTATTAAACACACTGATCCTTCCACCTTTGTCGTCTAATAACCACATCACCTTATCCTTAATATTTTAACTTGCCCACATTCGTCCTACCTCAAAAATCAGACATCTCTCTCAAATATGTTCCCAATCTTCCTCTTTCATCTCACAGGTTCTACATTTCTCCCCTCACCATTTAGCCAATATTTACTGGCTCTAATTTCATTACCTAACTTTATCTTACAATCCTAGGTCTGTCGCTTTCCTTACAGTTCCTAGTATTTAAGGAGCTGGGAATAAAATCCATCTGAATAATTTAAAACCATTTATTAAATTTTGAATTACTTATTTCTCCGTAATTTTTCTGCAATAACTAATCTTTATCACTTTGGTTAAATTCTTTACTTAAGTCTATACCTTCTCCTCTTAACCTTGAGACCTCTTTCAACGGATAACCTTTGCTATTCCAAAAAATCTCTTTCCCTTTCCCAATCAGATTTCTCGGTTTCTATGTCGTTATCTATTTCCCAACAAGCTTGCTTTCATAATTCATTAACCCTCTCTTTCCTAATCCTTTCCTCAAACTATTTTGCCCATCTCTATAATTATTTTTTGCCTCTTTGTCTCCCATCTTACCATGTATTGCTGATAGTTTCCTCCTTTCTTTCCAACTCCAAATTTCAGACCCCCCACCACCACAAAATAGAACTAACAAATATCACATGACCTTATACCCTTTACCCCAAAATCCCTGTTAATTATACCTCACACTTGTTTCATAGTCACCATCCCCTTCTTACATATTTCTGCTACGTGCTTTTCACAACTCCCTCCATTGTTAAGCCAAAAACCTTAAGACTTATAAACGTTCACCATTTCTAAAATACTTCCTTTCCATATAATTTTCTCACATTTACTCTTCCTTCTGTCCTTTCTAAACCCCATCACTTTCGTCTTATCCGTATTTAATTCAATTTCTCTATTCTCTAAAAAGTTTCTAACCTCCCCATCATCTGATTCAAGTCCTTGGCATTATCGGCCAATAATTCCACATCATCAGCATAAGATAATACCGAATTTTCAATTTACCAATCAATAACTGATAATCCTGGCCCTTCCTTAACTTCTCTTCTAAACATTCCATACATAAAAAGAATATTATAGCAACATTCGAATCAACAAGTATCCACAGAAATCCATATCCACAGATATCCAAATTTGTTCTTTGAAATTTTAAATTCAAATCATTTCTTTTAACCGCTAGAAAATTCTCCTTTCAGGTAATTGAAAGAGTTCAATTAACAATAAAATAACATGCAGTAAATCGATGCAATTATGAGAAGTCATTTCAAAAGATAACGATATTCATTAAATAGATGTGAAATAAGGTTGTTGGAGATATGCTTCAATATTTCGGGCTTTCAATTCACCTCCACTTCTCCTATACCATAAATTCCAGAAATTCCAGAGAGGCTGAGGAAACCTCAAAGTTGTAACCTTTGGGGGTGACTGAGCCAATGGTCTCCAGAAGCTCCAAATTCATTTCACATTCATTTCTCTTATCGACTGAATCATTCGAGAGCAGCTCTGAACACGATATGGCTTAACTACCAATTCCATAAACGACACTACAATAACGGCTCACGGCTCTTTCTCAAGAGCAGAAAGGTCTATTAGCAAAGGTCACTTTCGAATAAACTCGTATGTGCAAGCTTGATAAACGGAATGTGTTGAAACATTCAGTCGTCAGTGTTGCAGGGGAGATTCTGCGTCGTATGACAGGATTCTGTGTCATCTTTAAAGAAATGGAGTAGGTAATGCAAATGAAAGTAAAAATTATATAATTAAACCTCCTGCAATTTAATACAAGTATTTAATATAACTGCTCCGATCCTTCCTTTCTGTTAAATAATAATACAAATATTTATTGCCTATGTGACTTAAGCGCGATAGTTTGGTTCTACATGGCAAATTTAATTCTACTCTGCTTGCAGGGTTGGTAAGTTTGTGCAGATTTTAACAATGCTGTATGAGTGTTGTGTGTTGCATTTGACATGAATAATTATATTTTTATTTCAACAAATATTTATTATTTTTAAATTCAAAGTGAAATTCGTCACATCTAGTACGTGAAATTCTCTTTCTTTAGAGACCTCATTTATAAAGATTGGTTGGGTAAGAGAGCCGCAAAACTCATCTACACTGCTGAAATAATATAGGAGATGACGCACTCCTCTTATGTCTTTCAAGGTTTTTATTACAGATTCATCCGTAGATAACAAAAATTCCTTAGATGAATATTTCCTTCCTGCTCATTCAAAATTATAGAATAAACATAGAATTTTAATTCATGACAATAACTATAATCGAGGTGACTCCAGGAAGGGTTCTGTAATACATTAAACATTTTGAAAATGTTGGTACTTTTGTTTACTTAGAATATTTATTGATGTTTTAAATTTAAGAAACAAGTTATGGGCAATGAAATAAATATTTGCAATGACAGGACGAACATTCGAACAGACATTCGACATTCGACGAGAAGTATTGTCAGTTTCACTATGTTCAAAAATTGAAGAAGGGCAAGTAAAGTCAGAATAATAAAATCTATTTCATAATTTAGTAGTCCGTAATTTTAATGGGTGAGCGGATATTTTCTTAATTCTGATGAATGAAAAAGCGTTTAATATTTGCCGCATTTATTTGCTCGTGAATTTATTTCGTAGAATTTATAATTACCGGAAATTTGAAGAAGCCCTTGCACCCATTATTGGACATTCAACATTTATTGATAGTCTCATTATATATATATATATATATATATATATATATATATATATATATATATATATATATATATGAGAATTGAAAAAGTCGTTTTAAAATTGTGTGTATTGTGTTTATTAGTACATTGATAGGGTTTTAATGTTTTCTCAGATTTTTTTAGCAATTGACGTTATAATTTTGCCAGCTTAGTCAAGCGTCTAATTGCAGGCCAAGATATTGAACAGAAGACATTTTTGTTAATATGTCCATTTAATATGTTCATTACTTAAATTAATTAATAAGTGGAGTGAGTTCAATGTTTTTTCTTGAGGTTTATTACAGTTGTTCTTAATTGAATAATCATGAACCTTGTCCCAAAAATATTTAAATCTTATTCATGATTGTATCTAGATGATCAGAAGATAACTGAGAAGAAAAAATAGTAGCATCATCTGTAAATAATGCTATATGAAAATTAATAAGATGAGGAAGCTCAAAAACAAAAATGTTTAAAAGTGCTGGAGATAAGTGAGACCCTTGAGGGACGCCAGCAAGTAAGTTAGGTTCAGAAAAGTGAGAAGTATTAATTTGAATTTTAAATGAACGACTAGGAAAAATACTCCTAAAAATAACTTATTTTCAGACTCCTTCTAAAAAGCACTTATTTTATTAGGAAAGGGTCTAAACATGATTTACGTAAGTTTTGAAACTCGAGACGGTCTTCTCCCTGTAGCCACACGTAGAACAAGAAGTAGTTGCTAGAGATGAAGAAGGCAAAATGCTCAAGCATGCGTTGTCCTTAGGATACTCTCATTGGTTCTCAAATCTAATTGTACCGAAAGGGTATTGTTTTTATATTTGAAAGGATAAGGATAAACTACAATCTTCGGAAGGTCTCCAAACATGTTGCCAAAAAGCCCTCTGAATCACGCCTTGCAGCCTTCATAGGGAGCGTAGGCGCTAAATCAACACGAGGCCGCCCTCTCGGTGTCTGCGCGCGTGTTGCAGCGTGACGTTCCGCCGCCCCTCCCCTCTCGCGCGCGCGCACGCAATTCCACGTTGCGCGGACAATGGGCGGGCGCCGGGCGGCCGACGCGACGCGACGGACGGCGGCAGAACGTGTGTGTGTTTGTGTGTGTCTGTGTGTGTCTGTGTGTGTGTCTGTGTGTGTGTGTCTGTGTGTTTGTCTGTGTGTGTGTCTGAGTGTGTGTGTCTGTGTGTGTGTGTGTCTGTGTGTGTGTCTGTGTGGGTGTCTGTGTGGGTGTCTGTGTGGGTGTCTGTGTGGGTGTCTGTGTGGGTGTCTGAGTGTGTGTGTCTGTGTGGGTGTCTGAGTGTGTGTCTGTGTGTGTGTCTGTGTATGTCTGTGTGTGTCTGAGTGTGTGTGTCTGAGTGTGTGTGTCTGAGTGTGTGTCTGAGTGTGTGTCTGAGTGTGTGTCTGTGTGTGTCTGAGTGTGTGTCTGTGTGTGTCTGAGTGTGTGTCTGTGTATGTGTGTGTGTCTGAGTGTGTGTCTGTGTGTGTCTGTGTACGTCTATGTGTGTGTGTGCCAGTGTGTGTGTGTGTCTGTGTGGGTTGATGTACTGAGCGGGCAGAATTGAGGGAGGGTGGAAGGGTGAGCGGCTTGGTGTGGGTGGATGGGCATCTGCAGACTAATCAAATGACGACAAAAAGATCATGAAAACTTCATGAAACAGAAAGTGCAGTATCTTCACGATCACTTTATTCCATATACAAGTACATTTGTAATCGGATACTTTATTAAGAACTTTGGGACTGGTATAAAAGTCATTGGGAAAGCTTTCAATATGAAATTACAAGTCACAAGTAAACAGAAATCTAGAAATAATAGCTCATACTTTTAAAATGTTTAATTATTATATGTTTACATTTTATTTAATTTTTGGTAAAATGTTTGCTTCAAGAGATTTGCCATTCCATTTGTACGGAATGTACTTATTTATTGTTCAATATAAAATCACGGTGTGTAGAATAACAGACCTTTCAGCAAAAGAGATATTTTTGGAAAATATTGAAATTGAGTTAAGGATGAAAATAGAGAGAACGAAATGAAAAACGAGCGAGAACACAACTCAGTTAATCGAAACTTATTAAAAAGTGAAGGGAAAACCATATCACATTCAGATTTTATTCAGAAAATAAATATAAAAAATAAGGTGGCAGATAAAAGAGGCAAAGGAAAAGTATGAACAAATCTACCATGTGAATGGGAGACATGATGATAAAAAGCATGATGCACGGATGAATGAATGAATGAATGATAATACAGCTGTTTAGTATCTAATGTGAGGGATTTCACGATGAGAAAGCTTGCAGTCGCAGGCTTCCGCGGCCAGAGTCATGTGAATGATCTTGGCTGTCCGTGCAGACCAGCCCTGAGGAAGACCACGACAAGATGGTCGAAACGTCGGCAACACAGCCTTCGTCGCAGCGTCACCTGGACAGCCAAGACACGCCATTTAGATGACAAAGCTTGTTTTAAATTAACAGAATATGCCACGTGAGCTTTTGATGCAATTTCTGCAGATAATACTTTGGGCTGCGGGTGACACTAAAGATAGCACGTGACAGAAAGAGAGAAGGTAAAATATGCAAATTAAGAAAGGAAACATGATAAGGCGTGTAAAGAAAGGGCTATGTTAGGAAGAAATGAAATATGCTCAACACAAGAAGGGCTGGAGACCCAGCTATTGTACCTGCCTAAGAATAGAGTGATTCATAACAACATATGGTTTAAGAATCACATAAAATTACCTGTGAGCGCTTTTTGGTGCAATTTCGACCGATTCTGCGATGGGTAGGCGACCGACAATGGGCGCGGGCGCGCAAGCGAGCGAGCAGGCGGGCAGGCAAGCGGGCGAGCAAGAGCGGGGGCGGCCAGGCAGGCGGCGAGGAGATGGGCAGGCAAGTAAGAAAGCGGTAGTTACGTGGGCGATTCAGCAGGCAGGCGGGCAAGCGGCAAGCTGGAGGGGGGGCGGATAAGCAGATAGAAAGGCGGGCGAGCAGGTAGGCAGGCAAGCGGGGAGCAGGCAAGTGAGTGAACGGGGATGAGACGGGAGGGGGCGAGCGGGCAAGCGTGCGAGCAGGCGGGCGTGTGGGTTGGAGGGCGGGCGTGTGGGTTGGCGGGCGTGTGGGTTGGTGGGCGGGCGGGCGGGCGGGCGGGCGGGCGGGCGGGCGGGCGGGCGGGCGGCGCCTGGCGAAGACGCGCGTGTCGGAGGTCGCCGCCGCGGCCGCCCCGCCCCGCATTCCTGCGCCTTTGTCTGCGCACTCGCGGGCGCGTTCGCGTTCGCGGACGCCACTCGCTCTTCGGCGAAGGCCACAGCCGCTGGCGACGGCAGCGCCGCCGGCGAAGAGGGCGGCGGCCGCGGGGAACGCGTCGAGGGTCTGGCGTTCCGAAGGGTCGGGATCCAAATGGGCGTGGCTCTGTGAGAATCGATTAATAAAAAAAGTACTCTTGACCAAAGGAAGAATGGAATATTTATACAATGAATATTGACAATAGGTAATGAAGTTTTTCGAGAATCAATTTTCGATACCTACTACATTTAAAAATATGATTAGAAATCGGGATCCCCGTTAGCTGCTCACTGATTCATCGTTGTCTGAAGCAGGGACGGAAGCGATGGCAAATCGCGCGTCGCCCTGGCGCTGGCGTTGGATGGGCGTTGGATGGGCGTTGGATGGGGGCGCCGAAGCGGCGCGCGGGAGTGACGAACGAGTGGCAACGGGGAATGAGCCAACCAGGGCAAAAGACAACAAAAGGGGTTGGTTTTGGTGACTTTACGCAGAGGCAGATGAGCGAGCATTGAAGAGACCACTGTTTCGGAAGCCCAGTCCGATGCAGGAGGCGTGTAAGCACGCAAAAACCTCTAGGGATGCTTTTGGAGAAAGGGAAATGAATGCACGCGGCTAGAGTGTGTGGAAGCGTGTAGCGATATACTATTGGAGTTCATACTTGTCTGTTCTTGGCGCAACAGCCCGTGACGGGCCATGGCCTGCCAGCAGCGTCCCCGCCTCGCGGCCGAGGGGCACGTGTGGTTGGCACAGACATCCCTACGCCGCCTTCTGGTCTCGTGAACCCGAGAAGTGAGTTTCCTTCTCGTCACACAGCAACATATACTGGGGCATTGCAGTAGAATCTTACCCGACCGGGAATCGAACCGGGGGGCGGGTATCAATGAAATACCGTTTTTTCCCTTTTCACTTTAGAACAATGCATTTTAGTACAGGCATTAATTTTTTGTTGTGACAAAAGGATATGACTCATTTTATATGTCTTTTTTTGTTGCTTTTTTCGTCGATTGCGACTAATAAGTCGTTATTTATTTTTTCCGTAATTTTTAAAGCTTTTTTTGCTGATTTATTCGATTTTAATATCATTTTAATGGTACTCGCTTCAAATAATATTTACGAAATGAAGCAAATGTTCTCCACAGAGTTGGTGAGTAGCCTCTTCGATTTCTTCGCTCAGAAATTGTAATGTCAGCCGTTCTATGTAATACTTATCAGCTTAATGTTACCACATGGTCAGTTCAGAAGATTTCGGGATAACTAAAGACAGAGATTTCCGGGGAAAGAACAATCCCAATACAAGCTGAGTTCAATTGAACGAAAGAAAAACCTCGATTACATCGGTAACATATCCAACAGCTTGAGTTGTTGACCTGAACTGATTTTGATAATTTTTCTTCGTTTTAAGGCATTTTTGAAAAATTTTAAGAGCATTTTATTGATCATTTCTTGGCAGTGTATTAGGCCTTCGAAATGCGCTCCCTAGTGCTAACGGTGCGGGACGTCGTGTCTCTGGAGTCGCCTGAGTGTTCATTTAATGTTATGGCAAAAAGAAATTACCTATTTTGAGCGTTTTTTCCAATTTCCAAGATTTCGACTAATAAGTAATTCTTTCTCAGAGATTTTTAATCCATTTCCGCTGATTTCATGGAATTTAATATTATTTTAATGGAACTTGCTTGAAATAATATTTACGAAATGCAACAAATGTTCTCCACAGAATTCCTGAGAAGCCTATTCAATTTCTTCGCTCAGAAGTTGTACTGTCAGCTGTTGTGTGTAGTGTAAGGTTGCTGACGCCAATCACCGCCGTTGTCGGTTCCGCCGATTTCGGGATAACTAAAGTCTCTCTCTCTCTCTCTCTGGTAATTTCTGGTAAAGAACAGTCCATGCCAAAAGTTTGAATGCTGAGTTCATTACGAATGGAAGAAGCCTCAATTACATCAGTAACAAATCCAACAGTTTGAGTTGTTCATCCGAACTGGTTTTGATCCTAGTTTTTATATTATTATTTTTCCATTACATCACGACTAAAGATCTTATGAGTCGGCTGAATATAAAATCTACTCCAGGTTGCAACCAGCTACCTAAGGAGCAGATCCGGTGACTATCAGTGCCTCTACAATACTTTACGCAAAATGTGGGCTGTTCCAAATAAAGCAATTTCTTGCACTTCCCAGTCTTTTGAATTACCGGGGAGTTTAGACAAGTTCTTACTCAAATTTTGCGGAACAAATCCCAGAGCTCCGATAACTATCGGGACGACCTGTGCTTTTACGCCCCACATTCGGCTGATCTCGATTTCCAAACTCTTGTATTTAAGACGTTTCTCTGCCTCCTTGGTAACGACGTTTTGATCGCAAGGTACAGCAACATCGATAAGTAAACACGATTTTTTCGCCAAATCCCGGATAACTATATCCGGTTTGTTTGCCGCTATCGTGCGATCAGTTTGAATTTGTTGGTCGCACAATATCGTACACAATCCAACAGACGTCACCGGTTTTGGTGAGTGTTCGTACCACTTGGCGCATGTGTTTGGAACGTCGAGGGCGGTACAGATCTGCCAGTGGAGGTAGCTACACACCCTGTCATGTCTTTTCAGATATTCGGTCTTTGCTAGGATTGGACAAGCTGAGACAATATGATCAATGGTTTCTACATATTTATATTATTATTACATATTTATATTATTATTATTCCATTACATCACGACTAAAGATCTTATGAGTCGGCTGAATATAAAATCTACTCCAGGTTGCAACCAGCTACCTAAGGAGCAGATTCGGTGACTATCAGTGCCTCTACAATACTTTACGCAAAATGTGGGCTGTTCCAAATAAAGCAATTTCTTGCACTTCCCAGTCTTTTGAATTACCTGGGAGTTTAGACAAGTTCTTACTCAAATTTTGCGGAACAAATCCCAGAGCTCCGATAACTATCGGTACGACCTGTGCTTTTACGCCCCACATTCGGCTGATCTCGATTTCCAAACTCTTGTATTTAAGACGTTTCTCTGTCTCCTTGGTAACGACGTTTTGATCGCAAGGTACAGCAACATCAATAAGTAAACACGATTTTTTCGCCAAATCCCGGATAACTATATCCGGTTTGTTTGCCGCTATCGTGCGATCAGTTTGAATTTGTTGGTCGTACAATATAGTACACAATCCAACAGACGTCACCGGTTTCGGTGAGTGTTCGTACCACTTGGGGCATGTGTTTGGAACTTCGAGGGCGGTACAGATCTGCCAGTGGAGGTAGCTACACACCCTGTCATGTCTTTTAAGGTATTCGGTCTTTGCTAGGATTGGACAAGCTGAGACAATATGATCAATGGTTTCTACTTGCTCCAGGCAAATGCGGCATTTGTCATCTTGGGAAATTTTGAGAACCGCTTTATCATAATGTCGTGTTCTCAAGGCCTGATCTTGGGCAGCTATTACAAGTGCTTCCGATTCTGGCTTCATCCTTCCCCTTTTAAGCCACATAAATGATTGATCTTTATTGATCTGCACCTTGTCCATTCTTTTTAGGTATTGTCCGTGGAGTGGTTTGTCTCTCCACGATTTCTTTAACATTTTTTGTGTCTCACACTTCATGTTTAGCGGCATCAGAAGTTCAGTGTCTGTGTTATTCGACGTGTCTTGCCTAGTTTTCTTCGTAATGTTTCTTGCTACACTAACAATGCCTCTGTTTCCCATTCTTCGGTCAGATTTCATGACCTGCCTCATTAGAGGGTCGTCTTGATGGCTGACTACATACTTCCCCAACCCGACTATTGCGCTGTGCCAGGAGGCCTCAATTTGTCTGAGGCCTCTTCCTCCTTCCTTACGTGCCACATAAAGTCTATGTACATCAGCTCGAGGGTGGGAAACATGATGCATTGTTAGCAGTTTTCTGGTTTTTCGATCCATGGTGCGAATTTCTTGCTCAGTCCAGTCCACTAGTCCAAAACTGTATTCGGCTACAGGTACCGCCAAACTACCTATTGCAGATATTTTATTCCTGGAATTCAGAGCGGACTGCAGGACCAGTCTCACTCTCCTATAATACTCCCTACGAATTCTCTCTTTCATTCTGTCATTCGAGATGGTTTCACATTCTTCAATGCCCAGATATTTGTAAGTTTTACCTGGCTCAAGATCTTGAATCACAGTGTGCGTATCAATTTCAATGTTCTCAGACGTTGTGAGTTTCCCTCTTTTTAAATTGATTTTTGCACACTTGTCAAGACCAAACTTCATGCAGATGTCATTGCTAAAGTCATTCACGACAGACAGCATTTGGGAGAGAATCGCTTCATTCTTGGCAAACACTTTCAGATCATCCATGTAAAACAAATGTGATACTGGCCTTTCATCACCATGGAGCTTAAAACCAAAGTCAGCTTGCGACAACTGTCTCGATAGTGGGATCAAACTAATGCAAAACAGCAGAGGGGATAGTGAATCTCCTTGAAAAATACCCCTGTTAATCTGAATACTTCTGGTTTCAACTGCTTCCTTTCCGCTGTGTATTAGTAACCTGGTACTCCACGACTTCATACTAGCCTTGCAAAATTCAATAAGTCTAGGATGAAATCGATAGATCTCCAGGGTCTTCAAAATCCAATCGTGTGGTACACTATCAAAGGCCTTTTGGTAGTCAATCCAAGCCATGCTCAAATTACGTTTGCGTTTCTTTACATCATTCAAGATGACTTTATTCAGTAGCAAGATTTCCTTACAGCCATAAGAGCCTTTACGACATCCTTTTTGTTCAGCTGGCATTAGATGATTCTTATCTAGATGCCTATACATTTTGTCAGCTATGGCTGAAGTTATAACTTTGTACAGTACTGGCAGACAAGTAATTGGCCTGTAGTTCTTCGCCAAAGAGCTGTCTCCCGCTTTGGGTAGCAAATACGTGATGCCGCGTGTGAGCCATTCCGGGATTTCCTTTGGGTTTTCAAAAATTTTATTAACAGCCTTTGCTAGATGAGAATGTATTGCTGTTAATTTCTTAATCCAATAAATCTGGATCTTATCAATCCCGGGGGACTTCCAGTTTCCCATGTTCTTAATTGCTTGGAAGAGGTCCTCTTCCGAGAATTGGTGAACATCTTCCACTGTTTCTACAAGTTCATCGGCAGCATCAACTTCAGATTGAATCCAAGATGCGTCTTTGTTGTAGGATCTGCTCTCTTCCCAGATTCCTGCCCAAAATGCTTCGACGTCATCTTTTGAAGGAGTAACAGCTTTGCCATTCGGTTTTTGAGTCAGATTGCGATAGAATCTCTTCGCGTCTGTTTCAAACAACCGGTTCTGTACACGGAAATCTATTCTACGTTTGTAACGTCTAATTCTTTGAGCCCATGCTTGAATTTTCTCTTTTAGCTTCTCAACTACCATTAGCCTGCTGGTGTCATTTTCAATTTGGTATTTTTGTTCAACATTGAATATTTTTCGTTGAACTTTAGAGGTGTGCGTTGATTTAGAAGATGCCTCAGCTAAGAATGATATTTCACGCCGGGTGTCGGCTATTCGTTTCATAATTCTGTTCATCCATGGGGGTACAGAGCTGTTTACTCTGTTTTGCTGTCGGCCGTCGGTGTTCTTGGCTGGCCCCAAAATTATCTGAGATACTAGATATCCAGTTGCATATATGATGTGATTGATTTCAGTAATATCTAGATCTCTGCCTGGGGTCTCCACCACCTCATTTAAGACAGAATTCACTGTTTCTATCACTCTTTTAGCTTTGGCATTTTCGTATATTCTCCTCAACGGTTCGCGAGATTCAAACGGAAGTTGACTAACTCTTTCTATCTCGCGCCGAAGGAGATTTCGCATCATGTCCTTATCGTGTAAATCATTGCCAGATGAGTTTTCACCACTGACGTGTGTTTCACTGGAAAGCGATGAACCTTCCACGGGATCATCATTTTCAAGTTCTACGTGTTCGTCATGTGGATTGTTCGAGCGAAGTACATACTCCGCATTTCTCTCAATGTCAGCAAGTTGTTCTGCTGTGAATTTTCCACTGCTGAGTATGTATCGTCGTTGACTGGCAAGCTTCTTTGAGTCTAGGGTAGGTCTCATATCTGGGTTCCGCTCTCTCCATACCTTGAAAACTTCTATTTCTGAGCCCCCATTTTTCGCTTTTGCATAGTAAAAGCACCACATCACCTCCTTTAATTCATCCCGGGTCCATCTCTGACGATGGCTTCGAGCTACTGCCGGCTCTGGGTCCCTGGGACTAGCATCCGTGGGATGGCCAGACGTCGACAAGGTGACATTAGCTCGGTTTCTGAGCAGGTATGGGACATTGGTAGAACAAGGCACGTTAAGGTTCATTACATTGCTTGTTCTATCCATTTTGCTCATTAGTTTGAATTGAGGATTCGCAGGACGCAAGTTCGAGTTCACAGATCACACTTAACCCTCGGGTTGTTTCCTGCCATCCGTTACTGCGACCCACAGTGGCCTCGGGGCATCCCCCCGCAGGGCCCAGCAAGGGGTCCCTCCGATCGCCAGTCGGCATTACTAAACCCTACGGGATTTTCACTGACTGCTGAAGGCAGCCTCCTTGGCTGGCTAATGCAAGGTTCGGGCCTCCACTCTAATCAGTGGCCTGGTGTGCCAACCCAGTTTCTCTCCTGTACCCTCTATGGGCCGACAACAGGAAGTCCAAAGGTTCATGACCCTTCCCTCTCTACTTACTTCCCACTCTCCTCAAAGTGGAGTACTTCTTCGTCTGACCCCTCACCTTCAACCTATTCAGCAAGGGAGGCCCTACCGGTAGCTAGGCTACCACTGATATAGCTTTAAGGCTCATGGGGGTACTCAAGCTCCACCACCAACTGCAAGGTCGTGTACTCCCTAGGTGGAGTTATTATTATTGTTATTATTATTATTATTATTATTATTATTATTATTATTATTATTATTGCTTATAGGTCGTTTTCAAAACATTAGCTTTTATTGATGATTTGCGTTGCGATGTTTTAGGCCCTCGAAATCCGCTCCTTAGTGATAACGCTGGCTGCCATCGTGTCTCGGGCGCCGGGCCGAGGGGTCGCCCCGCGAGGGCGGGGGCGGGGGCGGGGGCGGGGGCGGGGGCGGGGGCCGCTTCGCGTGCGCGAGCGTTGAACCGCCGCGAGCGTCGCCGCGTTCTCTCCGGCGGGCAGTGCGTCGCGTCGCGTCGCGGGGCGGGGCGGGGCGGGGCAGAGCGCACACAAGGAAGCGGCCCCCGGAACAGAGGGCGCGTTCTCCGCGCACGCGCCCCGCCGAAGAACGGCGCGCGGGCTGTTTGCGCAGCATCGGCCCCTCTGCGCCCGCGCGCGGCCCCGGCACAAAAGGCTCGCCGCTTCCACCGTATTTGCGTTGCGTCTTCACCTTCCAAATCACCCCTTCGTGAATGAAAACATACACATTAAGAATACGCGTTTGTAATAGTTAGATTGAGAAACAAACATGACTCTTCTGTCCCGTCTCAACATCTTTCACATTCCACAACGATGCACAAGATCATGAACTGCCTTGATGTGTGAATACGAGCAATTTATAAAAGACCGTAACAGGATGTTCAGTAAGAATGCACTTCGTACTACAACGATATCTGAATGCCGATCGTGGTAAACGACCTTTGAAGAAAGGCAGTGCAATGATTCATATCATATTTACTTATGCCTTAACGGCTACACTGATCGAGTTCTTAACGGTCTCGAAAGATTGCTTGAGACTGATTCACATTAGAATGCCACATGTCGTTTGACATAAATGAACTCATCACAGTTATTTCAGCCATTAGCGTGTATTTTGCTACTTTCACGTCTGTCAAGTCATACTTTTCAAAAGGAGGAGTTCCAAAGATAAGAGCAAATGGTGTTGGGAAACAAGCGAAACGAAAACGTTTTACTGAAATACAGAAACTCGCAAAACGGGTCAAGCAAAAAGAGCTTGGGGTATCAAGGAAAAGAGGTACCTCATGCATGCCAGGCGTACTTTTGAGGACAACAGTACTCAAGCAAAATGAAAGTAAGTTGGAAGAGAGACAAATAGAGGCACACGAAGAGAAGGGAAGGCAAACGGGAGAGGGAGTCTGGTCCAGCCACGCGCCGCGCCGACCGAGCGACCACAATCCGCGAGTGTGCGCTCGTATTTGCTCCCGCGCCGGCCGCCCGGCCGCCCGGCCCAAACGGGCGACGCGCGCGCGCCTTTGTTGACTCGCGGCGGCGGCGGGGGCGGGGGCGGGGGCGGGGGCGGGGCGGCACGCGCTCGGACGTGCGTCTAGCAGCAAGTGACGGTGATGGTGACGGCGGCGACGAGCATGGTGGGGCCAGTGGCGACGGGGATGTCTAGCAGCAAGTGGCGGTGACGGTGATGGCGACGGCGGCGACGAGCATGGTGGGGGCGGGGGCGACGGGGAAGTCTAGCAGCAAGTGGCGGTGGCCGCAGCACCCATTTGGGCCGATTTGGTGGTGTATTGGTAGATCTGATGCGGACGATTGTTGGTGAAGTTAAGGGAAAGCATTCAAAAAGCAAAGAGCAACACATTATACTTATCGTACTGACGATGCTGCTTGCTTCATCCTTTTGGAATTCATACATTAATACTTCTTTATCTCTATAACATCTTATTTATTATATTTATTGAAATCATTGAATTTTACTCAGTGTCTTCTTTTCATTCTTTGTTTCTATACTGCGGTTTTTGTAGGAAGAGCTCTCACGATAACTCAAATCCCATCTTCGCGATGGAATATGTCACGGCATTTCGTATCATTCACAGTCGTTCCGCTAGATTTCGCACGATCGCGACCGTATGAAGCAGTGCTTGCGATCATGCGACTTCTACCGGCAAGACCGAGAAAAGACGCGAAATGCCGTGACATATTCCATCGCGAAGATGGGATTTGAGTTATCTTGAGAGCTCTTCCTAGAAAAATCGCAGTATAGGGCGTGTATCCAGCCGATAGCCTGATTTTTTTTACGTCCTGATGGGATACTCAACCTTACGCTAGACACCAAGACACTTGCGAGCTCCTCTGATCGGGGATCAGCAGAACGCGAGACGCTCCGCGACAACTCACATAGTATGTGTACATGAGAGACAACGCTGTTTTGTGCTCGATGTTTTTACGTTTTTGATGTTTTGTTTGTAAAAGTAAAATTCCCACAATCATCATGTTGTAAAAGTTAAAACATGAAACTCCCTTCGTCGAGCAGACTCTCTCTCTCGCCGAGATGCACTGCTTTCCTGCCTCTGTCGTAGTTTTTCGGAAGCGGAAAGGCGGCCAGCGGATGCGGTATAGGGCCCCCCACTCCGTTCCGCACCCTTCCTTGGTGAACTGAAGACGCTCTCTTTGGGAAGATCCTGGGCGCTCAGGTTTTCTGATTCAGGTTTGCTCACTGTTATTATTGTGAACTCTTCATAATATAAAAACTCCTTCTGTCAAATTAAAAACATTGTTGAGCAGGAATTTAATGTTAGAGGTCACTAAACCAGTTTTAAAACATCGATATTTAAAAATATTAAAGGTTGTTGGTCGATGTAGGTCGCCTCATTTGATACAGGTTGTTCTGTATATGTTTGTATGTTCTGTTGTCTCAATTCTTTTGTATCGTAAGTTATTGTATTATTATGTTATTGTATTAATTACATTTGTTGTGTTATTTGTATTGTATCTTGTGCTAACTACCTATTCTATCAGAAGTTATCTGTAATGAAATTTGTTTATGACAGAGCTGTGAATATACACAGCAATTTGTAACTGGAGAATCCTGTAAACAAATTACTAAACATATTGAAATGACTTACTAACATCTATGTTTTTATTTTGAGCTTCGATATATTGTTATCTATTTGCTCCTGAGAAGCCTGTGCCTGCTGAAGTCGTCCTTGTGAGGCGCGCTGAGCTGATCGTGACTCCAGCGCGCTCCGTGAAGTGTCCTGCGGCCACGCTCTTCTGGAGAACAGCGAACAGGATGCCCAACCCGATCTTCGAGTTCAAACGCGGTTGGGAGCGGGGAATTTTCAACGAGGGAATACCGTCACATCCCAATTTCCAATATAGAGTAAGAAAATGTATTCTGCCGCTTGAACTTTGAACGAATGATACGTTAGTTTAATTAGGAAAATTGGCAACTGCCAGATACGAATGCTGTGCCTTCTGTAGAAATTCACACCCAACATATTTTTATACTTAAATGAAAGATAATTTTATTTAAGCATACTGATCATATCATTACACACTTTCATTTCCTGCTGGATCAAATAAAGTTAATTCAGATTTAGAAAAAACAATGCTAATTGCGTCCCATCTTCAACCTAATTTCAGTCCCCAACCCAATTAAAAATGAAAAATTCGACTATTTTATTAATTTTCCATTTCATTCAGTTCCAAACAGAATATAATTAATTTTGTCCTCCGAAGTAAAACTGAAATTCAAATATTTAAGGTGAATGCATCAGAACAGGATTTTAATATCCCACAAATTTATCAACAAATTGTCAATCAATGAATGCAAATTATTTGTCAAGAAATAACAGCAATATTCAAAGCAGATTTACACCAGGATACTTGACCAGTACTTGGAAAACTGTCATAATACTTCCCTTGTTCAAACGAAGAAAACCGAAACAACCCTCTAACAACCGTCCCAGTAGTAGTCTGTTGCTCACTGGATCTAAATTTTTTCAAAAAGTATTCAATTAACAACATTCCTCACACCTTTGCTATTTCGAATAGGCAATTTGGATTTAAAGAAAATCACAACAACTCATCAAATATACTGATTTGTCAAACATACGGATTTTACTGCAAAACAATGCCCTATCGTAATTATTAATTTTGATCAAGCGAAATGACTGCAGACGAGCTTAGTTTATAAATTTAACAAGATAGGAATCCTATATTTTAAGTTCAACTTAATAAAAGAGTTTTTTAAATAGAAAATTCACTGTGTGAATTACTACTCTTCACTTTTTCTGCCATACCAAAAATCTGCAAGAGTTCCACAAGGTTCACCCCTATTTCAGATCTTATTCAATATTGTGTTGGCTCTACAAACTAATAGACACCGACATAGTATTCAGCATGTAGGACTATCTTGACACATACATTGTAAGAGAAAATAATTTGGGAATAAAAATGAATCCTGATAAATCACAATCAAAACATCTCTTTGTCGCTTCCTATTTCCATCTCAACTATTTATGGAAGACATTAAGACCCCTTTGTTGCAAAACAATCCTACAGCCAAATATCTAGGAATTTTCATTTTAAACGCTCATAGCTGGAAAAACCTGTACAATATACAGGTGCAAGGTGAATTTAAAATCTCTCAATTTTTAATAATTAATGAATCAATTAATAATTTATTGATAGTAAATTCTCCTAGAAAACTGGAAGAGGTTTATTCTTACATCTTAAATCCAATTCTATAATACCAGTGAAATGTTTCCACGGAGTTTGGGAAAATGGTGCAAAATCAAATTAGAATCAGTTCCAAGAAAGACGTCAAGTACTGAGAAACATAGTACGAGCTTCCTGATTTATTCAAAATAATCAAATACATAAAAATGTGCAAAAGCCTACAAAAGAAGCACATTTCACAAAACTATCCCAAAATATCTTTAATTTTTTATTGATACGTTACAGTTTGTTATTGCCTTCCATATGGAACTCGACATACACTGCATAAGTGATCTGTATCGAAAGGATCGTAGTTACGAGGGAAATATGAAAATAATTGAACGGTGCCTCATGTTTCCTTGAGGGAATTATGGGAGAAAAATATGAAAAGACATACCTAGTCAAGTTAACATCTAGTTAATTAGCAAATGAGTAAATCTTAAAAATAAAATTCTGTATGTACCATGAGCGTTAACTGGTTCTAATGATCTCGGGCTTCAAAAAGCCCTCGGGCATTTTGTCGCTGCTCGATCATTAGAACCATTACAACGTCCTTGGTGGACAATAGTAGTTTATGCAATTAGTTTATAATGTTAAGCTTGATTGCCTGAGTACATGTTTTGAAAACGAGCGACATTAGGAGCGAGTTTTCAAATTTGTACGAATGCAATAAAGCAACTTTATAAACGAGTTGCATACGCTATTTTTTTGTATGACAGCATTATATCTTTATAAGAGAATGAAACTTTGCGAACAACTTTCATGTGATGTCTCGGGCATTTGACATCTGTGCGAAAAAAACTGTGGTCGGCTGTTCTGTTTACCTCTATATTCCGCTAATTCTCTCAATGCGATTGGCTGAATGTGTGATGACGCAATTATTCGAGCCGTAAAATCGAATACGTCATCATTTGTGCCATAAAATGTCTGATTATGAACGATTTCTTGCAACAGAAAAGGTCGTTTATAATGGTGGAAAACAAAAAATAACAATTCTACCCTCCCTTCCTTCCCTTCGCGTGTCTTTAGTTTCGGAAAATCAGACAAACGTTCCCGATCACTCTTCCCCGAAGACAAATTCAGGCTTCCTTAAAAGCCTTTTTGCCATCCGCCACTTTCCTTTATCACCTATTCATTGGTGAAAAGAAACAAAAATTATCGAATGCAAATTTACATACTATACCAACAAATAGTGGAGAATAATCCGCACTAAACCGACTGAATTGCATTAATGTAATCCGTATCTTAGGTTTCGAAGTCCTGACTGGCTGAGGTAGCTCAGGGTATCAACTAATGTCATTGCAGTGCCTACGGCCTGGACGTCCTAGTGTTACGCTCCCCACGGCGCCGCAGGATTTTCGACACTAACTAGAGAGCTAGGTTTGGATAATTCTAGCGGCCGGCTGCTCTGATCGGTGGTTTTCCGTGTTTTTTTCCGATCAGCACCAGGGGAACGCCCAGTACTCTGTCAAACGGGCACCGGACCGCGCGCGATCTTTCCTTCCCCTTCCTTGTCATATTTGTACCCTTAACACACCTACTCTTATATGCACTACACTACCGCACATACCGGGAGACCGGTAGGGGGCTTAGAGCTTGTCACGGGTGGAGCGGAGCCACGCTGGTGGGAGATACCTGGTTGGGGAAAGCCCGCTAGCCAACGTGCAGGTCGGCGCTGGATCCAAGCGGGGAACACCACCCCCTCCCGAGGAAACACATGCACTACACTTAAGGGACTGGTGACCTTAGCAATTGATGCGCCCTGAATCACCCATAAAACGGAGAAAGAAGAAATATGTACACAAGAAATGAGATTAAATTCTTAAATTCTGGAATTGTGAATGTAAGAGAGGTCTCATGAAGTTGAAAAATCAATTCCTGCACAATAGAATTACTTTCAATGTAATTTAGTTAAAGTAAAACATTCGTACTTTACGCATTTCTCCTTAAAATTTAAAATTCGCCAGGAGTGGTACTTGCCAAGGAACTTTGGTAGCCTCCTACCAGTGAGATTCCAGAACAATGTGCATCGAATGATAACGCTTTTGGCAAATAATACACAAACAAGAAACGCTTGAGACAGCAGGTAAAAGGAAAGCCAGATACTTCAATTCTAATTATCTTCAGTCCTAATTATATTCTGAACGGTTCAAACTATTTGAAAAATTGTTATTTCACAACATCTAACAAAAACATCGTTCTAGTTTCACCACCGATGAAATCGCTTCAGTCATTACGTCTATCATTGACTGGCCACTGTCCTTGAGACGGTCTCCTAAAACTCGAGATAGAAATGCCGTCTGAAGAACGCGAGGAGTCACGAGTAAGTTGACATTTTCAAACGCCCGAAGCACTTGGGGCGAATGCGGAGTGGAGGGGGGCGGCGGGAGGCGCTCATTATGCGCAGGCGCGTGCGCTTGTTTGCCTTCCATTACGATCGAACGGCACTTGCGTGGGTGGCTCTTGTGTGTTAAGAGTCATGCTGCATGGCCATCCACAAGTAGGCTATCGATGGTGACAAGAAATGTCGATCTGGTATTCTCGTGAACGTCTTGCACATATCTTTGATGTCAATAAACATGCAGGTCGCAAAAAGTCTATCCACTATTATTATTATTATTATTATTATTATTATTGTTGTTGTTATCATTATTATATCGATTTTTCACACTTTCTCTGCTGTACCAGGGAAAACTTTCACTTGTCCAATTGATGTTATAGGACTAGGCTCGAACTAAGCAGAAAGGAAATTCATCTTGACCTATATGAATGTCACACAAATTTTCTGACAATATGACAAGTTTGAAGAAGGGTGGCTTTCTGGGCTTCGTCAAAGATATTTTTGGTGTCAAAATTCTCCAGATTTATTTAAAGTTCCTGGTGACAACTCCTTCAACTAATATGACCATGGGGAAATGGAAGACCTCGTGCAACTTCCAAATGTTCAATGGCCAAGTTCATGTCCAAATTCAATTGCCAAGTTCTCATATTTTCTGAATTTTTCCGCTTCGGACTTCCGCAAGTTGTGAGTCAAAGGGATTGTGACATCGATTATAGAAGCTGCTTTCTTTTCTTTGCCTATTATGAGGATGTCAGGGCGGTTATGATCAACTGTTTTATCCGCCATAATAGACCGATCCCAGTATAAGACGCGCGTCTTCGTCTCGAGCACAGCATCTGGTTCATACTTGTAACATGCTGGATCATTATTCTCCAACATTCCAAGTTTCATTCCTACTTCTCGGTGAATGAATTCTGCCACTTGGTTATATCTGCCTAAATAGACATTCTCTGACAAAGTACTGCATCCAGCAGCTGCATGTGCTCAACAGTCTCTGTTGTTACCACATCTTCTACATTTGTCGATATCACTTGTTTTTAAAATATGTTTTTCATAGTTTTTAGTTCTTATTACTCTGTCGTAAATTGCTGCTACAAAACCTTCAGTTTCCGGGTTTCCTTGTCATATTTTGTTCTTGGGTTCCGCAAAGTTTAAAAATATTGAGTAGCCCTCGACCATCTTCTCTTCTAGGTAAATACAAACGGATAACAGAAGAGTTAGGATTATTATTATTATTATTATTATTATTATTATTATTATTATTATTATTATTATTATTATTATACCTCTACACCACGACTAAAAATGTTATGAGTTGGCTGAAAATAATATCTACTCCAGGTTGCAACCAGCTACCTATGGAGAAGATCTAGGGACTGTCGGTGCCTCTACAACACTTAAATGTGTTGCGCAAAATGTGAATTGTTCTGAATAAAGGAATTTCTTGAACGACCTGAGAGTTTAGCCAAGATGTTACACAAAATTTGCGGAACAAATCTCAGAGCTCCGATGACTATCGGAACGACTTGTGCTTTTACGCCCCACATTCGGCTGATCTCGATTTCCAAACTCTGCCTCCTTGGTTACGACTTAATAATAATAATAGTAATAATAATAATAATAATAATATTGCTTATACAACTCCCCACGCGGGGAGCGGGGTCACTTGCTACAAATGTTGTTGTGTCTAGGCTCACTCGTGTAACTCTGATGAACCATGTAACAAGATCACTGACTTTTAGAACCTCAAACACCACCAATGTCAGACGTGTAAGTGTCAGTTTTTGTCATGAGACAGGTGTCCAGAACTGTTTTTTATATTGTTGCCAGTACATGCTTTATATGTAACTCTTGCAGATATTTTTTGGTCGCGAATTGGCCGTCTAGGACCACACGGACTTACACCTGCACTCACCGCGGCTCAGTTACATTGATCCCGTAGCCAGTGTATGTGGCTCCTTTTGGGGGGGATCAAAATTAGATCTTTAAGTAATGTCATGAAATTTTTTTTAGAAAACGAGTACTGTTATTTATTTAGTTATAATAGATAAAGCCAGAAGGTATACGCCCAATTATAGGCTTACAAATAAAAAGAACTCTAGTTTGTAATGATGGCTACATATTTTTTCAATTCTTTAAAAACAATACCATGAATTGTAACTTGCGACATCAACTAAGTGTTAGAATAATTTTTTATAGAAATGGTGAGAACTATTAAAAATTACGCATACAAGATTTCTCAAATTTGCAATTTTTTTTAAACTTTATTCGTTCGATTTTCATTTTGGCATCTTTATTTTCGAAAATTACGAATGTTCATCTGTTTTTAAGCTTGGGGAAGGTCGATCTGCCGACGCAGACTTTTGTAGAAGTAGTAGTTATGCTCACTTCTTGCTAAACCTCAATTCTAGTCCGAGTTCGAATCTCAGAGTGACGAAATATTTTTTGCGAGTTGGAATCCTTTTTGCGGCTTCAAGGAGTATTAAAGTATTTCGTAACCGTCACAAATAGAGAGTGTACGAGCAAGTACGTAGTATTGTTCCACTAGTTTATTCGTTCCCTCCAAACAAAACAGATGATATTTTTCTCGGGTGTATACAGTGACACTTCGCCAAATGTGTCCTTCATATTCTGTAACTTAAATTATACACACGAATACGATATTTCTACCAGGCTCTCCATTTTTATCAGGACTGTCTGCGCTAATTCTTGATGACATTGTATATAAAGCTTCGTTAGTAACATCAACATCAATTTGTAATTAAAACGGGTTTTAAAACATGTTATTAAACTCTGTTATGAAATCGAAAAAACTTCAGTTAACAGATATTAGAACACTTTTTTTCTTCAGAAGTGGTTTTTAGCTTCCGAGCAAATTCATTTAATTAAAAACTGAATTCCTCGGAAGCAGGGTGGAGTTTGCGGTAGGTCCTCTTGCTCGAGGGCGTAGCTGAGCCCACTGCGGCGACCCGGCAGCGTGGCGGCGGCGGCGGCGGCGGCGGCGGCGGCAGCGGCGGCGGCGGCGGTGGTGGCGGCGGCGGCGGTGGTAGCAGAAGCGGCAGCGGCAAGACCGGGGGTGGCGGTGGTGGTGGTGGTGGTGATGGTGGTGGTGGCAGCGGCGGTGGCGGGAGCAGGGGTGGGGGTGTGGGCGTTGGCGGGGGCGGCGGCGGCGGGGGGCAGTAGTGCGGCCGGCGGTGGCGGGACCGGGAGTGGTGGCGGTGGCGGGACCGGGGGTGGGGGTGGTGGTGGGGAGGGCGTTGGCGGGGTGCGACGGCGGCGGGGACAGCAGCGCGGCCGGCGGCGGCGGGGGCGGCGGCGGGGGCGGCGGCGGCGGCGGCGGCGATGGCGGCGGCGGCGGGCGCGGGCGCGGGGCCCGTCAAAGGCCGTCGCTTCCTCGTCGGCGAGCGGGCGGTGGCCTCCGACGACAGGCCAACCGCCGCGCAAATGTTTGATCTGCGGCGATCCGCCAGTTGCTCTGTCCATTGCGACCTCAGGCCCTGCCGGGGGCCGCCGCCCCGCACCGCTCTCTAGCGACCGCTCCCCCTCGCCGCCCCCGCAGCCTGCTGGCTGCGTCGCCCCATCGCCGCCCCCCTCCGTCGGCTGATGTGCAACAATCTCATTGTATATGCATGACAGTAGCCAGTTTCGTATAAATTGCTCCTCGGTACTTGCTGTAAGGTCCTACGACAACAGCTTGAATCAACATCTGGACCCTTCTGTGATAGGAATGGGTGAAAGCATGTACTTGCTCTTGTAGAATGTGTTGGAATTGTATTGTAATCAAAACATTTTGTTCATTCAAACTGAGTTCACAGTCAACTGAAACTACAAAGGTTCTTAAAGGAATGTATAACAACATAAGCAAGTTTTTTCATTCAAGAAAGCTACGTGTGGAGATCGCTTAAACAATGCACACTCCTCACCAGAGCTAAACATAAAGTTTCATGAAGATGCATTTTCAATGCTATGTGTTCCAATGGTCTTATTTTCATTCTCTATCAGCTTCCCCGACGGCTCTCTCCCTAAAATACGGAGTTTTGCTGGACTGTCGATCTCCATTCCTGTCCTCCTGTGACGTCCCACGTACCTTCCCCACCTCTGCCTCAACCACATCCGATGCACTGACGCTTCTCCATTCGCTGGCGAGAGGCCTTTGAACTTCGTGATCCCATTCGCGGTCACAATTCAATTTCGCCGGGCAACGACCTGGGGAGCTAGCCCCAAAGGCTTGCGGTCCGCTGCGCGTCGGCCTCTCGGATACGCGTCTGCCTCGTACGGGGATACCTCCGCATACAACATTGTGACAGCGAAGCGACAAGGTAATCACCTTTGCTGTGTTCTGTCAGTCCTGCCTGATCTGCCACAGGAAGAAACTGATCAGAGAAACATGGTCCTATTTAGTTGTGATCACACAATATGTTTACTGCGGATGGAAAATGAAATAATGTATTTTTATTTTTTAAGCAAAACGCTAGTAACGTTGGAATAAAATCCACGATAAAAGTATACGACTACAATAATTTCTATTGAAATATATACGAGACTCGGATGTTTTATGTAAAATAATATTTTTTAAATACTATCATACCATCTTCTCTCCCTTGCTTTTACTTGAAGGTGTTTAATGCGATTCCGTTTGCACCAATGAACTTGAAATAACTTTCTTTAGTACCGGAAAACAATATAACGAATTTCGTAAAACATATTATCAATAGTTATTTCGTAGACTATTATTCGTGTTTTAAAAAGAGAGTCATGCCTCTTAAACGCATTCAGAGGAAAGCGTTAATCATATCTGCATATTTATTTATCCCCTAATGTAACCTGAAGTGGAAAGTTCAAAGAAGAAAAAGTTCAAAGAAGAAACAAAACAATGTGAATGAACAAATTCTTAAATATTTTTAAAAGTTAAATGTTAATGAATTTGGTACGTCTTGTTTTATCTTCTCCATTGAAACATATTTTCACCATCTAATTTCTGTCAATATTATGTCAAAACCTATTTTCAATTAAAAAACGCAAAAATAA
Organism: Acheta domesticus; assembly: GCA_031308135.1. Taxonomy (NCBI): domain Eukaryota; kingdom Metazoa; phylum Arthropoda; class Insecta; order Orthoptera; family Gryllidae; genus Acheta; species Acheta domesticus. The sequence continues at coordinate 17,971,840 of JAHLJT010009436.1, read as the reverse complement.
GATTACATTTGTATTTATTGGTAAATACGAGACCTAGATAACTAGTAAAATACATTTTAATAGTTCCCTCATACTCTGTAGTCCAATACCATACGTGCATCAGATATTAATTCCTATGTGTACAGAATAATTAAGGCGACTGAAGAAACGAGTTGAATCCTTACGATCTTCGATCTGCTGCTTAAGAGACTGTATGACATACAAGGATATAAGTAATGGGCTACAAATAGAAACAATATTAAACAAAACAATGGAATGGAAAATACATAATTTGTTGTAATATGTTGAAGGAACTCATAATCGAGAAAAATAACGAACAAATCCCAGTGACCAGAGGAAGTTGAGCTGGGGTGGGTCCGGGCCACGAGCTACATCTGTAGCAGAATATTAAGTGCAGATCTTGGTACAATAGCATCATGAGATAATGAAGGACTTATTATTTTATGTGATTCATTCCAAAACTCAGATAGACAATTTTAATTTAAAAAATAATTCCCACCCTCACATACGTCCATTCAGACACTATGAGATCGTAGGGTTTGTTTAATAGTTTTGCAGTATTACAATTATAAGCGAGAATTCACGGATTTCAATATTATAAGTGACTACATATATTTTTGAGATTTTTGCTTCTTTCGGCATATAATAACATTCAAAATTATGAAGATATGGAAAACAGGAAAGGAGTTAATAAAAAAATGAGACGCTACCATTTCAAATCACACCATGATTATTAATATGTCCGAGGTGCATTACATGCTGACTTGATACTTCTACCTCTATCATCAAACAGCCTACTGGGATGGCTCAGTGGCAACATCCGTTCGGAGAAACCACAGAAAATACTGATCAGAGTAGGCGGCCGCTAGAATTCTCCTCCAGGCAACGACTGAATTCGAATTTGAATTCTATCTGTCAAGCTAGTGTCGAAATACCTGCCATCGTTGGGAGTGGAAGCATAGGACCTCGCGGTCAGAGGCGCTGCAGTGACAGCAGATGATGCACTGAGCCACCTCTCCCGGCTGCTGACCGGGGGATCATAGAAGTTCGAATCTTCACGAAATATTTGGAAATTTTCCTTTACAAATAGAACAATAACGGAGTGGAATAAGCTGCCTGCGATAGCCTTGGAACCCTTTCCTCTAGGTGTTCAAAGATTTAAAAGTAAATTAACCAAGATATTTAGTTAGTAAGTTAGGTTTATTAAAATAGTTATTATTATTATTATTATTATTATTATCATCATCATCATCATTATTATTATTATTAGTTAATGTTACCATTATCAGTATTGTAATAATTATTAAATGCATTACTTTATTAATATATATTTTATATTTTAAGTAGTATTCGTATTGAAGTGTGGTGAGGTGTCGTAAAGTGAAGCGAAGTGGACTTCAGTGTAATAAAAAGTCTTGTATTAATTGATGTAAAATATCTGTACCAGACCGCCATAAAATGTAGAATTAATGCAGTTATTGTTGTTAAAGCCTTTATTGTCATCATTGTTATCATATTATTATTAATATTGTCTTAAAATAATTTTAAGTTACATTGTATTTAATTCCTAATTATAATATGTAAATTTTAGAGTTCTGACACCAGGTTGCTTAAACCTATCTGCGGAAATTATCTATCTATCTAATGACGGAGCAGTACCCTAGCACCACCGCGCGTGTCCTTTAATTCTTCATCCTTGCCCTATCGTCTCACCTTATACACACAGACACCTCCCACTCACATACACTTCTACCTACTACAATATGATATGCCGAGAGACTAGTCGGGATCTTGGGGCTTGTCCCGGCTGGTGCGGTACGCCGTTGGGGGAGATATTTGGAGCGGGAAACCTCGACATGCACTTCGGCGCTGTATTTCACTCTCCGGCGAAAAAGGGAAACGGCCACCTCCTGACTTCATCATTCACTACACTCTCGGATCTAATGCCGAATGCAGTTGACTCGCCCGGAAACACTAAATACGTATTTAGTAAATAGTATTTACTCACCCGTCTATCACTACCTGCCTCACTTTACAAATTCACTAATTTCCCATTTTTCCTTCGCAGTCGGGTTAGAACTCCGTTGCGTAGCCCGGCCACTTGCCATGAGTGGCGCGCCCCGCGAGGGCGACGCCCGCGGTGCGTGGGCGGGGGCGGCGGCGCGCGCGCTCCCACGACCCGACCCCCGACCCCACCCGCGCCCCGCGCTTACGTAAGGCCACAAGGCCTCGCCCGTGCATATGAAGAGCGCGGGGGCGGGGCGGGGCAGAAAGAGGCGGGGTAGGGCGGGGAAAGCGGGCGAGGCGGAGCGGGACGGGGCGAGGCGGGGGGCGAAGCGGGGCGATGCGGGGCGGGGCGAGGGACGAGGCGAGGCGGGGCAGATCGACGCGAGGCGGAGTGGGGCGGGGCAGGGCGGGGCGGATCGAGGCGGAGCGGGGCGAGGTGGGGAGGGGCGGGGCGGGGCGGATCGAGGCGGAGCGGGGCGAGGCGGGGTGGGGCGAGGCAGATCCACGCAAGGCGGGGCGGGACGAGGCGGGGCGAGGCTTGGCGGGGAGGTATAAGGCGAGGCTTGGCGGGGAGGGATATGGCGAGGAGAGGCTTAGCGGGGCGTGACGCGCGGAGTGTGTCGGGGAGGGCAAGGTGGCTAGACGCAGCGCCCATCACCTCCCCGAAGGGCCAGAGGTCGCTCCCGTCGCACCGCTCCGTTCAAAAGACAAAACAGCTTCCAATTAAAACCAACTTAGTGTACAGCAGCAGCAAAAGTGCTTCTGAAAAAAAACTGTACAAAGTACTGGTTTCTCAGAGTAACACTCGCACTGCTCAAGATTATACAGCTAAATTAAAATATTTTCGTATGACACCGAAATAATTTAAATATTGCGACAAAAACAGTCTTCAAAAAAATTGCAATGGTACAGTACAGTAAAAACGTTCCTTTCTAATTCTCTTCTTTTCCGTCTTCACACTACGATGTTGGGTATTGTCCGATTTTTCGTCAGTAGCGGTCCCTCAACAGTTCAAATCACTGGTTCTGTAATGCCTCCAGGTATTGGTCTGTCCTCATTACAATATTAACTAATAAATGTACAGTACCATTAACACATAAAAGCATTACTTTTTTGTCAGGTGCTTCCCAGCACCATTATAATACGTTAGGTCAAGGAAAAAATATTTAGTCTAATAATTTGGCCACCTTCGTAAAGTACCACAGTTCTTTCTATACCAAAAAATTACGTAACAATTGATTAGCAAATATATTCAATCGCCAAAGACATCTTTCTTTAAGCCTTGCTGCCGCATGACGTCAGCTGAGTCGTACGCAGGGACGCACTGACTATGAGAATGAAGCGAGTGAGCTTAGTCTGAAAGTAGGTGTAATTACACAATCACATATGTGCAGTCAGAATCAAAAAACCTTTCATTGTGTACGGATTTTTCTCGCGTTTCTGAGTTTCTAGTGAAACCAAAGACCCTTCCGCATGGCCGAATGCTACGGAGCATTCTTTGAATTTATGCTCGCTTTGAAAAGAAGTAATTTAGATGTTCCATCAGATTTTCACGAGATTGGGATACCTAAAATTCTTGGTAGTTTATTGAACACTTGGGATTGTTCATAAATTACATAGTACTAAAAGTGGGGGAGAGGGTTTTAGGCAGTATTATGCTGCGATACATATGCGTAGGGATTGTTAATTTAGTGATACATAACGCTGATATTTATTTTTTGAAATTTTTCAGCATTTGTTTAAACAATTCCTATTGATCACTTTTATACCAAATATTCAAATACTAACAAATTAAATTAAGAATATAAATAAAAAAGGTTGTAATGTATAAATTCGTACAAAAATGGAAATATTTTTTCATCAATTGAATCTAATAGATTAGAAACAATATATTCAAAGTTTATCTTCAGTATATTCAAGTATTCAATTAAACTGACGCAGAAGTGATCCATGGCGTAATGTCCACTGGTGTACTGCTTGCAGTCAGAAATACTCTAGCCTACGAAGGCTTTCTTCACTCAAAAATGTCCCCGATCTTATTGTTAAGTGCACTCAGCACTGATATCTAATTGTCTTTAATTTTCATTAATTTTACTCTATAACACAAATTGTTTTTACTGATTAATTATTTACTTTTACATTTTTTTAAAATTAGGGGAGTGTTGTGGCATGCATTACGTAATTATTTAGGGGGGTTGAAGTGAGCTTTACACGTGTGTTATAGAGGGGAGAGGAGGTTTTCAAAATACTCCAAATTTGGATAGAGGGGAGAGGAGGTTTTCAAAATACTCCAAATTTGGATTACATAATTTGAGGACGGCTTGTTTGCAAATGTAGTCAAGATACACCATAACAAACATCATTACTGAGAATTCAAAGCTGCATATACACCTAACATAGGGATGACGAAAGTTTTGAAAATATTGATAAATGGACATTGAGATTGAGGAGAATAGAATATTTATTTTGCCACTTGGGAATACACAGAATATTTCCGGTGGTAGCGTTTTCTAAGTAGTTACTACAAATTCACAAAACAACAATCAAACATAATATTTACATGCTACTTTAACACAATTTTACAAAATTAATGAATGAACCCTATCATGCTCATGCTCGAGTATTTTCAATATCCCCTTCCCCCTTGTAACGTACTCCCCTCTGTAACGCAGCGTAACGCTTTCTCAGACCCCCTCCTTGTCCTTTTAGCGTTACGTAATTTATGGATGACCCGTAATACTACAAAAACATTAATTTGAATGTAGAAATATTCTAAAAAATTACAATTTATTTAATCTAATTTAAATTTTTTTGACATTCCGAGGTACTGAATTTGAGATGAAATGGACATTTGAATGCACTGAATGACAATGACATGTAACGAAAGCGCCCGTGCGAGTGGCTTGTTGCGCGGGCTGGTGGTGGGGGGCCGCTGCGACGGGACGCGCCAACCGGCGCCGCCCCCGCGCCTTCGCGGCGACCTCTGACCTTCGCGCCCCCCGCGGCCACTTGAAGAAGCGGCGTTTGGCGCGGCCGCCCGCCTGGCGGTGCACTGGCGCAAGGTCCAAGGAGAGGATTTTCATTCACGACAATCCGAAATTGTAGTCAATTTTTTTGTTGGTAGCATTCTGTTTCTTCTTCTTGCCTGTCTGTCTCGCGCAACGCGTTGCCTTTGTTCGATAGTTTTTGTAAGAAAGTAAAACTTTATATAAAATAAACCATCGATTTCGTACTTGAATTCTATCTCGAATTTTATTCAAGACAAGATATTTAATTCCAACTTAGGCCAACTCTGTGCCGGTAGTTTACAAAATAAATTAAAATTTCAATATAATATTAACAATAATAATTTTACATTATACAATGCTGTATTTAACGACCTTATATGGTAAAATCTATCGTCTTATTCACAGGGTTTCGTCCGGAAATTAAAAAAACAATATTATCTCAGTTTGCCGACGTTTCAGAGTTTCATTTTTCCATCACCATGGCAACCGCACCTAATTGGCATACATGAATTTCCGCTACAAAATTCTGATATTTCGTTGTTTATTTTTATTCTGTCTTTTGTAGGTGGTATGTTAATGAACAGCATATCTCAATGATTAATGATTTTTTTTCTATTTTATTGATAACCACTACATTCGGGACATTATAATTTACAATGATAACAATTCACCATCGTGAATTACTATTAGAAACCTCTCTGTTTCAGTAATCACAATTCATTCGCTGTTGTTTCAATATATGTTGAGAATTATTGAGACTGTTTATAGACTTCCAATAAAGTGGAATTCAATAAAACATATTACACTACAGGATATTCCTTATAATTAAATTTCATACACACGACATTCATTGCCCAGTGAATTTGCCTTGAGTACACAGATTTTTAAATCTACGATATTTCGATATCATTTTCTCTCTAGTAATTTTATTGGTCAAGTCTGTAGGCAGGTTTTATCACTCACTGAACTTCTTTCTTTCAATTTTTTATCGTACCTCGGAACAAACACCAGTGTGTCGAGATAAAAGCATATTTAATACATTGTAGTATAAATAAAAAAAATTGGCTTTTAATGTTTTCCAACGTCCATTTACCAGTTTTTTTAACACTCTTGTCATGTCTAACTTCCAGAGGTAAAGTGATCGACAGTTTGGAGGAAGGCTCAATGATGCACAAACGAAAGATTAAATGAAAGGGGTGAATAAGCCACTTTGAATTCTTAGTAATGATGATGTATGAAATGATCTGACGATATGTTGACAATGTCTGTAATGTCTGGTGATGTTTGGAGAGGCATACATTTTGTCTGCGACGAGAATGTCGTCAGACACTTGTGGAGAACACAATATTCGTACTTTCAATGCTAGCAGAACAGCGTAATGGCCTGCAATCGCGATTTTTCTGTTTCAATAGACTAAGGTACCTGATGGAAAAGGCACCTAAAGCAAGACCTTACCAACTGCTAACGATTAGTATGGTGGTCACTGATAGCCATTCACAGATTTTCTTCAGAGAAGCCCCATAAACGAGCACTCAAGACGAAACTGGTAAGTTTCTGTGAAACACGTTTTCGAAATTTTGTCGATGTTCGCTAATGAGTATGAAGGACTTAGGTATAACTTATTATCGATATTCAATTAAACTAGAAATGCAAAGTGATTTAGAAGCATTTAAGATTCGTCATTATGAAGAAATATACAAACGATTTTCAACTTACAATACGAACCTACAATGTAGTAGAGACTGGTCATTCGAGGTGGACGGGTCCGGGCCTAGATCCAATAAATGAAAACTCCAAATATCGAAAATGATTAATTTATGAAGATAGAAATACAAACACAACTTTTAAATTTCAAAGTATGTACATTTCAATAAAAAATGTACTTGCATAATATTATTACTCTAATTGTAGAAGATAAGTTAATTACATCTTAAAGTAATTGTCAATTTTTTTTGTTTAAGTACATTGTTTCTTTTACATGCGTCAATATTACGCCATCTTCCGAACATCACATTATCGGCTGGAGTTGCCTGAGGTTGTAGATGTAGAAAACAGATGTAGAACACTTTTCATGTCTTGGTAATTGTTTTGGAATAACTTTATTTATTTTTGTTTATTTATTGTAATTAATTTTTTGGTAAGTTTGATTTAACTTGGATTTATGGGAACCTCGAACAATCGAGACTCGAATGATAGAGACTCTACTATAATAGAATTTGTGTGGGGGGCGGGGGGTGGGAGGCGACAAGAGCGGATAATTCGATTTGAGGAGGGGCCAAGTGCCTGGTGGGACGGACGCGGGCGGGCCTCGTTGCTCCAATTGGCGGGCGCCACTGACTCACGGACGGACGGACGGCCTCTTGTGCGCACTTTTCCTGTCTTACGTCAGCTCGCAGCCGCCGCCCCCGCCGCCGCCCGGCGTCAACGCACTGCACTTAGGGATGGAAAAAAAAAGGCGTTTTTAAAACGTCGATGTTTGCGAGCAAAAACATCGATATTATAACATCCATGTTTTGGTTCCTACGTTTTATTCAGATGGATATATTTGTTCAGGAACATCGATGTTTTCACAAAAGATTTCTGAAGATATAAATAAAATTTCCAGGAATTAATTTACTGTGTGGATTGCTCGCTATCAACAGCCATTCACAACTCTCACTGTCGTCCCCAGGCTCCAAAAACAGTTGGCTACTCGCAATATTTCCCCTACGTTATTGTTTTTTTTGTTTTTTTTTTGTTTTTTGTTTTTTTGTTTTTTGTTGTTTTTTTTTTGTTTGTTTGTTTTTTCTTTCTTTTACGTGATGATATCGTTAAACTGCATTTCGAGCCGTAACCAAATAGAACATTGAATAGAAAATTAAGATGACACTGAAATTTAAGGCGGAATATACTCGAAATTAATACTGACGTGTTATGTATAACATTAGAACCAGGCTATATTACTTCAAAATGTTTCATCATATTTAAAACATCGATAATTTAAACATCCATGTTTTATCGATGTTTTCATCGACATAGAAAACCTTTCGTTGATGTATCGAAATATCGACTTTTTCCTAAACTTTGCCATCACCAAATGCACTGCAATAAACCACTGACTGTTACTTCTGCTGTCGTATTAAATAGTTGTGGGATAACAAGATGTAAGCGCGTGATTTTAGAGCAGCGTCCTGAGATTTCTTTCTTTGTCTGGACGTAAACTGTTGTTTCCAAGAGACTATTTTTGGTTTTCACTTGAAATATGTCGTTGAAAATTGGAGCAGAAATTAACTTATTTAAGAGCGTCACGCTCAGTTTCGTTTGCAAAAAAGAGATACTTTATGCAAGATAATACTTTTTCGCATTTTAACATTTTGTGGCCTGCATCTGCAAAAATGCAGATGATCAAACCATTCAAATAGTTTATCCAAAGTAGCACACACACTGCTCAAGATGAACAAGTATATACTCTCGAGGAACACTGCCACAAATTAATTATTTCAACAAAAACAGTCTGCACATACACTGCAATAATGTAGTATAGATGGATTCATTACATGTTTCAATTACAAGAATTCCAAAAAAGTTGCTCTTCCATAAGCAACGCAAGAATAGCAAGTATTTATTGGCGAGCAGCCTCTTCCTTCGGGTCTTGCTGTCCCATGATATCTACCGTGTCGTAAGCAGTCACCCAATAAGTATGAGAATGCAGTATTTACGCGTTGTGTGAGAATAGTCGGAATTACACGATTAAATATTTGCATTTGCAGTCAAACTCGAAAGTGTTTCGTTATTTTTGTATTTTTCCCGAGTCCCTGGGTGCCAAAAAACATAGATATCTCTCATATGGCCGGAGACTGCATATTTTTCTTTCAAAATCTGCCAGTGTTGTAAATTAATCTTACAGATGGTAAGTTAATTCAGCCGCAAGAGAAGATTCGTAGACAGGGAGGAACTAAGTTCGAGTCCCGACGCTGCCAAATTTTTAACACGAGCTAAAAGTTGTTTTCAACGACGCCATTACGTGGGTAAGAATTCTATCGGCGGCTATTAAAAATATTTATTTATATATATACTGTTCAGCAGATCACGCTTTTCAGGGAGTTGAACTGCTATGAACATGATATGAGGAATTTGGATTTTTCTCCTATTTTTTGCTATTTTTCTTTTAGCTGTGACCTTTGGCTGATGTTGGCTATACGTATTTTTTAATTATTTTACATGCTTTTTGACTCTATTTTGTCTTAAAAGGTTGTGAATATAGGGTTCATTATTTTTTTTCTCCGTAGATCTGAGTACAAATGTCTGATCACTCGTTTCCATGGATCGAGAACAGTCAAATCCAATAATCGTGATGTATTGTTGCACAATTTGCGACGACTAGTGAAATTAACACCAACAGTGTTTAACTATACATACAAATGCCTCAATCAGGGCGGTGTATCTCAAAACGTTTATCGCATTTTCTATCCGAGTTTTCTTACCGCTTCTCCCTCCTGGTCAATCGTAAACTATGACTCATCTATCTTAGGAGGCGGTATACATCGATCGCTGTGTCGATGTCCAATGAACAGCCTATGTACTATAATATAGCCTCACTAATTTTAACGTATTTTCAATTTTTGACGCAGTTTGGAACTCTGATGAACATTGAATTCTCAGATAAATCCCCTCCTCGCTTCGCGAGTCGGAGATTTATCGATTCTTTCCAAAGCACTCGTGGTATTACCTACGACGGAGCCATTTATTTCCATAGCAATTGTGACTCAACTGGAAAGGAACATGATTCAATTCCTACAGCAGCTGGAGCGCCCGCCAGGCGCGTCACAAGCGCCGCCAGTGCATTGTGCATTGCGACGTTGCGCCTGGGGTCGTCGGCGCGAGCGGCTGAGTGTAGTGATGGTAAATTTTACCACAACATCGATAAATCGATACATCGCTAAAGCGTTTTTGATGTCGATGAAAATATGATTAATAAAATATCGATGTCTAAAACATCGATGTTTTAAATATGGACTAATAAACATGCTATTTTCCTATCCGTTTTTAATTACCGTAGGCAATTCGGATATATTTTACTGTTTGGTTAGCAGCAAGTTAGTATTAGGCTATTTATGCTAATATTACTGAATTTAAAGAAGAAAATTAAAATTAAAGACATTGTGTTTCCCTATTTTACCATCTCAACCTTTTAATCAATATTTTGCATATACTATACAAAAAACATTGTTTAAAGACATAATAAAGCATTGCATGAATAATAAACTCAAACGTCGATGATTTTGCAACAAAATATCGATGTGAAAAAAACATCGAAAGCAAAATATCTATGTTAATATATCGATGTTTCTGGTGGAAAACGGGCGCTTTTTTGCCATCCCTAGCTGAGTGAGCAGCGGGCGGCGGCGGCGGCGCCTCGTTCGCTTTCCTCACGTCGCTCGCGCCGCGCCGCGCCGACTTCTTCGAACGCGCGTCGCAAGGCGTTGCAGCCGCCTGCGATAGCCACACGCACGCCAAAGAAGGCGCATTGCGACCCAACCAGCGGCCAGGTGAACACGGGCTGAGGTGCGGCTGGGAAATGTCAAGACGTATTATTGGCGACGGCTGTTGCTGAATAAACTCCATTTTCTCAAAGTAATATATTGTCAATCTAAAAAGTATCTATAGGTTTTATTTCTTATGCATAATAATAGAGCGACGAAATTTACATGATTATAAGTGGAGGATCACCTTCTTACAAACTCTGTACGCAATTTATTAACCCTAGTAATTAAATGCAATGTAATAAAAAATAAAACTGCTGAAGTAACAAATAACTACTACCATTGTAATATCTAGTCATAAACTATTTTCACAAAAACTTCGAAACAAGATATTAGCAATAATTTTAATTGGAATATTAGAAACTAGTGTTGCTACAGAATGACACAGACTTTCCCGTATTATATTTCTATTTCCGTCGGTTCCAGCTAGCTATTCGGGATTGCAACATACTCGTGCCAGCTGCCATCTCTCGCCGCCCAAACTACATGTTTTTGACATTTTCTTAATTTTTAGGTTTCCTAATGGTAGAACGGAAACATTAATTTTAAAATGTTAAAGAACACAAAAATTTCGTCCTTTATAGCAATTTTCTTTTAAAAATTTATAGCCGTTATTAAGAAAAAGGCGTTTAAGAGATACTAAAAATGCGAAATTTGAAGCACATTAACTCTCTAATACAATAGTGTTTACAAATTGCTGGTAATGTGCATATTAAAGATGTGAGAGACATTTAAAAAAATATATATTTTTGTAATTTTTGAAAAAACAAAAAAAATACCCCCAAATGAACTTTGCGTCATATTAAAGAGCGCAATTAGCAATATCAATTCGAAAATGTTGAAGAAAAATTGGAGCCATATATGAGAAAATGGCGTTTGAGCGTTTCTGAAAATGTGGAAATTTGAGCTAAAACTGTTGAGTTTTTCGAGAAACTTTACTTGACATTATTTAAAGCTCTTGAACACTTTTAATAATGTAAACAAATCGCCACTAATGGAAATATTAACAACGTGAGAGACAAGTCAAAAATTACAGTTTTGCAATTTAAAAAACAACAACAAAAGAATAGAGTGATATAGAGTTTATGTCATCTCATAGGGTTCACTTAACACTATCCCTACCAAAAGTTTAAAGAAAAAATTTGGAGCCGTTTTTGAGAAAATCTGGTTTTTGTATTTTTTTTAAATTGCACATATTACACGCAATATTGCGCAAAAAGTACTAAAATTTTCAAAAAAAATGTACCTTAAAGACCTTAAAGAAAGAAGTCACTATGAAGAAAAAATTTTATTAGAAGGAAAAATCTCTATCTGCAATTTTGTAGTTGGAGGAAGTCGCCGAATAAAATTCAAAACTTTTGCAATTTTCGAAAATTCAGTGTTAACAGTGAAAATCGGACCTATGCCACCTTAATAAGTGCATTTTGCTCTGTTATTACAAGAAATTTAAAGAAAAAATTTGGAGCCGTTGTTGAGAAAATTTTGAAAACACCTAGGAGTCTTCATATAAAGTACCCCCAAATTTTGAAGAATCTTTTTCAAAATCTCAAAGCTTTGACTAGAAGCAGATCGACCGGAGAATATCCATTTTGGAAGAAATCGTACATATGGTTTAGGCGCTAGCAGTGTTCACAGACGGACAGACGGACGTTTTCCTTTCAATAGGTTTTTTGGTGTCAAGGACCCACAAAAGAGGTGTTCTGGCTACACCACGTATTTGGGGATTTTGTTTCTTAATTTAGCAACTGGATTTATCCACTTTTTCGTTATCACGGCCCGGCAACGAATTTTTCTTGCGAAAATTGGCCATTTTTTCGTGCAGCATTACATAACTTTCCCTATACTAGGTATATTACTCCGTATATACGTACGTATACGGGAAAGTAAAAATGAAGTATTTGTTTCAATAAAAATGTCAGAATGCTATTACAATTTAATAAGAAACAACTATTTAAAAGCAGACGTTACAAAATTATACCTAACTTCCTCTGACGGCCTGGGTCGTATTCCATCTATAGATTCAACTGCATGAATTCCAAATGCTTTTGATTCTACAAAAGATTCTACAAAAGAAAAGAGGTTCGGGAGCACTCGTGACTGACTCATAATTAAAACAGAATAGGTTTATTATCCATTTTTTAACTGTTCAAGCCATAAATTCGTTTACAATTCACACCCTTCAATTTATGTTCCATGTATTAATTGGTTTGGCATAGACTCGTGTGGCCTGTCCCCAATGAGGAAATGTATTCGAGGAAGATCTCTCGTAGTCGTCGGCTCACGTACCGTCATAAGAAACGATGTCAAAATATAAAATATGCTGATTCACGTTACATGTGACATTTTATGTGGAGTCCTAGAAACTTTATAAAAAAACACTTTTACCCGAATGCATTTGAAATAAAAGAAACGAAATATGTTTTATTTCTAATAATATGGTCACTTCAAAACCCCGCAAAAGTGAAACAGGACTTTTAACACTGCATAAGGCACGTAAATCTAAACATGATTAACACTCCAGTTATTAGATTCATTTATTAAAGATTAAATATTTATCTTGCTTCATTTCTTGTCAGTATTTATAACTTTTCAGAACTCGTCGAATACAAAAAGGAAGCACATCAATGCAATATGCAAAAACTTTGAAAAGAAATTGTTTGCGGATTTGAATGAGAGTATGTACCCCTTGGAAGGTAAGTGATGCAAGAAATCGTAATTGTGATATTTCAAAATTTAATGATACAATAATCTTGAAAAATATTAATTATTAACATGGAACTTAAATTGTGATAAAAGAATTCATCGATATGTAAATAAACTTCATTTTCATAAAGTTACAATTCAATTGACATATATATGTACTCCTCAGACAGCATAAGGCGCGAATGTAACAGCAAGATATTTGCACGTTTTAAAAGATCTACCTCATGTTTTTTTAATTAGGACATAATTACGATTATTGAATCATCTGAGATGCCTTCTAGTTTCCGAATCCATTCATGAATATGGATCCAATTTTCAGGTTTTAATTGAAAATAATTATAGATGTTAATATATATTACGGAAAAAACCTTTTATTATTATGGAAACGGAAAAAACCTTTTATTATTATGGTATTACGGAAAAAATATTTAAGAATTTTAAATATTATTTTGAAAAGGAAAAAACTAATATATCACTGGTTAGTATTAGGAATACAAAGAACAAGTTAATGCATTTCTCTTCATAAAAATCATCATCAAATTCCCGGACCGGGAGAGCTGAGACCGGCCGGTGGTTTAAAGCTCGTCCCGGCTGAGGCGGTGCCCCGCTGGTGATGGGAGGTACCTGGTCGACAGCAGGTCGGAGCCGGACCTCGCGATCGAGCGGGGGTAGATCACCGCCACCTCCAGATAAAAAGCATAGACTACACTTACGGGACGAATGACCTCCTCCTTCCGTTGAGTTGACGCGCTCGGAATCACTAAAAATCAATCAATCCATTCCCCGATTTCGACACGCCCAGAAAAGTTCCTCTTCATCATCGCCACTCGCGAGCCGCCCGCCCGAATTCCCGCGCGCCCAGCGCCTTCCCCCCCCCCCCAGCGAAAGCGGCGCGCGCTCTCCAGATTCCGTTGACCCGGCGCCTCGCGCTCTCGCGGGTCGCGCGCGCCGGCGGCGGCGGCGGCGGCGGCGGCGGCGGCGCGGTGAGGTCATCCTCCGTCGCGGGGGCGCGCTGTTTGCAGGACGCATAGCGACGCGGCCCCGCCCTCCGCGCTGCCTGCCCGCCGGCCGACAACCCGCCGCCGCCGCCCGGGGCCCGTGGAGGGTGGGGCTAGGCAAGGCCCCTCCGAATCGCCAGTGGAAATGACTCGGCAAAACACAGGGCTGCCTTGACAGGGGGCACGGCTCGTTTTTTTTTAAACAATTCGCTGGCTAATTTCTTGGATAACCACTGGATATTAAGAACTTATCATTACGACGTTATAACGGTAGAAGCAAGGTCCTATCCAGCCCATCATTTTGGAGGAGCCTCGTAGATTTTTGTTAAATAATAAACATATTTGTTATTGTGTTGTATAATGTGTATGCACTGTAGATATGATACTATACAATATTGTTTAAATAAATACATAATTCGAACATAAATATTTCAATCAATTTTGCCAAACAAAGGAAAGGAAACGAAAACCCCCTTGGATCTGCCAGTGGATAGAAGACTCGTGAAGTAAAAGGAAAATGAATTTGTGTATTAATTAGCATTCACTCAAATGAATCAATTCAACTTATTAGAATGATAATGTGCTTACAGCAGTTGCATGATGTTTTCTTTGATATGTAGTGTCAACACTTATTTTATGTTTATTACAGTTCGTATTTCTAAACTATGTGTTGACATTTTTTTACGGTTTAATTTTTAAAATGTAAATTAATTTTTCGGTTTCAGAGAAAATAATTTCATTATGATATCGTACAACGCATGTTTGGGTCGGGAGAATGAATATAAAATGTATATGACAACTATTCTCAGCTTCTGATGTTTATTTGAATTATACATCATATGCATTTACAGGTTAATATTAATAAGATAGCAAATATCTTCAAATAGTCAACCCACTTCGATGCTAAGTGCTTTTGCCGGAAAATCGTAGGTACAACACTTAGATATTCAATCTGCGTACCCATATTGGGTGACTTCAGTACGGTGTGAGAGACGCCTTTTAGCATATATTAAACATTTAAGACTAGTTTCCTGTGAGTTATGTGATTAGCACACTTACGTCTCGTTTTGTGTGCTAAAAGGGAAATATGAGAAATATTTGACAAGGTGATAAACAGGTATCTTCTAGTTAGTGATTTCCTACTTGGGACTAAATAAGACAAGCATTTTCTCGGAGAGTTGTGAAATAACGCACGATGATCTGAAGGAAATTGCGGAAACTGCGGTCTCCGCCTCGCACTCCAAAACAAAGTGAAAATACTCATGCACTTCATACAATTGAAACTAGTATATCAGTTCTGCGCAATAAGTTTGTCACCGCTGGCATCTTGCAACCTGAGATTTGGTAGTATGATTTTTCGTGATAACTACAAGATTTATCATTTCTTAGCCTGAATGCCATTTCCTCTGTATCAATTGTATTCTTAACTCGTTTATATTAATAACCGCTTGGTTAGCGCCACTTCGGCAGAGGGAAAAGATATAAGATACAGTTTGATAATTTAATTTTACAATTAATAATGTAAGGTGGCTTTATTAATGCAATTTAATACGTAAAAGATATTAGAATATTTTATTAAGTTTTAATTTTATTTAAAAACTGTTCAAAGTAAATTTTTAAAAAAAAGTAATTGAAAAAATATTGACTGAAAGTACGTAACTGTGTACTATACACGTGTATATATATATATATATATATATATATATATATATATATATATATATATGTGATTACTTTCATTCCTCTTTCCATATTCTAAATAATAAATTATAAAAATGGTCAATAATATCTAGAAATGATATAATTGTATCAGTAATTCCTTAGTTTTAAGTTTCTCGTTAGATTGCTTTATTTTAACATTTACCGGACCGGATACACATGGTCGAGTGGTTGTGGCGCGGAGTCCTGGCCCTACTCTTATTTCCCATTCATCTGCTTTGGGGGCTTGGCCCGATTCAGACGTGATGCGGGATGGACCCATGTGCCGTAGCAAATCCATGAAGAGTTGTGTTGGAGGTTGGATATGATGGTTGACTGTAAAATTTATTAGTAAGATTATATCCCTTTTGTTTGTTTAGCGTATCATGTTATTGCGGTTGTAATTTCATAATGATGTCTTCATGCCTTGTTCTTTTTTGTACACTAGCCCTGATGAAGGAATTAAAAGATTCCGAAACGCAAGCAATCTAATTGTTTATAATTTGAGCAATTCCATGAATCACATCCTTATTTTTATTTTTATTTACGCGTATAAAAGCACTATTAAACAAGCTGATTTTTGTGTTGATGGATCTTGAGTGATTTACGCAATCGAGATTTGAAACTTTGCCCAAAATGATCGCGCCTTCTCATTCCGCACAGTGTAGTTTTTTGAGGGGGACAAATACAAGTAGAAGACTAATAAGTGGCCATTGTGTTCGATATTCTTTCCTCGACATCTTCAGACGAAGTGCTGGCGCGCACACACGCGCCGCTGAGTCGTTGATGCGCAGCCCCCAAGAGGCCTCTGGCAGAAGGGGCGCCGACTGCTTCGCCACGCCTCCGCGAGTGGGCGGAGGGCGCCACCGGCGAGGAGGGAACTGTACAGGTTGGCGCAAAAAGAACGCATGGATTTGACTTGCGTACTTTCAGTGGTGGGAGTGGAATGACGGGGTGGAGGATCTGTTGCTTTGTAGGTTAGAGCGTCTAGTTTCAGGAGCAATTTGTCAGTGGTCCGTGCACATTCGCGTTGCACATTTCTTCAAAAGAAATGACACTATGGTCGCAGTTCAACGTACACGCTTCAATGCGCACATTGCAACAAACCTCGTACACTCAGTGATGTAAAAGTTGCAATACATGAAGAAATTGCTCCTGTTTCACAAGACACGTTGACACAAGTGACGGCGATTTTCAAAGAAAGATTTAATTTGTATTCACTAAGAACGCCGCCGTCTTCCCGACATCTTTAAAATATGAAAAAACGTGACAATTCATAAATTGGGTACATTACCAATTGTAATGATGCGAGTACATTTAGTATGTGATCAAAATAAAGCCAATTATACTAGTTTGAAATGCATGCATCCTTTTTGCGCCACCTGTATATCATAGCGCTCTGTAGGACGGGCATGTTTGGCGTGTGGAGTAGCAGAGAGGTTGGTAAAAAAGCGAATAGCCCCTTGCGCCAAAGACAATAACAGAGGTAACTGGTGCTGACGAAAGAATCGGAAACACTGTAAATCAGGAAGCTAAGGAAGGAAGTTAAATATTACCAAACTTGTTGGTAGGAAGGAAAGTTGAGAATTTGGTAAGAAATTTTAAAAACGAGACCTACAGACGCATGAATGTGTAGAATCTATCAAGAGACAAATCGTTTGGTAAACGGGCGCGAGTAGACCGGGGTGATGCTCGGCCACGCGAAAGACCCCGAAGAGAGAGCGTTGCAGCCGGGTCGAGGAACGGCCAGGATCACCTGGTGAGGGGCAGAGCAGCTCCTCGAAGCGCGAGGCGCGCGCCAGGGAGAGCGCGCTCGCAGGCGCAAACTGTCCCAGGAGGAGGATTTACGGGCGGCGGGAGTTGGTCGGCGAGAGGCCGCCGGGGCAGGTGGCGGGTGGCTCACAAGCTTCGGGTGCGTTTATTGACTCGCCGCGCGCATAAACAGCGCGCACTGGGTCAAGTGGCGCGCGCAGACTACACACCGCCGCAGGGGTGCCACGCCTCTCGCGCGAACGCAGCGCCGCGCCGCAGCCGCCTCCTGCCTACGCGCACGCCCACGCGCCTCGCGCAAGTTGGCAACTTGGATGCCATTATTACACACCGGAAAAATATGTACAATGAAAGGGGAAAATATGTACATAAATATGTAATGAAAATGTAAAATCGGATACACTAACTATATAACGAACAATTACATATTACGAAATTATATTTATAAAAATATTCCTAAAGACATTTTAAATATAATACATACGTTTGGAAATTCAGGTTAAAGGTCACAAAGCGTGGCGTCACTAATAATTTTTACACCTAAAGGTGGAACATATCAGTCACTGTCGCACACTTCCCGCCAACACTGAGTTAATTGAAGCAGGCGCGCCGGACTGTGAACACCCGACCGCGTCATCATGGAGCATACCTCGAGTAAACAGCGTACAGTAATAATGTAGGAAAAATTGCTGACTGCCTTGAAAATATTTCTTTTCATAAAAAGTACGTAATAAAACTGAACCAAATTGATATAAGAAAAATAATATTTCCAGAAATTGGCAAAATATGTAAAATATGTAATAAAGTACTAAATGTGTAAAAATATGGAACGAAAAATTTTGATATTGTGTTAGAAAAGCGACGATTCGCCAAGATTACAATTTTTGGAGCGGTAAGTAGAAACACATAAAAAAGTAATTATATAAAAGCACGCAAATTTGTTCGCATTATTGCATTTACGAGTACATGTGCTTTCAATGATGCCATACAAAGTTTCTCAAAATCTCAAAACGTTTTCTGTGTAAGCGAATTCAAAATTCCGCATTTTGTAAAACGCTCAATCGCCATTTCCACAAAAATAGCTCTAAATTGTTCCTTCCAACTTTTAGTACGAATAGTGCTAACTGCGCTATTCAAATGACACTAGTGATTTAGCTGTGTTATTTTCTTTTACATAATAAATTACATAAATGTATTTTTTAAATATCTCTCACACCGTTAATATTCACATTTCTAAAAATTTGTATAGACTATTGTATTTGTGAAAGAATGTTCTTCAAATGACTTCTAATAAAGATTTTATAAAACAAAAATTTCTATGAACAAGAACTTCAAATTTCACATTTACACCAACGCTTAAACGATACGATAAAATAGCTAAAAAATTTTCAAAATGTCCTTATAGGGCGAGGTTTTACTCTTCTTTAATATTTCAAAAATAATATTTCGAATCTACCATCAGGAAATCGAAAAAAATAGAAAATGTAAAAAGAAACGTAGTTTGCGCGGCGATAGATGGCAGTTGCAAGAAAATGGGGCAAGACTGAAAATCTAGCCGAGACCAAAGAAATTAGAAAATTAATTAGTACGAGAAAGTCGGTGCCATTCTGTACCACTAGTTATATCTTGCTCTTTATTTCGCCAAAACTTGACGTTCCACGTTCCAAGTCGTAATATCCCCCTTTTCTTCCATCGGATACCCCTTTGACGTTGCCGCGTCGTCATCCCATCTGGTCCCGTTCCGAGGCTCTGTGTGGCTCTGTGAGAGATATCACTTTTACGGCGGGTAGATTGCTAGTCTGACCCGCCAACCCTCCTCCTTTACCCGGGCTTGGCACCGGCAAGAGCTGCCAGTAGGCTACCCAATCTTCGCTCCAGGCGGAGTTTTGGTTGAGAGAAAAATTTATTAAATTTATTTAATGTTCGTTATGGCTTTTTATTCAACGAATAGTATAAAGGAATTATGTTGTAAGATAAAGGGAATTTCCCGCGCATGTACGAGTATAAAAGTATTTTTTTCTCTATCTCACATCCAAAATTGGTAGCTTCCTTTGTGTTGAGATAGAGTTTAATTTTCGCTTTGGAATAAAGGATTCTATATTTTTTTGGTGGAATTAAAATACATGAGTCAACCTATCCTTACACTTTGTACACATATACTACAATTTATTTTCTTTGTTTCTTTTTCCGTTTTTTTCGTCGTTGATGTTTACTGCAAAAATATCGAGGAATGATTATCTACAATCAACCAAGAAGTCATCGACAAAGTGGCAGGGCATCTACTGATGATGTCACTGCTGTACCTCTGACCGGCAGATCCTAAGGTTCGAATCCCGACGGGGACAGGATTTTCGATACTAGCTAGACAGCTCGGTCGTATTGAACCGTTATCTGGAGGAGAATTCTAGCGCCTGGCTGCTCTGAACAGCAGTTTTCCGTGATTTAACACCAGGGGAATGCCGGAGCAGTACCCTAACAAACGGGCCACTGACCGTGCGCGATCTTTCCTTCCTATTCCGTATCCTATCCTCTCCTCTTACACACACACTTACACTAACATGCACTACACTTCCACACATGCCGGGAGACCGGTCGGGGGCTTAGAGTTTGTCCCGGCTGGGGAGGCGCCCCGCTGGTGGGAGATACCTGGTGGGCGAAATCCCGCAAGCCGACCTAGGTCGGCGCCGAATCTCGCCATCCAGTAAGATCACCGCCTCCTGCGATAAAAGCGCGAACTTTACTCACGGGACTAATGGCCCTCGCTGTTGACGTGCCCGGGATCAATAATCAATCCAGCAACTAACAGGCCTCATGAAGACTTCTCCAACAATTTTGTACTATTGCAAAGGTGTTATATTTTTGAGGACTATTGTAGAAGCTTAACTTAATTCTAGTGCCTCTATGATACGTCATTAATATGTGGACGCCTAACATCAATCTGGTAGTATGTAATTTCTGAAGCTAATGCTGAATATGGAACTGACGTGCGTGAAGTTGACCAATTACCGTACATGTTTGATTGTTGGTTTGTGATAAATATCTGAAGTTATTTGATGTCCGAAAAGAAACACGTAAGATTGTTAACACATGAGTTGTTGTGAATACATTACTTAATTTTTCTCTTTCTAAACTACTAAATTCGTAGACATAAAATTATTTATATTATACATTCATGTCTGCACTAATTAAATATTATATTAAGACAAAATGTTAATTTTATTCCAAAACATTTTGCTGTTAAGAAAAAATCCAGAAAATAGTACATTATAATTATAATTTCACGTTCTCTTTTCAAAGTCATTACAAATGTGCCTCTTGCAAACAGCTCCACATGCATTTCAAGTTCTTTGTTTATCACTTTTTAGTATCAAATGTGAGCATAAGCCACGCTAGAATTACAATACCTAATAATATTTTTTTCTAAACCTCATCTAAAATAAAGTATTAATAAAAAAATGTTCACAATGTAACTCACATTCGTCAAGTTCTGAATATTTTTTCTTCGATCTGATTTCTTAAGATTTCGTAACGGTCTTTCTTTAATGGTTTACACTAAATGTCACCAAAAAATTCTCAACCTCGAATTTATCAAAGTCGAACATAAGAAAGCCGAGTCCGAGAACAGCCACCGAGCACGCCACTCGCCCAGTAAGTTCCACGGCTATCGGAGGCCGTCGATAAAAAGGGCGTTCGGCCACGAATAAAACTATTTTACTTTCGACTCTACTTAGGTCGGAGTGAAATGATAAGAATCCTTAGATAGAACAATACAGAACAATTGTGAAGCTCAAAAAGGCAGAGCGAGATTTTCAGCGAAACAAGGGTAGGTAAAAGATTAACGAGGTTTTTTGTCAATTTTTTCTTTTTGAATTAGGAGCCTTACACGAGATTCTGAGAGTTGGTAATTTTTTTGTTTTAAATTGATTTCGTTTGTAAATATATGCTGCAAATATATATTCAGCTCGGAATATCTTTTAATTACTTTTAATAATTGGGCGTTTTTCTGTTTGAAATACATTAGCATTCAATTCTGTAGTCCGTGATTTGTATTTGAAATATGCGTATTTGAATGATGAGAAAGATATTGCTAAGTCAATTATTGTATTAAAGAGTAAAGAATGGCTGGCAAGTAAACAAATGTAGATTATTGGGAATAAATGGAGTAAAAGAAATCTATCTTTAATCATCTTCACAGCAGCAATCAACCCATCACTAGGAGCCTCCTAAAGGTGCCCATATATTTTTGCGTAGGTTTTTTAGGTCATTTTAGACATAGATATTAAGATGTCATGTGGCAGTTATGTTTCACGAGTGCGACTGTTTTTCTGAGAAGCCACACCGCTAACCATTGAAAGGAGCGCAGGACACATGGGGCTACAGTGATTTATGTTTCGTATCGATAGATAAGTATCGTAAGCAGTTACGTTATTGGATTTCAAAACCAACAATTTAAGGACCTCCGCGGGCACTGTAGATTATTTATATCTTGGGAAAGTATTTCGAGTTGGGTTCGAATGCAAATTGCTTCATTTTGCTGACTTAATTAATCAATATCATTGCTTCACTGTCGCTTAAATTGAGGTTATAATTGGTAATGTGCATTTTCTTTTTGTCATCGCATTGTCTTTCATGACTCGGTGGAAAGGAAAAATATAATAAAAAATATAAATGAAAGTTAAGAAAGCAAGAAGGGAGAAAATATAATGAAATGAGAAAGCCAGAGAGCGGAAAAGAGAGAGAGAGAGAGAGAGAGAGAGAAATAATTTTATTGTAAAAAGAGCAAACTTTACAGTGCAACGGTATTCCCTCGCCTACACGGTCAATTTGCCCCACGCTGGGCTGCCAATGCAACGGTATTCTCTCCCTCACGTTCAATTTGCCCCTCTCTATACCTCCCTTGTTTATTTATTCCCCTTTCTCCGAATTGCTCTGTACTTTGGAGCCAATGCAACCATACCTTTCTTACCGCTATTCAATCTGTCAATGTTACTATCTGAGGGTGTTGCATAAAATTTTATTTGGGTCGTAGGTCGTGGACGGCCCCGTACGGGAATTACCTGTAAACAACGCTTAACAGCACAGCATACACAGGGCTACTAAATACTGAAATAAAAAAACATATATATTTCAAACACGAAAACAAGAATTTTAATTCCCCTTTTTCATTTTTCTAATTCTTCCGTCAACACTACACGGCACATGAGCATTTACATCCGCTTGTCAATGTTGCTATGGGTTTCTTTAACATTAACCTTACCCAATTACATGAATTTACAATTCATTACAATTCCAATGGCCATTAGTTAATCGTTTGATCGTTTATGAATCTTTAGGAATTCCTTTTACAAAAAAAAAAAACTCAATATTATTGCCAATCAATACTAGGTACGTACGTACTTCAATGCAACAATGAGAAAAAAAATGAAACCTAACAATTACTAAATACCAGCCTACAAATTATGATATTATACTAATTCCACTTGAAATTCCGTAAATTTCAAAAGTCTCATGAATGTTTGTTACGTTTGATGTGCACAAGTTCAAAGCTGATTTTTTTTCTTTAATTATTTCGCGAGTGCGTCACTTCCCTTTCTCTCTGCCTCGTCGAAAACAGCGTTGTTGTCGGTCCGATGATCCCATGCGCGTCCACTCGCACGCATCGGATGTCCACGCACGCTCCACTCGTGCACGGGCCGGTTCTCTTCAGTATTTCTCCAAAAAAAATTGTCCAAACACTTGCATAACAAATTCACTACCAAAAATACTTCTTCTCTCTTCAAGTATTAATGCATTGCCAACGTCCGCCCAGTTATAAGTTCATCAATTACTTTAGCTCCACCGCTCAAAAAATATCTAAGTCCGAAAAGTTAAACAAATCACGAATACTACGGACGTGGGGATCACGTTCTCTCGACCGCTGACTAGACCGAAGTGTGCTCAAAATCATTTCGATTTAACATGTTGACTCGCTTATGAAAAATGCCGGCGAAATCCCTTTCGCTTTTTTTTTCATTGTTGTTTCCACAAAATTTTCTAAAATGGTCATTATTTCCCGTTTTAACTTGTGTTCGTGTTCGTTCGCTTTAGCTTTTCCCCAATGTTAAAGATTTCTTGTCGAAACAGCAGTTTTCTATTTATTTCCCGTCGAAAATGCTAATTTTCTGTCGACATTCCCCAGCAGTAAATCGTCGCTTGTTTGGTAGCATTGTTAGCTTGCAATATTTATTTATTTAGAATGTTCAATGTTTTTATAACTCCCTAAACCATGTATAAATTTTGTTTAATTCCTATTACGACGATTCCCGCCGCATCTCATTGTTTAATCAGCATTTCTTCGCAAAATCTCGATAATTCAAGTTATGCCATTTGACCTGTTCGACTGGGATTTCATTCTAAATTTTCAAATTACAATTTTAAGGGAATTCGTCGTCCGATCTCGTTCAAACAAAAAATACAGCGTTCATTTAATTCTTCTTCAACTAAATGGTTATTCAAAATTTCTTTCCGCATTTGTTGACCCCATAAAAGTCTCCAGAACGATCGAAATATACCTTCCGCGGCGCGCTGTTCTTTTGTCTTGTTCATTGATTCTAATACACGTTGTGTACATCATAGACTATAGATCTTAAATAGTTATTCTTTTGTCCACTATTGTTTTGAAGTATTCCTAGGAATAATGAAATCATTACATCTCCCCCCGACCAGACGTCGCTCACTCGCTGACATCGTCACGATGAGCCGGCGTAACACCATCAGTTCGATTCCCAGTCAGGTCATTGTTGCCCGGTACTGGCAACTACGCCTTGTGTTGGTAACCACGAGCCGGTGCACCGCACTTCAACATTATCGTTCCCGCTTGAACACCTGCTTCACCATACTCCTTGTAATCACTACACTTGCTTTATCGTCGCACTTACGCGCGTCCGACGCACTACACTTCTTTTGGATATACATTCGACACTGTACGGTCGTCCGCAACAACAACAACACACACATAAAACAAAACTTATTCTAAACAAACTTGCTTTCTTGCTTATAATCTTAACACTAAACTTATAACTAAATATTTACCATGAACCATAACAAGCCAAGCAACCCATTCCCTGTCAACCATACCTATTGCTTCCCCTTTGTCCATTGCGTGTCCTCAAACTACACCTGTCAATATTGCATTACACCTGTCACTTTCCTGAATTACTGTTCTATATTCTATCTTTGCCCCTTTCATTCCTACGCCATTTCTTTATATAATTTTACATTTGTCCTATTATAAGTGCCTATCTCTCTGTCATCATCTGCTAATGACAACGTGTTGTTGTCATACACCTCCGTAATTACATACGGGCCTTCATAAAGTGGGAAAAAACTTTCGGAACAATTTCTGCTCGGACGACGACGAGTGCGGCGATCTCAACAACACTTGGTCGCCTACACGGTACGCCCCCCGACAGAAACTTCTTTGGGCCTTCTTCCGCTGTTTCGCCGATTTCTTTAGTCTTTCATATACAATTTGGTGGTTCTTTGTCACTTCAGGAACACCACTGACCTCCGGCGGAATTTTAATCTTGTCAAACGGGCCTTTCTTCCTACGCCCGAAATGGACCTCCCACGGCGTCCGGCCGGTACTAGCGTGCGGTACGATGTTCAGCACCTCATTCAAAATAGGCACTGCCTGGAACCACGCCCGGTGGTTTTCTGCCGAATACACTCGGAACAAGCGTGATATTTCCCGCATGATTCTCTCGCTGGGGTTACTTTGCGGATGGCGCACTGTGGTAAAATAGACCTTCACTCCCAGCGTTTCCATTTCTTCCCTCCACTTGTCGCTCGTGAATTGAGTGCCCTGGTCACTTAAGATTCTAGCTGGCTTGCCGCACATCGCAAAAAATCGTTTTGCTTGCCGGATACAACTCGTCGCGTTGGGCTTTTGGATGGGGAAAATCTGAACATATTTCGAAAACACGTCTACTATCACAAATAGATACTGATTCCCGAATCTGGTTTTCGGCAAAGGCCCGTACAGGTCTACTGCATATAAATCTCGAGGGCTCTTAGGAATGATCGCCTGCCATTCGCCTCCATAGCTCCGATTTGGCTGCTTGGTTCGCTGGCACACGTCACAAGCGCTCACTAATTGCCGGATTTGCTTTCCCATACTTGGCCAGTAACAGGATTCTGACAGAATCTTGGTGATTTTCTCACCCCCAAAATGCCCATAACGTTCATGTGTCGATAGAATCAAGCTCCGCCGCCAGCCTTTCGGGATCCAGACTCCAAATTTGCCAGCCGGTCCACTCACCTTCCGCAATAGTATGCTGTCGTGTATTTTCCAATTCGACGGGTCCCGGTCGCGAGCTTTTATGATCTTTGTGACGTCGTAACTTTGTCCCGTCACCATTTTCGTCACCTCTTGCGTAAACGGGTCTTCCTGTTGTATTTTGCGGATGGCTGCTGGAGTCCACCGCGGATTAATCTCCCGCACTTGAATTGCTGCTACTGCCTGCTGTTCGTCCTCCTTTTCTTTAACCTTGATTCGAGACAGATAGTCTGGGAGTAGGTTCTTCCGTCCCTCGCAGTACTCGATATGCAGCTGGAATTGCTGTAGCCACAATGTCCACCGTAATAGCCGTTCATTGTTTGTATGACTTTGCATTAGAAAAGTTAATGCTTTGTGGTCAGTGATTACTGTGAAAGGGCGTCCTATCAGTAACGCACGAAACTTGCGCGTCGCCCATACCACGGCAAGCGCCTCAGCCTCTGTGGCCCCGTAATTCAACTCCCCGCCTTTTAACGAACGGCTATCTAATGCAATAATTTCTTGTTGTCCGTGTTCCCCCACCTGGAATAGCACTGCCCCTAGTGCCGAGCCACTGCTATCGGTTTGCAAATACATCTTTCTGTGAAAGTCCGGATACCTTACCGTGTATGTCGTTTCAAACGCTCTTATGAGCTCTTGGTATGCCTCTTGGCATTGCGGCGTCCACTGCCACCTGTTCCCCTTCCTAAGCAGGTGCAGCAATGGTACTATCTTTTGCGAGTAATTTTTCACGAATCGTGAATAATAATTGCAAATGCCGAATAATCGCCGTAACCCGCGCACATTTCTAGGTGGTGGTAGGCTTTTGATGAGCTCTCTTTTGGTCTCCAGCATGCACATGCCGTCCGATGATATTTCATGTCCCATAAACTGAACCTTTTTGCAACAGAATTGACACTTTTCCAAATTCAACTTTAAATTATAATCGTTAAAGACTCTGAACAGTCTCTCCAGGTCCTTGAGATGTGTAGCAACGTCGGGAGAGAACAACACGATGTCGTCTACGTACATCACCAATGTATCCTTTAAATCCGAGGGGATGACGTCATTCAGGTAACGGATTAGTGCCGCCCCCGAATTCTTGAGCCCAAACGGCAACCGTGCGAATGAGTACACCGTCCCCTCAAACTTGAAACTGATGTACTTTTGACACCGAGGCTCTACCTCTATTTGCCAATAAGCTGATGAGAAGTCGAGTGCGCTAAATACCGTCGCACCCCCCAACTTAATTATCATCTCATTAATGGTAGGTGGCGTCTCATACCGGGGAATTGTCACGGCGTTTAATTTTCTGGCATCCAGGCAAATACGAATTTTTCCGTTCTTCTTGACAACTACAACGAGTGGGCTCACGTATGGGGTTATTGACCTTTTGACCACCCCTTTCTCTTCCATTTCTCTAATCGCTTCTCGCACCTGTGTTTTGTACGCTTGAGGTACGGGGTATTGCTTTGTTGAAAACGGGGCATCATCCTTCATCTCTAACGCGAATCGATAGCCCTTCACCGGCTCCAGTGATTCTTGAAATATCTTGGCATAGGCCAACAGCAGTTGTCGCACCTTCTGCGGACAGTCCTCTTGGGCGACGACACCCTCCACGGCCGAGTCCACTTTCTGGAGAACCTCTTCCATACACGACAGCACCTCGTCTCCGCCTATTGTCGCAGTGTCACGTTCAGCGACCACCGAGCCACCCCCAATAGAACCTTGTGATCGTAGCGTCACTATCCCAGTACCTACGTCTACAACGGCTTGGTAGGCCCTCAATGCGTCCATCCCGATGATCAACTCACGCACAAGTCCACGGACGACTATCGCTGCTACTTCGATGGTCATTTCTCCCACGCAGAATTCCACCCATATCTGCCTTCCGGTGGTACACGCCGCTTTCTGGTTCGCCATCACGACCCTCAACTTCCTCGTCGGTAGCTCAACTAACTCTTGCCCGTCTCTTCTCACTTTCTCACAAAACTCCTCTGACACCGCGCTGATGCTACTTCCCGTATCTATCAAAGCTTCTACCTCCCTACCGTAGCTGGTGCCTCTCAAAACCAAGCATTGACTAGGTTTTGCGCCCTCGTTGTTCTCTTCTTCTCTTAACAACTCTTCGCCTGATACCATTACGATCGCTGTTGCTATTACCGTAACTAGCCCCTCTGGTTCCACGTTTAAGCCTCCGCCGCCTCTTCCAGACTTAAACGCAGTCAGTTTTCCTGACGTCGCTCATGTGACCGAGGAGAAGCTCCATTCTCTCCTCCTGATCACGATATCTTCGCCTCCTGATGAGGCCGTTCCGTCACCGAATGTTGAACATTGCCTTGTGGTGGTTTCTGTTGTTGAGGTTGCCCGCCCTGCGGCCTCTCTACATTGACGGTTTTGTCACCTGCGCGCACCCCCATTGCGCATATATTCTCCGACTTCGGTTTCGTCGGGAATTTATTATAGCCGCTAGCCCCTTGGTTTTGCGGTCGATGCTCACCACCGTCCTGCTCATTTCCATCATTAATCTGGTCGAAGCGACTGACGCGTTCGATCAAGTCATCGATCGTTTCCGGCATGTTATTCCACAGTAAATTTCTGATTTGGTTCGGCATTTGTCTGATTAAAATGCGAATCACTTCGTCGGGGTTGAATTCTTCACTGCATACCTTGAAAGCGCTTACTTTTCTAGTGACGAAGTCGCACATGCTTTCGGTGCCTCCCTTCCGGTATCGTTCTGACATTAGACGGAATTTCAGCTCGAACCTATGGTGTTGATTCCAATATCTGTCCAGAAACTTAGCCTTCCACTCCCCATAGGATCGAGGTGTGGGCGTAAGGGCCTGCCACCAATATTGCGCTTTTGAACTGAGCGCTTCTTCTACGAACCGTAGCTTCATCGTCTCGGGGATTCCGTTCACCAAAAAGTAATTCTCGAGAGCAGTTAAGAAAGAGTAGGGCTGCTCTTTACTCTCCCCATGAAACCTCAGGTAATTTGGCAACGTTGGGTGGCCCATCACTACACCTGACACCCCCGTTCGCTGCGCTGCCTGCACGCGACCTTCTAATTCCGCGATTTTACTCATTAATGTCTCTTCTACTTCTCTATATTTCCCGGTTTCAGGTGCCCTCAACTGGTCGATTTCCGTCATGACCGTCGATTTAATATTCGCAGCGATGCCGCTGACGGAGCCTTCAATCTTTTCAATGCGCGCATCTTGCCGTAACGATGCCTCCCTCACGCCTTGAAGGTCGTGATTAACGCTACCTAGCTGCTCGCGCTGCTGTTCTGCGGCCTGACGCAATGTCAAAATCGACGATTTAACCTCTCCGACGTCAGTGCCCATTTGTTGATTGAAAACGTCCTGAACGGCGAAGCGAGTTTCCATCTTCTCTTCTAACATACGGGTCTCGCCCTCCGCCTTCTCAAACCGTTTCAGGGTTTCGGCTTTAAACGCCTCGACTCCTTCCCTTATACTGGCCACCGCGTCGCGTAACTCGCCCTCGATCTTATCCAGCCTCCCGTTTAAGCTGTTACGTAGTTCAGCATTGCTTTCCGCCATTTTGTTTTGCAAAGCTACGCTGTTCTGTTATAAATTCTGCAACTTGCTCTGTACATTCGCGCTGTTCTGTTCTAATTTGCTTTGTAAATTCGCGCCGTTCTGTTCTAAATTCTGCAACTTGCTCTGTACATTCGCGCTGTTCTGTTCTAAATTCTGCAAAGCCGCACTGTTCTGTTCTAGCATGGTATTACTCCGCTGTAGAAATTCCCAAATCATCGCCAAGCTTGGCTCCGATTTGCTGCCTGCCTCTACCGGAGTTTCGACTGCAATCTGCTGCCCAATTATTTCTTCAGTTGCGGTAATCGCAACATGTTCCTCCCCTTCCACTTCAAATTCGTCCGAATTCCTCTGCTCCTCGTCCCCGTCTCGAGCAAAAATTGTTCCGAATTCCGTTTCCTCCCTAACACCTAGCGTTTTCTTACTACGCGTTTCCATGGCTACTAATTCCTTTATTAAAATTTAATTATTTCCGCCCTGAATGCTGCAATATTAAACGCAGTTTAATTCCACGCTCCACGCTTTGGGCGCCAATGCAACGGTATTCCCTCGCCTACACGGTCAATTTGCCCCACGCTGGGCTGCCAATGCAACGGTATTCTCTCCCTCACGTTCAATTTGCCCCTCTCTATACCTCCCTTGTTTATTTATTCCCCTTTCTCCGAATTGCTCTGTACTTTGGAGCCAATGCAACCATACCTTTCTTACCGCTATTCAATCTGTCAATGTTACTATCTGAGGGTGTTGCATAAAATTTTATTTGGGTCGTAGGTCGTGGACGGCCCCGTACGGGAATTACCTGTAAACAACGCTTAACAGCACAGCATACACAGGGCTACTAAATACTGAAATAAAAAAACATATATATTTCAAACACGAAAACAAGAATTTTAATTCCCCTTTTTCATTTTTCTAATTCTTCCGTCAACACTACACGGCACATGAGCATTTACATCCGCTTGTCAATGTTGCTATGGGTTTCTTTAACATTAACCTTACCCAATTACATGAATTTACAATTCATTACAATTCCAATGGCCATTAGTTAGTCGTTTGATCGTTTATGAATCTTTAGGAATTCCTTTTACAAAAAAAAACAACTCAATATTATTGCCAATCAATACTAGGTACGTACGTACTTCAATGCAACAATGAGAAAAAAAATGAAACCTAACAATTACTAAATACCAGCCTACAAATTATGATATTATACTAATTCCACTTGAAATTCCGTAAATTTCAAAAGTCTCATGAATGTTTGTTACGTTTGATGTGCACAAGTTCAAAGCTGATTTTTTTTCTTTAATTATTTCGCGAGTGCGTCACTTCCCTTTCTCTCTGCCTCGTCGAAAACAGCGTTGTTGTCGGTCCGATGATCCCATGCGCGTCCACTCGCACGCATCGGATGTCCACGCACGCTCCACTCGTGCACGGGCCGGTTCTCTTCAGTATTTCTCCAAAAAAAATTGTCCAAACACTTGCATAACAAATTCACTACCAAAAATACTTCTTCTCTCTTCAAGTATTAATGCATTGCCAACGTCCGCCCAGTTATAAGTTCATCAATTACTTTAGCTCCACCGCTCAAAAAATATCTAAGTCCGAAAAGTTAAACAAATCACGAATACTACGGACGTGGGGATCACGTTCTCTCGACCGCTGACTAGACCGAAGTGTGCTCAAAATCATTTCGATTTAACATGTTGACTCGCTTATGAAAAATGCCGGCGAAATCCCTTTCGCTTTTTTTTTCATTGTTGTTTCCACAAAATTTTCTAAAATGGTCATTATTTCCCGTTTTAACTTGTGTTCGTGTTCGTTCGCTTTAGCTTTTCCCCAATGTTAAAGATTTCTTGTCGAAACAGCAGTTTTCTATTTATTTCCCGTCGAAAATGCTAATTTTCTGTCGACATTCCCCAGCAGTAAATCGTCGCTTGTTTGGTAGCATTGTTAGCTTGCAATATTTATTTATTTAGAATGTTCAATGTTTTTATAACTCCCTAAACCATGTATAAATTTTGTTTAATTCCTATTACGACGATTCCCGCCGCATCTCATTGTTTAATCAGCATTTCTTCGCAAAATCTCGATAATTCAAGTTATGCCATTTGACCTGTTCGACTGGGATTTCATTCTAAATTTTCAAATTACAATTTTAAGGGAATTCGTCGTCCGATCTCGTTCAAACAAAAAATACAGCGTTCATTTAATTCTTCTTCAACTAAATGGTTATTCAAAATTTCTTTCCGCATTTGTTGACCCCATAAAAGTCTCCAGAACGATCGAAATATACCTTCCGCGGCGCGCTGTTCTTTTGTCTTGTTCATTGATTCTAATACACGTTGTGTACATCATAGACTATAGATCTTAAATAGTTATTCTTTTGTCCACTATTGTTTTGAAGTATTCCTAGGAATAATGAAATCATTACAACAGCAACGCAATGCCATCTGCTTTGCACTCCGGGATGCCTAACGACAGGCGTGCGTCATAACCACAACAATTTTCCTTGGATAATAATGCAAACTTGACATGCTTATTTTATTCCTCACGCATAAATTCGAGACACGTCATATATCCAACCTGCTCTTACAAAACGTTTGATTGTGATAAATGACAAGTGCAGAATAAAATCCTAAAAGTTTACGTAGAAAACAATATTTTGTCGACTGGGAATGCTAATGTTTTAACAACTCGGTAGGAAGGTACAATACCACATATGCATGAATGCAATGCACTTGGGATTCAATAAATGGTGGTGTGACGTCATTTTCTCAGAATGATTGACTAGGGACCAATATGTAAGCAGGTGCCAGGGAGTCGATTTTGCAGACGTTTTCGTCAATGTTTTCTCTTGTGAAGTCAGCGTTTCCATTTAAGACTAATAGCACCATTCTTTTGGACGATGCATTGTCTTTGAAATGAGTCATACTTTGTCATATGCGTCTGTATTGATTTGTTGGGAATACTTTTGTCGACCAGTGCAAATGCAAATTTTCTTTTATTTGTTAAATGACTTGCTCATTGTCAGTGAAGCACCACAATGGTGCAGTTAATAATCAAGTGATGGGGAATTTTGAATGATATCTTTATGTAATAGAAAGAGATCATTGAAAAATGTGCTTTATGAGTTAAAAACAATAAAATTCTTTGATTCAAGAACGAGATGGTATGTAGAGTGAAATTAAAGCATGAATTAAGAACATGATAAATTTAAGACGATTCACACGGGCACATTTATTTCAAATAAGTCTGCGAATGACAGTCCAAGACAAAAATAGGTAAAAATGCATCGACTGTGTGGTAAAGAATTGAAATTTACACTATTAAACACATATTTTTTAATTTCCATAGACATACAAACGCGTCAACCATCATGAGACCCATATATTTCTTGTGATGGCGATATTTCATTTCATATTGTATTATAGAGTCGTTCTTAATGTTTGTAAATGACTGCTTTCGTGAAATGTCTCATGAGTAAATTATTTTCCATGACTTCCACCTGATTGATATATTTTATATTTTCACTACGGTTTCACAAAATATAAATGCTGCTTTAATAAAATTATGGAAACTAAAAAGAAATATTTCTAAAATTCATAATGTTAAACTTTTTACCATGACATCAAAGAATATCAAATAGCAAAGTTTCTACTTATGAACATATAATTTTAATAGTGGCTTCATTGAGATATGAGGGATAAAATTCCATCTAGGGGGGTATTTTTTTGTCTTTATTCAATTCAACTCGAGTAGCCTTATGAGAGAGTGTTTTCTTAATGGATGTCATTCAGGCTTGCCCTTATAAATCAATATAAACCGACGAAAGTTAAGAACCAAATACTCTCCCCTATACTCCATGCAGTTCTACAAGCAGAAATGAATCTAGGATACGGCAGATATGCCACGTTCCAAGGGCGCTACTGATTAGGGAGACTATTCAGCGTGATACGAATACACATGATGCAACTGCAGGGTATTATTTAGTTTTAATTTAAAAATGAAAATTTATTTTGGAAAACGGGAATAAATACAAGTTTCTAATAAAAGACATTTCAAACTTAGTCTTGCTATGTTCATATTGTACGCCATTTATGAGATTTTTTTACCTTGCTGTTGCATATCGCATCAGAAAGATGGTAATATTTCCTTATTCCTTTCATTGTATTCATAGCATAACAAAACTAGTGGGTTACAGAATGGCACAGATTTTCTCGTACTAGTTACTTTTCTAATTTCGTTCATCTGGACTAGCTTTTTAGTCGTGCCCCATCTTCTTGCCAACTACCCTTTAACTTCGTCCAAAATACATTTTTTTTTCAATTTTTCGGTTTCCTGATGGTAGAACCGTAATATGACATTAAGAATATTATAGAAGAGAAAACCCTCGTCTTGCAGGGAAATTTTCTTTGAAAAACTTCGAAAAATCGAAATTTGAAGCTCTTTTTCACAGAAAACTTTTGAGGTTTCGAAGAACTTCATTGGAATTCATTTGTAGCACTTCCACTCACATTTGCAATAATGTAAACAAATCGCTGGAAATGTGCACATTGATGGCGAGAGAGTTATTTAAAAATAATTCATTTACACCATTTTTGAAGAAGAAAAATATACAGCAAACTAGCATTTATTTCAACTTATATAATGCAATTAGCAATATTCGTAAAAAAGAAGAAAAAAATTGGAGCCTTATTTATAAGTATTCCACATTTTTGAGAGAAGTTTGAAAATGTCCCAAGGGCTTCATGTAAAGTACCCCAAAATTTAAAGAACATTTTTGAAACTTGCAGACTTTCGAGTCGAACCAGATCGACGAGGGAATATCGACTTTCGAAAAAAAGCCTACGAATAGTTTAGGCGCAAGCGTTTTTCACAAACGAACGGATGGCCATTTTCAAAGAAAAATACACGTTTACGGAATCAGGGGACGCCAAAACGTATATTTTCGTTGAAAAATCGAAATAGTTTTTCCGCAACATTACGTAACTTTCTTTTTACTACGTATTTACTCTCCCTCTCTAAACTACG
The DNA here is from genome assembly GCA_031308135.1 of Acheta domesticus. Taxonomy (NCBI): domain Eukaryota; kingdom Metazoa; phylum Arthropoda; class Insecta; order Orthoptera; family Gryllidae; genus Acheta; species Acheta domesticus. The sequence continues at coordinate 17,937,247 of JAHLJT010009436.1, read as the reverse complement.
TATGTATATGTACGTATACGAGAAAGTAAAAATGTAATTATTTTTAAAAAGTAATGAATTGGATACACATTCAATTAAATAGTTGGGTTGAAAATGAAATCACTCTACAAAAACATCGAAAATTCTTTGTATTAAGTTTTCCCGTTTAAATTCAATGATCACACCACAGAGGACTAAACCATAATATGGAATAAAACATAAAATAACATCGCTTAAAAATTAAAATAGCATAGTGGTCGAAATTATTTAGACTTTATGTAATTGTTTGTTATTTAAACAACATGTTTTCTGATTTCGTCAATAGTCGCTGAAACGCTTTTCCCTGCGCCAGCAACGGCCGTGCTTCACAGCCTGGGGAGCGGCGTTGGCAGCCGGATGCAGGCTGGGCCGCGCCGCGGCGCGCGGCTCGCGAGGGTTATCGCCGAATATCTCGGCGGCGGCGGCGGCGGCGGCGGCGGCGGCGCGAGCGGCGCGTGGGCGGGAAGGTCGGCGGGACGCCGAGAAAGGCCGGCCGGCGCCGAGCACGGCGCGGTCGCACGCGCGCGCCCCTCCGCGTCATCGGCCGCGGCGGCGAGACGGGCACCGCGTGCAAATACAGGACCAAACAATCCCTTCGTCTTCGCCCGCGAAACCAACTTTCTATTTCTACAGGTAAATTGGGGACCAAATCGACCTAGGTAAGGACGCGGACTGAATAAGCAGGTAAGGTGGTCGCCACCGCCCTCTTAACTGCTGCTGTCCAGCGTTTCCTTGTGCCTTATTGAAAATCTTCCACACTCGCTACTGTATGAAAATAAAAAGCAAAGAAAACACTGGAAGAGTGCCCAAATTTCATGTTCAGCTTTATAGAACGTTGGCAGAGAAAAAGGAAGAATATAAACATCGCAAGATCAGCAGAATTCATTTAATCAACGAATGATTCAACTGCATGAAAACCAACTTTAACCAAACCATATTTCGAAAGAAATATGCCAGTCCTAAGTCGGAAAAAGTGGGGAGTTGTGTTTTAAAAGTAAGCAGGTAAGGCTCTGAAAATGCTCTTTGAAAATGAAGGGTCACGTCCCACTTTTACCTGGAAGGCGATGAAGTAGTTGGTCCCCAATTTACGTATGCCCTTCTCTGGGTCGGTCCCTAATGTACTCATGGGTTTAACTCTTACTTTCTCTCTGGCTCTCAATTTACATACGCCGGAGACAGGGGACTCCCGCCGCTGCTGCAGAGTTTGGCTAAGTCGACCGGTTATGCTTCGATTATCCTTCGATTTAAATCGAGAGGCTTCTCAAATACGATCAGCTGGATGCGGCTATCCAATAGGATGCTTCGTTAAGTCTTAAACTTTTCATTTTACAGGTCGTGATAGAATAATCGCTTCCTATCTGATCACATTAGTTCGTCCTACATTTTAATCGGAGTGTAGGATCACTGTCGGATTTAATGAATAAAGCCAGATTTCTGATTCTGATTGAGACACACAAAACAAACAGAAAACGCTGCTCCACGGCTAGAAATTTAGCAATAGAAATGATGGGGTTTCCAACCCCAATGTTGATGTAGTTTCTGACTTCACTGTGTATCCCAACCCAACCACATTTTACTTTCCAGCTTCTACCTTAGTAAGAAGAGAATGTATTGTAATCCTCTGCCGGAAATCGGAGAATTTTTGGTGGACTCTAGTAATGAAAACGTGAATAAATCTTGTTCATATATCTAGTAAATTACTTCCTCTAACGCATTGTGTAGTCAGAATCCAAGTTTTGTGGGTCTTTGATTCCTAAAAATATTTCGACAGCAAAGTTCGTCCGCCTGTAAAAGCTAAGCCCCAAACCGTTCGGTCGATTTTCTCCAAAATCGATATTCCTTGTTCAATCTAAACGAGCTCAGTGCGCTGCGAGTTTGTAACAGATATTTTGATTTCTGATGATACTTTAATGAAAAGTAAAGCCTCAAAAACATTTTCAAAATTTTCTCAAAAAACGACTTCAAATATTTTTGATTAAACTTTGTTCGTATAGCAGAAAGGACGCTCAATAGGGAAGATCTCATATTGGATGAAATAGCTGATTTTTAGAAAAGTTTTTTTTTGGCGTCTTCCTAAAGCTAAAATATTGAAGACAGAGATTTTTTCCTCAATAGAGACTGTTTATTAAAGACAGATTGAAATAAAGTCAAGATCAATTTTTCGAAAATTTGTTTAGTTTTCGCGTAAGTTTGCGTGAAACGTAGGCAAATTTTATTTTTCTAAGCCATGATTTCCTCAAAAATGGCCCCAAATTTTGTTTCGAAATTTTCACCTCGCGTGCATCAAAGAACTGAAAAATGGCCCTATTCTCAATTCCGGCCAACTATGGATTTTCGAAAATTGCAAAGTTATGACATTTCAAAATAATATAATTGAAGATAGAGTTTAAAAAAAATTTTTTTCTGAAAGATCAGCTCTTTAAAAAAATATAAAGTACAATTTTTTGGAAAAACGAGTAGTTGCTTGAAATTTACGCAGTTTTTAAACAATAATTTTCTCAAAAACCGCTCCAATTTTTTCTTTGAATTTTCTCTTCGCATGAATCAAAGAACGGTAAAAATATGCTGCTAGTCCCATTTTCGGCGAACTCTCCATACTTTCAAATATTGCAAAATAATGAACATTAGAAAACTACAAAATTGAAGATAGTTTTTGACTTAAAATCTGTTCTAAAAAGTTAGTCATCAAAAAAAGAAATGTACAATTTTTTGAAAAATCTAGGGGGCTTTGCGTAATTTCTGCTTGAAATTAATGAAATATGGAAGTGTATCACCTACTATGAGCCACTAAACTGTTCCAGATATCCAACAATGATGTTCATGGTACAAGTTACGTACACCATTGAGATGTTGTTTTAAATATTTTTAGTTTTGAGAAATTGAACCATCTTCAATTTTTTAAATGGAACTATATATCGAATGCTAGCATACTGGTATTTTCTTGGTGGCTGAGAACACTTTTGCGGGATGAAGCATTAAGTTAACATTTTATTATTGAGAAGTTGAAAGTAATTTCGTTTATGATTAAATATCTTTTATAATGTGGATTATATGTGACAACGTTTCACGACCCAGTTATGACCACATCAAGCAGAAAACTAGAAACACATAAGGAGTCCCATTAAAATTCAATCCTAATTTTAAAATATTAAGACAGTAATTATGAAGAATAATTAAGTAATAGTTAATAAGGGGTTATTTGGTTATTTAGGAGTAGTTATTTAATTAGTTAAATAGTAACAGGGTTAGTTCTTTACGAGGTAATACTTGTATAATATTTCACGCGGCGTTGACATCCGATGCTGCGATATGCCCGTTTGAGAAGTTCTTCCGAGAATTTCATCATTGGACGGCCACATGGATGGGAGAGGGATAAAATAAGGACGTTTTATGTACTTAACGTTGATGTTATAATTCCTCTCCGTTCAATAAAATGGTACATTCGCCTATATTACAGTAGGGAAGATTATACATATAGGTATGTATAAGATGGGCATCACGTAATGATCCGTTAGTTTCGTATGCATTTATAAGGCGAGGTATTGGACAGCCTTCAGTTTGATTGCGAACTGAAACTGAACAATAATGAAATAAAGGCAGATAGAGAAAAATAAAAATAAACGTCAAAACGTTGTTATATGCGAAAAGATAATATCAAAACGATGTTATATGCGAAAACTCCACCAACCGAGCAAATAAAAAGATTCTAAGTCCTGGACATGGAACGTTCTTGCCACTAAGAGCAGGAGGTCTCCTTACAGACCTCACAGAGGCCCGGACAACAAATATTTATGCATGAAATGATGTATTTATGTATTAAGAAGCGTTTTCCGCCATTACCTCAATTTGAGGTAATGGAAGATCATTTTGTAGCAATTAGAGTATCTTTAAACATTTTATTCGAATGAAACATTGTTCATTAAATGTTCCTTGATGGGTGCAATTGTTTGTTATTTTTGATTCATGAACAATCTTTAAGGGGTGAATAATACATTGAAAAATAAATCGTTAATAATATATAATCGTTTAAATAAAACCTCCAATATAAAAATCAATAACGTACTTTCTCTTCACTCCTTACGCTCGGAGATTCGGAACACGGCCGTAGTTTCCCCTGTCATGGTGGCGGAAATGTAACCATATTACTATTGGTTTTGAATTCAATAAATTTATAAAAACTCCATAATGTGCGCTGCTGATAAAAAACACAAATATTAGAAAAGCAAGAGGATAGATAAATTAGCTCTGAATTACGCCCTTCTTCAATAGATCTAGTTTTCCGTGGTTTCTCCGGTCAACACCAGGCGAGTGCCGGAGCTGTACCCTAACAAACGGGCCACGGACCGCAGGCGATCTTTCCTTCCTCTTCCTTGTCCTATCCTCACTCCTTACACACGGACTTTCACTAACATGCACTACATTACCACACATGCCGGGAGACCGATCGGGAGCTTACAGCTTGTCCCGGCTGGGGCGGTGCCCCGCTGGTGGGTGGTGCCTTGTTGGGGGGAACCCCTCTTGTCGACGGTTGGTCGGCGCCGGATCTCGCCATTCAGCGGGGGAAGATCACCCAATGAAAAAATATGCACTACACCAACGAGGCTAATGACCTCTGTAGTTGACGCGCCCGGAATCACAATCCAACAGATCCAACATCAATCCAACAGATCCAACATCAATCCAACAGATCCAACATCAATCCAACAGATCCAACATCAATCCAACAGATCCAACATCAATCCAACAGATCCAACATCAATCCAACAGATCTTCATTGTGCAAAACGAACGTTGACCGAGGGAAGGCTTGGGCGCAAAGCTCTTCTCGAAATACGTAATTCCACTTAACGATCTGCAGTCAGTTTGAGATTACGGGCTTGGTAGTTTCATTCTTTAAGTAATCAGATTTCAAATTTAGTGTATTAAAAACCAAAAATAGATTACATCAAAGTCATTTACACCTCATGTGATTAAGTAAAATCTTCTCCCCAATTTGTGTAGAATGTTTTCTGGTGAAATCTTAACATGTCGGCCTTCCTTCGAAAGGAAATTCTGACCCAGGCCCTACTGCAGAAGATACTCGTCAAGCTGGAACACATGAAAATTTAATGAACAAACCTGCGGAATATCTGATTGCTGGACCAGTCGGATTGGTGAAGTTCTTGTTACAAGCGATGTCGACACCAATTAGAAAGATATGATTTATCACGTCATCTGGGAGGTACGATATTATAAAAGCATCACATATGATATTTCCATTTTCAGTTTTCATCTAATTTTTAATTGTTTCCGCTCTCATATTACAAAAATCCAGTCACAAAGGTCCTTCACTTTATTGGAAAATAATATTCACATGCAATTTTGAGTAAACGATGCAAATACGATTAACTACAAACTAATTACTCTGGTCAACATAATATTTTTTGTCTCACCAGTACCACTAGGTGCACTTAATGAAGTTTGCATCTGATATTGAAATATGCATGGGAGATTTCTCTATCGCCCACAATTTGTTTGCTATTTTAATTCTTTTAAATATTTGTAAACGTTTTCGTCTAGCTTATTGTCAAGTAAAATGTGCTAGAGCATTGTAAATATGATGGAACCAAATGAGCAAACTCAAATGGGAGTGTTGCCACTGTTGTGCATGTTCAGACATTTGTAAACATGTACAAATGTGACCTAGAGTAGTACATATTCATTAGTACAACACCAGTCATGAGATACTTGTGAACCAATGAACACATCATTGTCAGTGCTTTGTGTGCCTGAATTATTTTGTATTTCATATTTACATATTTATTTATTTTAATTAGTCGTTAGTTACAAAATTCCTACAATTTGTTTAAATAATCCTAACAATTGTTGCCATGAATGTGGTGAATTGAAGCTCAAGTCCCAAAGGCGAAACCGTATTCATGTCAAAAAGTGTAATGAACTTTATTTTGGATGTAAAGTGAGTGACCAAACAAGGGCCTGGGCCTCTGTTGTTTGTGTTCTAGTCTTGTCATTGCATGGAAAAGTGGCACCCCCCACAGGCCATTTGCTATGATTTGGAGGGTGTCCAATATCACTCCTCTAACTGCTCTTTGAAGTCTTTTCAGGGAAGCCACAGCCACTGCCCTCTCCGTGTCCGCCCTCATCCGCATGTCTACGTCTCGATTAAGTCCTTTCGGAGCACACGGCTGAGGGGAGCAGGCGCGAAACCGCACTTTCTCTCTGCGTACGAAATTCACGTGATAAACTCACGGCTATAGGAGCGTGCGCCAGATCTTGTGCTGCGAACAAAGCAGATCTTATTATTCGCTCGGTTTTCTCGCCAGTTGAGACCGTTGCCGCCGCCCCCGCTCCACTCCCTCACAGCCCCCGCCCCAGTACGCTACCGCCGACGCCACAGCCGCCCCCGCACGTCCCCCTCGCTGCACCGCCCCTTCCTCGCCACCGCCGTTGCCCCTACCGTCCCCGCCCCTACACCGCCACTGTCGCCGCCCCCGCCATCGCACCGCCCCCGGCCGCTCCCCCTTCTCCGCCTTCAACAGCGCCCCCGCCGTTGCCACTACCGTCCCCGCTCCCGCCACCACACCGCCCCCGTCCCTGACCGCCACTGTCGCCGCCCCCGCCTTCGCACCACCACCGCCCGCTCCCCTTCCCCGCCTTCACCGCCGCCCCCGCCGCCGCCGGCGCGTCCTAGTGCGCATCCGCCGCGAGGTCGTGCGCGGCCGCCGCCGCCGCCGCCGCCGAGTCACGAGCGTGCTCTCGCGCTGCCCCGTCCGACGCCCCCCCCCGCTGCGCCCTCCTCAGTGACGTCAACATCCCGCGCTGAACTGCCCCGATCGGTGTTTCGCGTGTCTTTAGACGGAATACTGAGCGTCTGCCGCAAGGCGCTCGCTGGCCTGCTGCTCTAGAACCGTTGAATGGTGTCGAATGCGTCATGACACGTTTCGTGGGTTGGTTCTGTACTTTTTCGCGTTCGTTTCTTGTGTCTACACTTGTAGGGAAAAGGCTATGAGGTGTGGGTAATTTTCTATTTGCATGGAATAGACATACACAGGAGAAGATATTTGTCAGTTTTTTCATAAATGCAGACATTTCCAGCAAATGGGTACTTCTTTCTGTACCCTCGAAAGAGAGTACATCAAACTATAAATAATATAATAAGGGACATAAACGAGGGTTCCTCCGCTCTGAAATCAACGTGAAGCCCTTCTGAGCACAATCCATCGGAAGTACAAGAGACAACTGTGTATGTTCGTGGCAGAATTAGAGACTGGCTCTTCGGACAGAGGTGTGGAATCGGACTTAAACGCCATCCCGTTGCACTTCAATGCACAGGAACGAGAATTGACACACCTTAAAACCTACGGCGAAATCCGAATCCGCAACTCTTGTAACAAAAGCAAAGAATGGGCACACACGCTCTTCAACTCAGCCATTCTTCCATAGTTGAGTACTTACGGCAAAGCTATTGTTGAATTCCTTTTTCGTATTCAATTTCATTGGTCAACTCATAAAACACAATTCAAAAAACCTGACTTCTTGTTACCATCAACTTCGTAGGTTTCAGCACTTTCATCTCATTTGTGTACATCACTATGTTTGCCGAGAAAGTGAGTAAGCGTGCTTCTTTCCGAAATGTACTTTCTAGACCCTTGATATGTAACTATATTTAACTCCGGGGTGAAGACTATTTTAAATTAATTTTTAATTCTTACTAATATGATACCTTTCTAATAGTTTATTAACAATGTGAACTGAATATAAACGAATTACTGATATTTTGCATCAGTTAAGGAGTGTACATCACCTCAAGAGAGGTATACGAAATAGCCAAGGGGAACTTTAAAGATTGCCTATTATTCACCTATTCGCCTATTATTAGCCTATTATTCACAATGCCAAAAATAACGTATATAAAAACTGCAGGTTTCTTTGCGATATCATTAGTCTCGGAGTCATAAACACTGGGTAGAAATCGGAAAACGGGGGAGCCCGAAATCCTTCACCAATCGTGCTTCATGAATAACACACGATTCTAGTAGTAACAGCCTGAGCAGACGAGATGGGTAAACTGGGGAATACCACAGAAAGTTTTCTCCGCTCGGAGAGTTGTGAGGGTACTGTTGTAAAGGAAGGAGTAGCTACACGATGAACAAATGATTGAAGGACCTATCCATCTGAAACAATGAGCAAACGATTGCTAAAGAAAATATTGTCAGAATGTACCAAGGCCGCATAATATATACAACACCGATAGTATAGCGTGCCAGTAGTCTCAGAAGTGGCACATTGCTGGTAAGAGTGCTTGCAACAGAAATTATGTTGGTAGCAAGAACTGCAGCTTGAAAGCGTAAATTGCATATTCACCACAATCATAATAGTGCAATGCTGGAAGTGTTGTTCCTTTCTATTGATTCCCAGTGATCTGGTTGCTACCAATATAAATGCAATTTTTAATAGGGTGCTCTGATTAGACTCAGTACGGAAAGACTTTCCTGGTGCACTGAAGTTGTGTAGAAGACAATAGTAAAATATTCGTATTTTTCGAACGAGACGTTATATCCTCTGATCAAGTCTAGAAGAAGCAGGGTAAGAATAAACGTAATTAACTACTGTCTATGCACTATCTTTCAATCTCATTAAAGTTGAGATGAGGACTGTCGATTTCGTGAACAACAATTTTTTTTATCCAGATCGCTTTTAGCAGCAAAATCAAGAACATTGAGTGGAATTAAAGAAGAAACAAAAAATGTTTTCAAATAGAAATCATTTTTACAAATACGGTTAAAATATGTAATATATGTTAAAATATTGGGACGTTTGTGTAAAAAATAATTTGTTTTTGTGAAAGTGAACTCTATAAAAATAATCGATTACAAATTATAATCCTCTATTTAGTATAATCCGTGCAAACATTCCATAATTTGCAAAAAGGTTTTAAAATTGAAAATAGCTTGACTGTGGAACCCTACTTCAAACGACCAGGCTCTGAATCGCGTTAAATCATACACGCGTACAAATTCTTAATGCATAAGTTGACTTTTGATTTTTAACACATTCTGGTCGTACCCTCCGTCCGATTTCTTTTCCACCACAGGACATAAGCTGTTTGGATAGATTTGAAAAAGTATAGCTCCTAAACACATGATGAAATTCTGATGAAACACATGATTATTTATTATTTCAAACAAACAATCTTCTTATTTAATATGGCGCCTAAACGTTTGTTTAGATATGTAGTTTAGAAGATTTTTTAAATATAAATAAATTGAGTCTAAAATTGTTTCACGTGTATATTTTAATACAATTCTTACAAATTTTGTTTATATTAAAGCATTTTAAATAAGACTATATTATTATGTAATTAACTATTAAAGATAACTACATTTTTCACAATAGATTTCTTTTGTGATAATTTTGAAAACAATCTGGCATGTCACATGCAGAACACAAGCACATCTGTGTCCCAGGGTTATTTATTATCGAACTTTAATGGCAGCAAACAAAATCTAGAATAGTTTTCATGATATGCATTAGAATAGGAACTAGCACGAATGGTCAGCGAACTGAGAAATGCGTTTTTCGATGCAAAAATTCAGTACAAATCGCACGCATGTATATTCGCGTCATAAATTAAGATGAACTTTAATTTACCTTCATTTAAGGCGAATCTTACACCTACAGGCAACGCCCCAATGTAATAAAATTCTAAGATACTGAATAAGCAGTGTCGGTTCATTGATAAAACGCTGAAAATGCCATGTTTTTTGCTTAGGAACACTAAATGTAGATACGTTTTCTTCCTTCCCAAACATCATATATTCCATGTTTTTTTAACGTTAATAATGAAATTGGTATTGTGCAAGAGTAAATAATCTTGTGTTCAACGTTTAATAAAAAAACGAAAGTCTTGGATCGTTGTGATTAAATTGAACACAGCAAAAATCGATTTTAAATAGACTAGCGGTGAATATACAGGACTTAGATAACTGTTTGAAAAGTGAATATAATTCGTGTCAATTCCTTTCATTAGATTATTTTAGCACAGATCTCGAGTTCCAGATCGCATCTGTTAACCTATGCTTCGGAGTAAGGGCTCCCAGAGGAAGTAGCTCCCCAAAAATATCAAAATAAGGTACAAAAGGTCTCAATTACATCGGCCCCATCTGTAATCCTTGGCCCTCTCCAATCCCTCACCATTTCTTCCACCCCTCTTCCCCAAAAATCTTGTCTCCACGAAAACACAAAATTCACCTGCTCCCTCAAAATTCGTGACTCGGGACAGGAAAACTTAGTTTCAAAGGCCTAGGACGCATTGTTTCCGAGTTATGGGCGATTATAAGAAGTGTTGAAGTAACATGTTATTTACATCATAATCCGCACGCTTAAATCTGGATGCAGAGAGCAGAGAGTAATTCCCTATCCAGTAGTAGCACACTTGCAGGTTTTTGTGTCAATGGTTTCTTATAAATTGTCAAAAATCTGCCTTTGGCGAAGAGAATATTGGGAATAAGCAATTTTTTTTCGCCTTTCCTACCGAGTGGGGTACCAAGAAAACTTGAATCTCCGAAAATGTAACAGAACGTTCAAGAGACATGATTTTGTAGATCCGGCCTAAGCAGCCATTGGAGCTCCTTGCGAGGCGAAGAAAATAGAGTTTTAAGGGCCTAGGATGCAGTGTTTTTGAGTTACGCACAATGCTAACGCGTGTTGCAGCCTGTCGCGTGTTGCGGGTTGCTTGTGTGCCTGCTGACTCCTTTACAGCAAACGCGACAAAATTATAATATCTCGTCTTTGATCCTTCCTGGGGGTAATCACTCATCTAGAAGTGGCACATTTACGGGGCTTTGCATCGGTGCAAACGCCACATCTACGGCCGCACAGAAGAAAATGTTTTCTGGCAAACTGAAGCACGGAACTTATCAGAAGCATCTATTCACGTTTCCTTTATTTAGCTGCACTCGGAAAGAGCGCAACGCGAGCTGAATGAGCTCTATGCAATTTAACAATATGAACCTATGGTGTGACGGTGTACCTTTAATCTTGGCCGGAAGCGTCAAAATCGTGTCTCGCCGTAAGCGAAGCGGCGCTCGCGAGCGGAAGTGCGCTGTGGGCGGAAGCGGCGCCTGGGAGCACATCGCGCAGCGCCATCTGGAGGAGAGGAATGGAAACTCGCGTCTCCCGAGCGGCGAAACAGATAATCCTCTAGCGAAATAAACGTATGGAAAATAATGCTTTGCGCCGAGGGCAGAAACCGGGAGAGGTGGTCCAGGGCATCAACTGTCACTGCAGTGCCTCTGACCGGGAGGTCCTAGGTTCAAGTCCCGACGGTGGCAGGATTTTCGACACAAGCTTGTCAGCTAGGTCGAATTCAGTCGCTGTCTGGAGGAGAATTCCAGCGGCCGGCTGCTCTGATGGGTAGTTTTCCGTGGTTTCTCCGATCAACACCAGGCGAATGCCGGAGCAGTACCCTAAGAAATGGGCCACGGACCGCGCGCGATCTTTCCTTCCTCTTCCTTGTCCTATCCTCACCCTTTACACACACACACACTAGCATGCACTACACTACTGTAAATGCCGAGTGCCAGTCAGGAGCTTAGAGCTTGTCTCGATCAGGCGTTGCCCCGCTGGTGGGAGATACCCGTTTAGGGAAACCCCGCTAGTCCATGGCAGGTCTCGCCATCCAGCGGGGGAAGATCATCGCCACCTCCCGTGGAAAAAAATCATGCACTGCACTTACGGTACTAATGGCCTTAGCTGTTGACGCGCCAGGAATCACTAACAATCAATCAATTGGAGGATGGAAATGGATGGACGAGGATACATGTGAAAACTGGAGTCAGAAAAAGCCAAGCGGTAAGGATGAAGAGGCAGGTGAGTGATATAAAGTTCAGCGGAAGCGCAGAAAAGGGCGGAGAAAGAGAGAGAGAGAGAGAGAGAGAGAGAGAGAGAGAGAGAGAGAAGCGTTAACGACACCACTTTCGGCTTCCTAGAATGGATGCAGCGTGACTGGCAGCTGAGTTCAGATCCTATCGTAAAGCCTATTCCGGAGAGCGACGTTCTCCGCAGTTGTGATCGCTCGCCTGGGAAGCAGTTCGCGAATATCACGAGATAGTGACGGAATGGAAATGACTCGATAACAAGATCAATATTGAATAGAATTTTTTACGCCGAATATTGATTTTCTAAAACAAAAATCTATTAGAAAAAGTTGATTTTTCCACAAAAGAGGAAGACAAGTCTGGTTCTCACACATTGTAGCTTACATCTCCCTTATTTCAAAAACGCGTTTTTACACATCTGATCTACAAGTAAAAGCGTCATTAATGGTAAATATAATGCTAATAAATAAATCAAACGCAACTGAGCTCTTTATAATAGGCAATTAATATTCAGAAAGACAGCAGGTGTAAATTACGAACAAGACAAACGTTTTACGACTATTAAATCTTGAACAATATTGGAAACTCTGGAAAAACATATTACAAAGATGGTGAGTCAAATGCAAATATTTTTGTACCTTAAATGTATTAAATTCTGCATTCTTAAGCAAATACATCAAGCCAAAAACTAAAATCACAGTTTGTTATAAATTTATACTTCATTTTCACAGAAAATTAACATTTTCGCGACAAAACAGCAGAAAATGGTCACTGAAACCGCGGGATTTACGTAAAATAATATCTTTTAATTCCTCTCTCCCTACCTTCAAAGGACTGAGATTTTGTTTCACGCCAAACGCTGTTTATTGAATATTCTCTTTTGCTTCCAGACTGCAGAGATGACGCACTAATAGATCTTCTATTTTTGGAAACATATCTTGTTTCTTTGCACTACACGAATAAGGAGAGTCAATCATTTAATAATCTCACAAATGAAGTTTCTCGCTTATTCGTTCATGTGGGTCTCTGAAAATTTTCAGAGAAGAATAGACATTCAAACAATAGATTCATATAATGTATAATAATTTACTCTTCTTACAACACTTATCAAAAGCTAATAGTATTTTCTTATTTTATTTTCAATATATTACACTTCATATATTTTAACACTATTCATGTACAATACTTTTATTTAGTTTATTTATGGTTTTATTATCTTATATATTATTATTTACATTATTATTATTTTTTATAATTTATATTATTATTTACTTAGTTTATATTCTAAACTAGGTTCCTCTATTATTTACTGTATTCATCATAGGTGAATATTGTTTCCATTTTACTCAGATCATGTTTATACTCCTTCAAGAGAAAGCAATGTCAGTCTATTACTACGTATAATCTAGATAAGAGCATCAAGGCAACTCCTCCCTCGTCTGCACTCGGAAACCTAATATGGCTTCGATTAACAGTTAAAAATCAATGAATTTTTTTCATTTTGAATCATGAGAGATTTTCATAGTTGCCCTCTACTTTTATCGATAAACCAAATCAATTAATTCACGAGATTCCAAGTGACAAATAAATGAATGAATGTCGGATAAATGTAAATTCATTGGAGAATTTTCAAAGCACAAGTAGTATTTCACGAATTAATTTTTATAAATAGAATAAAAATATAGAAGACTGAGATGAAGAAGAAAACAGGAGGGAGGAAAGTGAAAGGAATGTCTGGGGAGGAGAAAAAGGAGAAGAAAAATAAAATAAGAAAATATTAAAAAAGATAAGAAATAAGGAGTTTAAGAGTATGGAGTAGGAAACAAAGTCTGATTGATTAGTGATCCCGGGCGCGTCAAATGATAAGGTTATTGGTCGCGAAAGTGCAGAGCATGCTTTTATCGCGGAACGGGACGGTGGCCTTCCCCCGCTGGCTGGCGGAGGCTGGTGCCGAACTGCGCCGCCTTGGGGGGATTTTCTCCACTCAGGTGTCACCCACAAGTCTCGTCTCCCGACAAGGGTGGTAGTGTACTGCCTGTGAATGTATATGTAAGTAAGGAGTGAGGATCGACAAGGAAAGGAAGGAGAGATCGCGCGCAGTCCGTGTCCCATTTGTAGAGCACTGCTTCGGCATTCGCCTGTTATTGATCGCAGAAACCACACTTTCCCGGCACGCTGTATTAATGACACTTCTAGTGCCTGGAAGGTGATAATTAATATACAGTAATCCCTCGACATCCCCGAATTCGCTATTCGCGAGTTCCGAACATTCGCGATTAGAGAAAAGCTACCGGTTTTAACATTCGCGACTTCGACATTCGCGAGTGTGTCCTTTGGTCGTACTACATTTTTTTGAAAGCGGGCACATTTCATTTCCTTTATCAGAATCTTAGATCTCGGCAGATGTCGGAGCTCAAAATATCACTTCGGCAAAAACTTCAAAGATGAAATGTCAATTCACATTTATAATATAATACAACTGTAAAATAATCCAATTCAGTTGCGTCAAATTGGAGGTAAGGGTTTTGGCCAAATAAACAGTAAAACCATATAGTATCTGTGCAACGCTCATTATTATGAACTCACAGTAGAGGAGAAATCATGAGTGAAGAAAACTTCGTCGATAGTAATGAAGTAATGGATGCGGAACTGCATCCTGGAGCAACTTCAATTTCAAAACTGTTAATTGCGTTCTAAAATAAACAAGCTCTGGTGAAACTGACATTCGAACATGATTCGAAAATGGAAATAACTTCGAAATTTAAGGGAGAATAGAAGTAGCAACTCTTCCATATTTGGATATTAGAACAACGAGGAGGGTGATGAAACAAAGAAAAAAATACCAAATCATATATCCAATCACTTTCAACTTTGAAATAAGTTTCAAACATTGTATTTCTTCATTTCTAGATGTTAATTATGAATTTTGTTTGTAGCAGCGCTTACTCAGTTCTACTGTAATTGATTGTCAGATATTTGTTCTTTCTTTTTTAAACAGTTTTTCGATATTCAGGAACCTAACCCACCTTTCTTCCTTAAAAGATAGACTCAACATTCGCGGATTTAACATTCGCGATGTTTTTTGAGAACGTAACTCTCGCGAATGTGGGGGGATTACTGTATATTTAAGAAACAAAAGTGACATTCGATTTTGCGGCAGGCCGACAGGTCGATTCTACACGGAAAATAAAATCACTTTCACCACATGTGTCACACATATTTTAGGCAAACTCACTGACTTTTGTCTCGTATATTATTTCAGTAGTTTCCCTTCCCTTTGCGGCTCTCCCACGCACCTATCTTTTTAATGAGGTTTGTAAAGACAATTTCACGGAGACCTGACGAATTACACTTTGACTTTAAAAATATGAAGGATTTGTTTAAAAAACGCATATAAATATTCATATAAAATGCAACTCGCATCGCACGTCAGGATATTTGAATCTATATCGTTAAATTACTCTTAAACGAAGCGTTCTAGGGCCTTAAAAACTAAAATTTCGAGGCCAAAGGCACCAAAGAAACGTTTCTCACACCGAAATCTACAGCATGATATTTTTTTTAATTACTTTATTTTTAGTCCCATCAACAGCTAAGGTTATTAGCGACTACAATTATACAATTATAATTTTATCCATAATTATATTAATAAAAATATCTTTATATATATAATTAACATTGTATGGCAACATATATTTTATATAATACATAACTTAATTGTACAATATCATCATATGTCATTAAAGACGTTACAATTTTCACAAAATTTGAGCACTTGGTTCTGATATTTGGTCGAATACCATAAGGTATCTAAAGGTTTATTTAGATTAGTAAATTTTCTTTCATTATTGAATTTAGGGCAGTTTTCTATTATGTGGTAAATTGTTAAATTAGTGTTACAATTATCACAAAGTGGAGGGGGTGTTTTGGTAAATAAGTAGAGATGGGTTAATTTGTGTGGCCTGATCTTATTCTGGACAGTGCGACTTGTCCTCTTCAGTTGAGCTTCTTAGAAGTTGTAATATTAAAAAAGTTATTAATTTGGCTGTGGAGTCTACTTGCTTTACATTCTTTCCATTGTTATTCCATTTTTGTGCCATGCATTTTTCTACTGTTCTCAATTCATCATAGGTAGTATGCATGATGTTATGAATATTATTCTCCTTCCGTAGGTCTATTAAAGTTGCAGAAATTTTCCCTGTTATATCCTCTGGAATTTTAAGTTGAGGTGGAAGACAAGCAACAATAATACTTATTCCAGCAGATTTAATGTGGTAATATTGTTCTTGAATCATTTTAGCCATTTCAGTATTGGAAATTTTGTTGCAGGATTGTTGTATGACTTTCAAGGATTTTGTGAAAAGAATGATTTTAAAGGAGGATAACTTTTCAGAAACTTTTAATGCAGTCAGAAAGGCATAGGATTCTCCTGAATTGGGACCGATGCTTTGGGGTAGAAAGTATTTGTAGGTAGTGTCAGGGGTGTGCACTGCGATATCAGTTCCTTGTTCCTTTTTCTGGCATTCGATGTAAACTCGGCAGTAATCTTTATATTTGAGTTATTATGGTTGTATGGTTATTTCTTTAACTTGCTTATTCCATTCTTCTTTGGATGATTTGATGTTCATCTGTGCGTTAGTCTGAGAGAGGTTACTGTTTTTTAATTCTAAGAGGGACAAATCAGAAATGAGCGGTGGTATAATCCATGGCGGAATTAAGAAATTTCTCTGTTTTTCCATTCTAGTAATATTCACCTCGAGGTTTGAGAGAAGTTCTCTTGTTCTGTAATGTAAAGGCTTACATCTGGGATTAATATTCTTGATAATACTCTGAGATGGAAAAATGTCGTTGTAATGAAGTTTGGGGAAGAAGCGGCTCTAATGGCGTACTTAATAGTTGTTACTTTTCCGCGATGTGATAATTGAGGTTCTTTGGCTTCAACTAATATGCTGCCTATTGGACTAATGAAAAAACATACAGTGCAAATTCATAGACACATGTGATGGATGGAGTCTAATTTCTTCAGTGCTGTTTTGCTGGCAGATCTTGTTGACTATTACATTACATTTTAGCTGGTTCGACGCTTCTCGATTCTACCCCACCTATTCAGAGCCTGTAGAATCTGCAACTGGGAGTGAAATAACTAATTACTTGATATTCTATGTGTTTGAATTACACGAGTGTACCTCTTTGCTCGATAATAAACTTAAATAAGAATAGTTTGTATTTATAAATATGTATTATATTGTTATCAATTACGAGGAGACATATAGAACAAGTGACGGAGGATAAGAATGTCTTGAAGAAAAATATATATTACAGGCTTAATATGGAAATGGAAAAATAAGAAAGGGTAGGGTATAGCTAGTACTTTTTTAATTCAAGTATACAAATTACTTAATGCTACATTAAGGTCAGCAGTAACTAATGCGGACAGACGAAAGTATTTTGTTTCCTTGGTTGCATTTGTATTTCTACCTGAACATTTTAGTATCGTCTCACCTTAGCAATAATTGAACTTTCAGCACGCGATGCACACCTTGAAAGAACAGCTTTTACTAGGAGGTGTCTATGAAAAATAATGGATAATTTGTCTTTGTTTTGCAATAGTGTGCATTTTTGCACGATATTGGCTGAAATTTCATGAGTGGCTTAGATCAATAATTTTGATTGAAAATTATTTGTTATCCACTATTACTATGCTTATCTATCAGCTATACTATGCTTACAATGCATATCAGACGAAACTTTTAACATTGCTATAGCGTGTATGTAGAGGTGTGAAGCAGCAAAGTCTGTTCAAAGAAACAATTCTTTAGATTAAATTTTCACTTTTCTACATCTTAGTTTCGACCTTCGCCAATAACCGCAAACTCGCAATAAGTCCAGAGTCTTTCTATTTCATGGAGGCCACATCGGACCGAAGAATCAACCCATCGGCAGGCTTTGAATGTGCGAGTGAGACAATATTTGGGAAAGATGGAGTGTGCACGATCTTCAGTCCATAAGTACTCGTACAGGCCGGTATCGGTCAAAATGAACATTAAACATTGTATTGCTAATACACTATTACCTAGTGAAATTAGAAACTCAGATTGCGCTTACTTAATTTGAGATATGAAAATTAAATTATATTGAAGCAAATCATGTAATGCCTTATTTTCTCAATATCTTGAGATAAAGACGAATTAAACGAGGCATTTTGCAGGCTTGTATATGCTATGGTTCTCTAACAATTTTATCCCATTACCGGAACAAGACCAGAAAATAAGATAGACATAAAATGAAAGTTTAGAATAATGTTCGATCTTTTATGAAGAAATTACTTTTTAAGTTTTAGTTATATTATGTTGGTGTAATTAAAACAATATAAATTACCTCCATCCTAATTTTTTGCTTACGTTTGTCGCATTGTTACAAGCAATTATTAAATTTCAGAGCAAAGTAAAATGTTTTAAATTTTTAAAAAAAGTTCATGGACCTTAATTACGAAACTAACATTAGGAAATCATTGACATCCAACAAAACAAAATCACAACATGAGCGATTCATTCAATTTTCAACAAAAAGTGTAAATGCAAATACCTTGTAAATTAAATGTTCTTTTAACTGATTTCATAACACACTCGTACCACATGCACGAACGAGCGAAGGCCATTCGACCAACAAAAACATGAAAAAATCATTAAATACTTCTTGTTCTCACATATATTACACCGTACTCTATCTACGTGCGACATCTCCCCGTTGCATTAGCCGCTCTCTGTCGCGATCCAATCTAAATGAAAACTGCAGTGGGGGCGTGCGGAACTAACCACGAGGTCAAACACAAACTAGGAGAGGCACGCTAGCTCGGCCACCGCGAGCACTTTATCGCCACCTAACGAAACGCCGCGCTTTCTGAAGGGCTCCGCAGAAGCGGAGACGTATGTTTGTGACACATATAAACACGAAGGGTTGAAATCGCGCAGCCTACTGTAAGATGTGCGCTTGTCTTCGTACTTTCTGTCCGTTGAAATACACATATCCTCCTGGCCATAAATAGTGGCAAACGCCGCTATCTGTCTCTTCTCTGCAGTAAAGGAATGCGAAGTAGGCAAAGACTCTACAAAAGAACGCGAGTTGGAAAGGTTGCACTACGAAATAAGCTTTAATGTTTGTGGGAGGACAACAATATTTGGGAACGAAAGATGGAAGCTCGGAATGAAACAGTGCAAGAACGGAGAAACACTAATTGATTAATGTGGTATAACATTACAGGGGGAAAAAATTGAAAGAATATAATTGCAGAGAAACCACGATACAGTCATAATGAAGTAAACAATTAAAGAGAAATAAACAAGACTGTTTGTTAATAGATTTCACTGAATGCGGGAAAAATAAAAATGTAACAGTAGCATATCAAAGCGGGGGGTGTCAACGATGAACCCACCGTAGTGTTTTTCTGCTATCTTCGTTTACGTAAGGAGTGACTGTGTCATATAGTTGAGTAATTTTATTACTAGAACCAGTCTTGACCCTCAGTGACGGTGTCATCTTTCAACGCTTGTCGGCTGCAATCAAAACAATTTGAAGCCGTCGCCATTCGTAATCGTCACGTGGAAACCCTATTACAGTCCACGGCTGATTACTTAGCTAATAACTGCAATATTATTTTAAGTATTAAGTATAGGCATAGAGAATAGTTGAGCCTTCTGTGCAACGAAGTGAATGTTGAACTAATTCATAAAATCAAAAGAATGTCAACAGCTGCGTTCCCATGGAAAAGGTCAGAAAATAATGTCATCGTGTCCTACCTCAAAAACTGATATTAAGTTTTAAAATATGTGGAAAATATAGTAGAATATTCATAAATAAGGTAGCTAGCATCAATTCTTAAGGTAGCTACCAACCTGAGGAAATAATATCAAGTATATTGTTTCTATTTTTTTCCCTTGTACTTTCCATTTCTGTATGCTCGTAGAGATCAAAAACATTATTGTAAACCTCTGTTTATTATATAATATATGTCTTTATAATATAATCTTCGCTCATAACTAATTTGTCAAAATTTAGATTTTTACTTCAGACATCTTAACTCCACACCAAGCTGATGTATTTTGATAATGTGTTTTGTAAATTAATCATAATCATCATGCTCTTGAAAATGCACTAGAATAGTTAAAGTACTGTGAAAACTAAAGAGTCAGGATTTGACCATTTCAGAAAATAATTGTTTAAAAGGATATCCTAGATATTTCAGTTTACTTAAGTGAAACTTTTAGTGACACATTAAACTCTTCTAGTCCATTCTGTAGAACAAATCATAGGGTGCGAGGTGCAAGAAGAATTATATCATTATTTTCATGGTTTATGATTTATGATGTTTGACATGCATGAATATGTTGAAAATTCTCAATACAGGAAAATGCATCTCACTACTCACACACTCAGGAAAGTTCACTCACTAAGGGGTTGACAGTTGACAGTCGCTTCAAAAAAATATTTGCTCGAAAACTAAGAAACGTGGAAAGAAATGGTATGAAGCTTTTAAAAGATAATAAAACAGAGCACACGACTCAATAAAAATTGAAAAAGATGGCATTTCGCGATATTTCATCAATTTGAGGTAGACCGCTACCTTAAATTTATAAAATTTCCTTTCAGTTATATGGCAATTCATTCTGTGGACGCTGTTGCTCCTCTCCCCCTCCGGGTACTGGAATGGCCGGTTTGTGGCTGTTCAGAGATGAGGATAAGTCAACGTTTTTATCTGTTCGCCAAGTATCGAGCATTTTATTCCTACAAATGCCAGCAATATTCTGAGTGAAAAAAAAGTTAAGCAGATGGAAAGAAATTGAAATTGTTGGAGACCGACCTGAAAAAATAACAAAAATACTTTTTGTAACATCAACTCATCATGATTTCATCAAGTTTCATCAAGAAAGAACTCGGGATCATGTTTGTTTAATTAGAAGTGCAATATTTGGAAATTCGGATTTAAAGGCAAATGTAAATATTTTTTAAAAGAATCGGAGGCCATTAGCCAGCAACTTCTTCACAAGGTATGATAAAAAATATAATATTTCGCTTTAAAATAATATTTAACAAATGTACTTACTGATATAATGGCATTTTGTACCGAATTAATGTAAAAATATAGAACAAAAAGACATTAACTCATTGATTTAGCAATTTGGCCTCTAGATTAACGTGAAAAAGAGGGAAAATTGATTTCGTTTTGTTGATTACCTGGTTTGTTACATGCTTTCCATTCTTGATTATACTGAACTGAAAATATTGCATATTGAGTTAAACACTTAATGCATTATTCATAAAATTACAACGTATATATATTCTAAATATAATGAAAGATATTCAATAAGAAACAGCAGAAACTATACAATAACACTTAGTTTTGTGTATTTGTCTTTTTAATTAGACTATTCATGCCAGAGAAAAAAATCTCCCAATGATTTGCTTTTCTAAATTTTGTGATATGAAAGAGAGATTTTTCCAAATAAATCTTGAAGCTCGCAGAATGAAAATAAGGAAGGCGGTATAGATACTACACCCCCTTCCTTATTTTCATTATATGAGCTTCAAGCTTTATTATGAAAAATCTCTCTTTTCTAAATTTTGTGATATGAAAGAGATTTTTTTTTGATAAAGCTTGAAACTCGTAGAATGAAAATAAGGGAGGCGGTGTAGATTCTATACCAGAATGAAGATCAGGAAGGCGGTATAGATTCTATATCACCTTCCTTATTTTCATTCTGCGAGCTTCAAGCTTTATTATTGTAGGAAAAATCTCCTCTTTCATATCACAAAATTCAGAAACAAATCATTGGGAGATATTTTTAGATAGATTAGAATCATCTATAGTATAGATGCTTACTGTCCATATACCCCCAAAGGCTTCCAGAGCTTTCTCTTATTTCTGGCTAGGACGTGGCCTGGGCGCGTGTCCGCAGAGCGGTGGCGCGGCCCGGGGGAGGGGGCGGGACAAGGCAGCAGCGCGCCCCGGCCGTCACGCAACGCGCTGCTCTTTCTTCCACGTCGCTCGGAACCCTCACTTCGTAAAGACTTCTTTATCAATATTTTTATGGGGGCAGTAAATCTATGCCGTCCAAATCCATCATCCGATAACGTTGGGATTGGGGGAATAGCGTTTTATGAGAAACAAGTGGTATTTGGTCGCCACCAGGTTCTGGCTCCATACTGAAGAAAGCTAAGATGTTTTGAGAGTTTCTCAATTTCCCTTTGATGATAATGATGATGATGATGATGATGACGATATCTATTAGCAATAAAAAGGGAATTAGCTGCACTTGTGCATCCTTGCATTTCAGTGCCGAGTTCACAATTAACGCGGGCGATATGTGTATAAGGCCTCCGAAAATGCAAATTCTGAAATTCCCTCTAGAAGTATTTTATCTAAAATCGGCTGTCAACTCGTATCTTAGAGCTGACAAAGAGGTTAGGTTTTCTCTTACCTTTTCACATCAAAATTAACTCATGCAAAATATTTAATAGCTTTTAAGACAAAATTGTGGAAGAAATAAAACATAAAAATAACTTAAACTACATTGCTATACAAACATATTGAAGCAAGACTACAATGCTAAGCATAAATAAAACAAGCGAAAATTTCCGGAGGCACTTGAATTGTTTTCATTGCCACGTGCAATGGAGTTACTATCGGCAATTAGTATTGCGGTGTTACTGCACTTTAAAGCAGGATACTCTGAATCAGGACTTTTCCGAGTTCACTGGCAATAGAATATAGATAAATTAGCAAGCAAACTTTTGTATTTTCAGAACGTTGGGCTCTTATATCCTTTTCAATATCAATCCTTCACTTTCTGTAATTTCTGTATTTCACAAAATCATGAAGTAATGGCACTAGTTATTTGTTAAATTATTATAGTGAAGATAAAGTTAGTATTATTTTACTCTCTTACCTTCTAATGAACCACTAACGATCTTTACAGGGATTCGCTCACTGTATTCATGGCAACAGTAAAACCTCTTCGAGATCAGGGATGTGGCACGAACAACACAAACCACAACCGCCCTGCAGAAAACAGAAAATTTTATTATCATTGTTTTCATCAAACTTTTATCCTGCATCCAATTTGTACGTAACGTCAAATATTGATAAAATATTATTTCTCATTTGGACAATACAATTCATTCCGCACACAGATGAAACAAAATGCCATTGCTGATATATTTAAAAATTGAATTCGTTCCTTGCAGTTATACAAGAAAGAATATTGTTAACCGTCGTTAATTAAGTATATATTTTAACAATTTATTGATGATATACGCAGGGAGATATCGTGAAAGGTCTCTTTTAACAAAAGAAAAACATATCGTAATATTAATTTTTACTTTCTCGTACACATACGTACACACGGAGTAATATACGTAGTATAGGGAAAGTTATGTAATGCTGCGGAAAATCGATTTCGAGATTTTAACGGAAATACACGTTTTGGGGACCATTGATTCCGAAAAGGGGATTTTTTGAAACATCCTTCCGTCCGTCTGCCAGTCCTTCCGCCTGTCCGTCAGTCTGTGAACATCACAAGCGCCTAAACCATGCGTAGGATTTTTTCAAAACTGAAGAAACCCCTGACCATCTGGCTCGAGTCGAAGCTTCGAGATTTTTCAAAACATTCTTTAAAATTTGGGGGTACAGAACATGAAGCCCCCCCGGACATCAAAATTTTCTCAAAAACGGCGCCAATTTTTTTCTTTAAATGTTTTGTAGGAATGTAGTAAAACATTTATAAAGGTGGCAAAGGTCCCATTTTCACTGATAACTCTGAATTTTCGATAATTGCGAAAGTTAAAATTTTTTGGGCGACTTCCTACAACTACAAAATTGACGATACGAATTGAACTACGAAAATGACGATTGATTCAATCAAATAAAATTTGTTCTCCAAATCGAGTTTTTTCATTTAGGCCAGGTACATTTTTTGAAAAATTTAGTAGTTTTCGCGCAATATTGCACGAAATATATGCAATTTTTAAAAAAAATTACATAAACAAGATGTTTTCAAAAACAGCTCCAAATTTTGTCTTTAAACCTTTGGTAGGAATAATGCTAAATGTACGCTATGAGATGACAAAGACCAAATTGCTGTATTCTTTGGTTTCTTCAAAAATTACAAAAATATATTTTTTTTATTTGTCTCTCACATCGTTAATATTTACACTAGCGGCGATTTGTACACATGATTATATTTATAAGTACATGTGCTTTAAATATTGCCATATAATATTTCTCGAAAACTTAATCGTTCTCTGTGAAAACTAACCGAAAATTCCGCATTTTCAGAAATGCTCAAACGCCATTTTGTCATAAACGGCTCAAAATTTATTCCTCAAACATTTCGAACGGATAGTGCTAATTTCACTCTTTAATATGATGTAACGTTCATTTTGAGGTATTTTTTTGTGTTTTCAAAAATTACACAAATAAAATTTTTTGAAAGATCTCTCAGTCCGTTAATATGCACACTTCCAGCATTTTGTAAACACTATTGTATTTATGATTTAGTGTTTAAAATGACTTTTAATGAAGTTTTTCGAAAACTCAAAAGTTTTCTGTGAAAATTAGCTTCAAATTTCCAATTTGTAGTGGCGCTTAAACGTCATTTTCTTAAAAACGGCTCCA
Source organism: Acheta domesticus (assembly GCA_031308135.1). Taxonomy (NCBI): domain Eukaryota; kingdom Metazoa; phylum Arthropoda; class Insecta; order Orthoptera; family Gryllidae; genus Acheta; species Acheta domesticus. The sequence continues at coordinate 17,912,681 of JAHLJT010009436.1, read as the reverse complement.
AATGTTTGAAAGAAAATTGCCATTTAGAACAAGGTTTTACTGTTCTTCAATATTCTTAAAATAATACTACCGTTTTACTCTTAGGAAACTGAAAAATTAAGAAAATGAAAAACAATGTACTTTGGGCGGCGATAGATGGCAGGTGGCAAGAGTATGTGGCAAGTCCGAATAGCTAACCGAGACCAAAGGAAATAGAAAACTAACACGGTAAAGGCTGTGCCTTTCTGTAGCACTACTAATTTTGATCTTGTGTTACGTACGCTTAATTATAAGTAAAGATAAACATTCGTTTTTAATTATCTGAGATATCACGAACAGTGGCAGATGTGACCAGCTTACTCAAGCTGTCACCTATAAAGAATAATTGAAAGAAATAAAAGTATATTCATAAATGTATATTACGTTTATTATTTTACTGTGATACATGTTTTATAGCGGGGCGGGTATTATCGTCCTTTAATATCGCAAGGTATTTTGCAGATTAAAATGAATTAAATTAATCGGTTTACTTCACAATGACGAGCAGTAATGAACTGATAAACTATAAATATAATTTCATACATTTCATGTTCAGGAATTGAGGTTAGTAGGTTATTAAACATTCCGTACTTCCTACAAAAAATCACTATTAGAAGGCGAAGATAAGTTTTGATAACCTGAATTCCTATTTGTACGGATTAACAGCAACTAAAAACTAAGACTATGACAGACGTCTGATATGACATTTGGTTGATTAAACATTTATAACATGGGTTATTTTAAAACTACTTGTATAAACCATGTACCAATTTTATAATACCGAGTAGTACTGAAGTCTTGAAAATTTAATGTTTTTCGACTCTGTTCGAAGAGAATGTCTTGGAACTCTTGAATATTCTCATCCAACCATAAAAAATGACATCGTCAGTATTTCTTGGTAAGCAGTGTACGGATTCGTGCCGAAACTCACAGCCAAGATAGCGTGCAGTGATTCGTAGAATTTTACAACGTTAACTTTTGAACGGGTAAAAATCGATATCTATCGAATCGGGTCACGCCGATATGTCCGCCGTCGCCCCCCAAGGCACGTCCTTCGTGGCCTCAATCGTTTTACGTCAGCCTCCTCAACCTCGTATTCCATTAGTTTCGTGTCCTCTAAAAGGACAAGCTTTTGACAGCTTCCAAGTGGAAGCAGTGCCATTTTTTATGATTCCTGGGGGAGTCGATTCAGAAATCTTCTCTGTGGGAACTTTTCCGTCAATTCTCCAAAGGACGCGCGCAGGGTCAGACCATAAAACCCATCATGTTAATTTATCATCGTCATACAAATCGCAGATACGACTGCTGTTATTATTTAGCCAGTCGTAGTTCCAAGAACAACTGCGGACCTGTTATTTCCTTGGGGACGAACTTCCTGTCACCGGAAATGTATCGCATCTTCGATAAAACGGATTCGACACAATAACCTTTGCAAAGCATTAGATATGACTAATTTCAAGCAAGTGTAAAACAATGCCGCTGATTATATATTTCAAGACACAGAAGCAGCTCTATTAATTAAACATAATTCATAACACTTATCTTGGCGCATTTAAAGGGAAAGGGCCAGTAAATTACATGCATTTCATACAAATAACTTAATTTGCTTCAAGTGGTAAGAAGAGCGATGCAAATGATAATGTAAGTGATGAAAAATGTACATGTAAGTGGCAGTATTTTCTTAAGTCAGACTCGCTTCATGACAGCGTATCCATTGAAAGAACAAGTTCCTTTTCTTCGAACTAAAATATTCCTATGTCATTTCGTATCTTGAAAATAAGGTTTCGCTCTATCTAACAACCAGAACAGACATCCGAGGGTTCATCTTCGAAGAAAGAAGACATCAAAGAATAAAATTACAACATAACGTACAATATAAACTTTGAAAATAACTTTACAACTCTCAGCCGCTAGTATAACCACGTATTTTCTTACTTTCTTCGACCCCTCGCTTATACAGCGCTCTGTTGATAAGACACGTCGATCTCATCTAAATAATATTGACCCTGGCGCTTTACGGGGCTCCCAGCATGTGAAGTAATAAATAACAGCAGCGCCCTCTTAAAAATCTGTTCGCGTGTGTCGTCCATTGCAGGAGGGGACGAAAACTGATTTCCTACGTATCAGTATTCTAAGTACGTAGAACTTTTAAGTCACAATATTGCGACGAAATACGAGAACATTTCCTAAATGTTTGAAACTACCAGTGCAGAATTCAGCAAACATTAATTTTGACTACGTACAGTGCTACAGAAAAGCCTCTCGTATAGCTCGTGAACAGACACCAAGATAGATTTCTGGGAGGAGGTCACGGGGTCGATTCCCGGCAGGGGCAAAATGAAGCTGTAGCTTTATAATTCATCGTCTCAGTTTCTGTAGCTGTATAATTAAAGAAAAGGCTCAGGCAGGCAACATTCGCCGGTTTACGGTGATGGGAATACGACATGCTAACAATATGCCTCCCTTACCCTCCGGCGTGGATAACAAAAACACAGGACCAGTCCTGGTAATACCGCTGGCTGGCAAAAGTCGGGTGAATCCGACCCTAAAATGCCAGGTACACACATACATACAGTGCTATAGTACAGCTTTGATGAAATGTTCACAAAAAATATTTTGTAAAGTAGAACAAAACACGAAAGTGGCACTATACCTACTTATAGATATCATGAGAGGCACATTTTAGGTACATCAAATCTTGCTCTGTGGCATTGTAATATTCAAAAGACGTTACATAATACAGGTGACAGTTCTTATTGACAGTGATTGGTCGTATGTAAACTTTTGGTTAAATGTAATCAGAGAAATTAACAGCAAACGACCCAAATATTCAAAAAAAGTCATACGAAACTGCCATCCTTCATTTAATATTTTCTGCATTTTAATTAAAAAATTATTTTTATTTATGTAATGTACTGATCAGCTGGCTAATCGAATAGGTGGAAAGATATTACAACATTCTTTGAAGCTATAATAAAACTTCGATTACAAACATTTACGCAGAATAATACTTTTTTCAAATACCGGACATTTTTCTTTAAATAATGTGTTTGTTGATATTAAAAATTTATTTAGTAATCATGCTTTATGTACTACTAAAAACTATAGTTTTTAATTAAAAGGAATTCAATTAAATCGGTATGAAGTTCATAACTATATCAATATCACACATTCTTTAAAATAATTATACAGGGAACTTCTTCTAAACTAGATTTTAAATCTCAAGATATAGGTGTCAAACTCTTGTTCGGATATATATTTCAAGTTCCTAAATCTGAAAACGAAATGTTTGTATGCGCCACTTCATATTGTTTCGCACCATTAAATATAAACTGATAAATCTTTATTCCGGAATATATTGCAGAATTACCAGTTGTTCCTTTACTTTTGTAAATGCTAATTACTTTTTAATATATTCATTTTTATTGAAAAAATATTAGAAATGTTACGTACAACATGCCTTAAACTCAATACATTTCACAGAATAAAAGCTTAAAGTCAAATTATGAAATGCGTTTTAGAAGGAAATTACAAGGATACTGATTTTTAACTTTCACCAAATATTAGCATATCCATTTTACATTGATAACTACAGTGGTTATTCTGAATAATTGGGAAAGTCTTTTTAAAATTATAAAATACGAAAATACGCGTCAAAATCTGACGAAAGAAGTTTTCTGAAATATACTGTTGGATGTAAATTTCTACTTTTTACTTTCCCGTATACGTACGTATACACGGAGTGATATACCTAGTATAGGGAGAGTTATGTAATGCTGCGCGAAAAAATGGTCAATTTTCGGCGGAAAAAAATTAATTGCCGGGCCGTGAAAACGAAGAAGTGGATAAAACCAGTTGCTAAATTAAGAAAAAAAATCCCCCAACACGTTGTGTAGCCAGAAACCCTTTTTTTAGGTTCTTGATACCGAAAACCCAATTGAAAGGAAAACGTCCGTCCGTCCGTCCGTCTGTGAACACTGCTAGCGCCTAAACCATACGTACGATTTCTTCCAAAATGGATATTCCTCGGTCGATCTGATTCTAGTCGAAGCTTTGAGATTTTGAAAAAGATACTTCAAGATTTGGGGGTACTTTATATGAAGCCCTCCGGGGGTTTTCAAAATTTTCTCGAAAACGGCTCCAAATTTTTTCTTTAAATTTCTTGTACGAATAGAGTAAAATACACTTATTTACATGGCATAGGTCCGATTTTCACGGATAACTCTGAATTTTATAAAATTGCAAAAGTTTAAAATTTTTACGGTGTCTTTCTGGAACTACAACATTGAAGATAGAGATTTTTCCTTCAAATAAAATTTTTACTTCATAGTGAGTTCTTTCTTTAAGGTCATCTACATTTTTTTGAAAATTTTAGTATTTTTCGCACAATATTGCGTGCAATATGTACAATTTTAAAAAATTACAAAAACAAGATTTTCTCAAAAACGGCTCCAAATTTTTGCTTTAAACTTTTAGTAGGGATAGTGGTAAATGTACTCTATCAATGACATAAAAGCCATATTGCTCTCTAGGTTGGTTTTTTCAAAAATTACAAAAATGTAAATTTTTTCACATGTTTCTCACGTCGATAATATTTACATTAGCCGAGCATAGGAGTACATATGCTTTAAATAATGTCAAACACAACCGTTGGTGTCGGAAAACACAACCGTTTTCTGTGAAAAGTAGCTCAAAATTTCGCATTTTCAGAAACGCTCAAATGCCATTTTTTCATATATGGCAGCGACTTTTTTCTTCAAACTTTTGTAGCGGATAGTGCTAATTACACTCTTTAGTAGAGCGTAAAGTTTATTTTGAGTTATTTTCTTGTTTTTTCAAAAATTACATAATTGTATTTTTTTTTAAAGCAGTCTCACATCTTTAATATGCACATTACCAGCAATTTGTAAACATTACAATATTTGTGAGTGTAAGTGCTTTAAATAACTTCAAATAAAGTATTTTGGAAACTCAAAACTTTTCTCTGAAAATGAGCTTCAAATTTCGCATTTTTAGTAGCGCTAAAACGCCATTTTCTCTTAAACGGCACATAATTGTTAAAAGTAATTTGCCATTTATGACTAGGTTTTTGTGTTCTTTAATATTCTCAAATTAATGTTTCCGTTCTACCAATAGGAAACCGAAAAATTAAGAAAATGACAAAAAAAATGTACTTTTGGTGGTGATAGATGACAGCTGGCAAGAAAGAGTTTGTGGCAATTCCGAATAGCTAGCGAAGACCCAAGGAAATACAAAACTAATACGGAAAGTCTGTTTCAATCTTCAGCACCTCTAGTTTCGTTTCATTTACGGTCTATTGTTTATGGTTTATATTAACCACACCTCACGCTGAAAATTGAAAATGTAAGGTTGTGAAGAAGATATCTGAACGGGAAATACTCTGAAATGAAGGGCATTGTTTATTTTGGTTTTATTGGAAGATGAAGATTTGGAGTAACATGAGAATAGACGATAAAAATATTTCCTATTCTTTCCTTCGTGCAATTGCTAACAAAAACAATAAACCCGTTTCTTCTATTTTTATTTTTACTTGTATTTTATTTTTTTGTGTAATAATTATTAATTCGATTAATTTATTCAAATGTCGTTTAAAACGAATTTAAAGTGAAACTGTTTGTAAAACTAGCTTACTTCTTGGATTCGATAATATTTTTCCCCTTATCTTCCCATCAACATGGAAATCCAATATTTCTTGTAAACGACATACATTAACCTGAAGGCAAGGAAAAGTTATTTTATAGCTTCTTCCTAGTCCACTAATCTGTCTTACTCGACCACCAAACTCGTAGTGAATAAGTACGAAATGACCATTCTTATTTTGGAATGAAGACGTAAAATAGCTGCAGGATTCGGTGAAACACGAGATAGAATGTACCATGTTTCCGAATAGCATCGACAACTTTACAAGGACATTCGCCGAAATTAGAAAACAAAAATATTTCCTATCCTTTCGACCCTTTAGATCTTCCGGTGGTTCTCATAAGTTACAGAATATTCTTTACACAAAGGTCACTGATTACATCAGGCCACAAGTACGCATACTTGAGCTTATGCAACATTCCCCGAAAAGATACATATTCCAATACCAATTTATGGTAAAGAGGTGCGGAATTGCTGCAGTGAACTCCTAAATATACTAAAAGAGCTAGCGGTTCTTCAAAATGAATCAGACATTCTCGTATTAGTTATTATTTTTATTTCTAAATTTTATTTCGTTTTCACGTTTTCGAGAAACGTCTTTGCAAGTCATTTGAAGCACATTTACTCACAAAGCAATAATGTGTACAAATTGACGGTAATGTAAGAATGATACAAAAGAAATATGTATCTTTTGAAACAAAAACCAAAAGAAAACAGAAAATGGCGTTTATTCCATCTTTTACAGTGAGTTTAGAATTACACATTCTGTATTCCTACCCAAAGTATAAAGAAATAAATTAAGACGTTTTGAGACAATTTCGTTTTTAAAATTTTTTAATATTGCCCATATTTCATTCAAAACTACGTAAAAACTGTCAAAGGTTTTAAAAAATGGACATGATAATTAAAGCACTAATTGTGGAGAACAATTAATTTAAAATATATCTTTTCTATTGTAGTTTAAGGGAAAAGCCGAAAAAATCCTAACTTTTGTAATTTCCGAAAATTCAGAGTTAAGAATCAAAATAGGACCTACGTCATCTTCAGTGTATTTCTCTCTACTCTTACAATAAATGTAAAGAAAAAATATAGAGCTATTGTTTTAGAAAATTTTGAATATGTTTCAGTGACTTCATATAAAATGGATATACCCAAAAGTTAATTAATGTTTTTCAAAATCACTGAATGTTGAGTCGGGCCTGAACGACTGGGGAATATTCATTTGGTAATACGTGAGTTACGCCACCTTCCGTTTATGAAATTATACTACGTTAAATACATACGCTGAAGATGTCTTAATAGCATTAAAGAGCTCGATATCCGAGTTTCGCAGGGCGCCTTTCTAAGGACAGACTTACACTACCACACATTTACATTTATGGCAGTTTTCTCCGAGACACAAGAACAAGTTTCGTGTCTGTCACTTATTTTAAACCAAAGGAACTGAATTGTAACATCTCGTCAAAAATTGCCAAGTGTCAATAAACGCTGTTTAAATGATTGCTCTTATGGGCGTGGGAGTTTATTCCTTACGACTTGCGTTTCTTAAGCCCGGTTCGAAGCGAAGAACAGAGCTGAGGCACGGGAAGCCAGTCGCCAGGAATCGACCGGCGGGGGCGGGGGCGGGGGCGGGGGCGGGGGCGTGATAACGGAGGCGGCTTACGTGCCGTTGCGGCCTGGCCGGGTCGGGTCGGGTCGGGAGAGACGCGCTGACAAGCACGCAGACAGCTCCCGTGATCCCAATACTATTTCGGTAACCGCAGAACCGATATTCTATATACGGGCAGATATCTTTTTACGACGCCTGCCCGCCGGATGCCGCGCATAAACAGCATTCACGGCACATGTCAGCGCGCCTCACGCCACCAGGTCGCCTCGCCCCGCCTCGCCCCGCCCCGCCCCGCCCCGCCCCGCCCCGCCCCCGCCCCGCCCCGCCCCGCCCCGCCCCGCCCCGCCCCGCCGGCCGCGGCGCGCCGGGCGGCCGCTGCGAGCGCGGACGGGTGACGCGGCGACCAACAAATGGTACACGGGCTGCTTTGGAAGGCTGTTTAGAACTTGAAGGATTGGGAGGTAAATCTTTACTGTGAAGCAATAGTGAACGGGATTTTCCTCAAAGCGCACCTTTTGCGAGGTTGTGATATGTTGGACAGTCGTTTGAAAGGTGAAAAGTACGTACACACGATCTAGTTCGGGAGGGGTGCAGAAATTAAAAGGAATAATACAGGAAGACAGAAACCAGAAATGTTGGAGGAAAGGCTTCGTACATTGATGGCAGGAAATATTGCTCTTTTGAATCATCGCTCCAGTTTTAGAGTCCTATTTTCTCACTGATTCCATCCACTAAATTAGTATGTACCTCACCGACACATACTAGTTTCTGGCAGAATGTCCTTATAGTGTTTGTAGGGATTTTCTCGTACAATGCACTAGTAAAACATGCTAAATAAATTATAGAAACTTTAATCAGTTATGAATACAGTAATGTGTGTACTGAAAAATAATCTGTGTAATTCCTGAACGTTGGTTCAATTGCTTTGCAAAATTTGGTTTTTTGAATTTTCGTAATGAGCAATAAAATATTCAATATTGCTTCTCTTTGTACTTTTCCAAAAGGGTTACTGCCAGTTTCATTGAGTTTATAAATCAACTAAAGCACTATGTTCTTCCATCTCCATCCAATATTTGTGACAGAAACATTAGATCAGTGTTAGGGAAGGAGACAGAAATAAAGACGAGTTTCAGAATTCAAGTACGTACAAACGCTATCGACGGAGATGCTACGATTGAAAAAATCTTAACGATGTTTGCGAATGCGGGAAAAAACATTTAGGCATCCTTATGCATTTCATCACGTTTCCGAACCTCAAAAGCACACAAAAATGCACATTTTAATGCTTGCATTTTTACTTTCTCGCACTTAACAAGGAACTTTTTAACAACTACTTCTTAACGTAATGCTGTGCGAAAAAAAGGCGAATATTCGGCAGAAACTCTTATTACAGGGCCCAGGTAACGAAAAAGGCGATAAATTCAAATGCTAATTTTAGAAAAAAAATCGTGGTGAAGCCAGAATCCATGTCTTGTTACTTCTTCATACCGAAAAATCGATTGATGGCAAAACGTCTGTCGGTCTGTCTGTCTGTCTGTGAACAACGCTAGCGTTCAGCCGATTTTCTCCAAAATTGATATTCCCCGATCGATCTGATGGGTGTCGTTGTCCCTTGAATTTGAAAAGGATATTTTAATTTTGGGGGGTACTTTACATTAAGCCCCTGACGCATTTTCAATATTTTCAAAAAATGGCGCCAAGAAATTTGATTCAATTTTGTTGTAGGGTAGTCAGAAGAACGTTTAAGAGAATAGAACAGGTCTAATGTTGATTGAAAACACTAATTTTTCGAAAATTGAAAAAATTCAAACATTTTTCGGCGTCTTCCCACATCTCCAATTTTGAAGATACAATTATTTTTCTTAGTGAAATGTATTCATCAATAACAAATCCTCAAATAAGGTCCTGTTGAATTTTACGAAAATATTAGTCTTTTTTAGTAATTTGGCGACAAAAAAAGTCGACCGCTCCCAATTTACTGCGCTTCCAGAACGCAAAATGAATAGTGCTGCTAAGCAGTTGGATGCAATAAAAGTTAGAATTTGTATATTATTGTACTTCATATTTTTTTGTTCCTTTCTTCTTCGAGATTTTGTTATAAATTTTAAAATTAATCTTTAAGAAATTATTTAAAAACTATTTTAAATTGCGTCCTGTAATTGAGTTAAATGTGAAAAGTAATTAAAAATTAACGCTGGAAAAACTGAGTAATTTTAATGTATATGAAAATATTATATTTAATTATTGTATTTTTTCTATTTTCATTTTCTTGCTAGGGTTATCAACAATGGTAATTGGCAAAATGTGTTTCCCACACGAATTAGCCGTCATTGATGCTTGTAACCCACTGTTGTAACGCGGCACTGGTAACAAATCATAATGACTGCATTTCTTTCGCATTAATATAAACTAATAGTTTTATTTATGGCTAAAATACCATCGTACATCGTTGGTTTTCGCGTAATTTTGCATGATTTGCGTACATTCGCGCAATTGTGCCTGAAAATACGGGCGAGAAAGTACATACTTAGTTTAGTGTGCCGTTAAAAATTCTTCTGTGTTAATTTTGAGTTTGAAACTTTTTTCATTTAATTTTTTTCTTGTTCAGCCTTACAGCATCTTAAGAGATTGAACAATTTTAATAAACATTTTTTTAGGATTTAGCATCCCTAACATTTTGATCATTGTGTCTCAAAAAAATAATATTATTATTTTTATTCAATACGTAATTACACATATTTAAAGATATGCCTATGGGTGTTGTGCAGTCAATTTTGTATTTAATATTTATTTTTCTTTAGAGAGGACGAAATTTATCTTTGGAAATTTTGAGTTTATCCGGTAGAGTACAGCATTACGACTTAAATGAAAAGTTTGATTTATAGGAGAGGAATTGTGTGCAGAATAAAAATTGTTCAGTTTTATAAATATGACTTTAATTGTATTTACTTATAGTTCTCTGTGAATTTGTGAGTTTGGTATAGACTACGAGGCTTGAATTATTTTTCGATGACCTTTGTTGCGTACTACCTGGTTACTTACCTACTTTGTTGCGTTTATTGTTGTTGATGCAGTGTTACCCCAAACTGGGTATGCATAAGTAACAGTTGGTAAGATTATAGATTTAAAAATCGATTGTTGACATTCTGTTCTTAAAGGTTATTTTGTATTTATGAAGGTGTATAGCTCAGCTATTTTAGATTTGGTTTTATTTATGTTTGATAGTTTTCGTTTTTCCATTGTAGGCGTCTATTAAATTGTTCATCGAGATATTTAACTGGACCTTTATTCCACGGAATTGCATTATTTTTTATTGCCAATTTAGAAAAAACTGAAGGTCGCCGAAGAGAAACAGTTTTGCTTCATATTTATCAATATTAATTTTAATTCTCCATTGATCTGTCCATAATAATAATTCTAAAAAAAATTGAATTCTGTCTTAGGTAAAGGTTACGTTTTCATGAGCAGAAAATAGAGCAATGTCATCTAAAAGTACCAATTCAATATCCGTTGTACGTGAAATATAAGACATGTAAATATTAAATAATGTAGGAGAGAATACTGAACCCTGAGGTACAGCGGTTGAAAAAGTTGTATTAACGTTTATCATGAAGGATCTATTGGTTAAGAAATCATAAATAAGGTTTTGAATGTAATCTGGGACTCTTAAAATACGTAGTTTATACATTGCTCCAAGATGCCATACCCATCATAAGCCTGGGGAATGTCTAGGAATGCTGCTGTTCGCTGCTTTTGATGGAAGATATCAGAATTTATATTAGGTAATCTCAAAAGCTGATGACTACATGAAAGATTTGAAGGTAATCCAAATTGTTCATCACGCATAGCGTTAATATCTGTAATATATTTACTAAGTCTTACTAGGAGTAGTTTTCAAAAAAAAAATTGAAATTGTGGGAAGTAAAGTGATAAGTTTAATTTGTTACTAATCAGAGATCTTTCCCTCGTTTACGAATGGTAGAATAATAGCGGCATTCCAAATCTTTGGGAAGTGGTTTAAATGAAGGATACAATAAAATATTGCTCTGTAAGCAGCAACTGATTGTTTAATTCTTTCATAATTTTATTTTTATCCCATCGTAATTAGGCGTTTTTTTATTTTGTGAATAGTTTTGTAACTTTTGATGGATAAATACGGGGTGTCCGGGGAGGAAACGTCGAAACTTGGAAAATAAGCTCTTAAGACAATTCTAAGCATATTTTGTCTAATAAACTACCTGGATATCCCGAATGGTTGAGCCGCTATTGGCACTCAAAAGTTGATTTGAAAAAATTATTTTTAGGCAAAAATATGCATTAAAGAAGCATAGAAACACTCCAGAAACATATTAATTGTTTATTATTTACAAAAGAAATGAACATGTTTGTTCAGAAAGAAAAATTAAGCTAGAAATAAAAAAGCACTCAATTTACACAATTCGACTGCTTTTTTAATTCTAGCTTAATTTTTCTGTCTGAGCAAATATATTCATTTCTTTTGTAAATAATAAACAAAACTCATGTTTTTGTAGTGTTTCTGTGCTTCCATAATGCATATTTTTGCTTAAAAATCATTTTTTCCAACCAACGTTTGAGTGCTAATAGCGGATCAACCAATCGGGATGTTGCTGAATAGTGTGGTTTGTTCACAAAATCTTTTATCATTTTATCACATCTTATCAAATTTTTTATATCAAATTTTTAAAGATTTTATCAAATCTTTAATCTTTTATCACGAGGATATGGTCGAAAACAGTTTCAAAGCGAAAAACGCTAAGGCTGAAACTTTCTCTTCATCAGAAGCTTTTGTATTGTTGGTAAGCAAGGGTTGGTATAAATTATCCAGTTATTCTTTTGACTGTCAACCAGAGATGGACTAAGTTTATATCTCTTTTTTCAGAAACGGCTCGAATCCTGTACATCGCCGTACAGAAAATTTGAAAAAGTGTCTTTTAGGCGCCGTCAGGTAGCAACTGGAAAAAGCTTGGGGAAATACCGAAATTCTAGTCTGGAACTAACTACTGTGAGAAAGTCTGTGCCCCTCTGTAACATCATTAGTTAGTACTGAAAACCAATAACGTCAATGAAGGCAACTGAATGTTGAACGGGAGTGTATCAAATGTGGAATTAACATAGCCAACTACCAGAAAAAACAGAAATTGCAACTAATTTCCACTTCTATTACTTTTCATTGGTATTAGAAGGAGAACTGTATGGAACTCAATGCAACGGTATTGATACACTTGTCCATCACTAGTTCCTCACCCGAATCAATCTCACACATATCATCGTCGTAATACACTATTGGAAAGTACACACAGAATGCTCCCGTTAAATTAGGAATATTTATAATGCCATGTGAATAGAAAATATTTTATTACGATTATAATAATAATAATAATTAGTAGTATTAGTATTAGTATTAGTATTAGTATTATTATTATTATGATTATTATTATTTGATCACGATTGTGTGACTAAAAATATTTGATTCGAAAATAGTTGAATACGTTTCGTAACTGATTGATTTAGATTTGCATCTCCCACAATGTTATTTTAATTTGCCAATTAATACAAATTCGAGAAGCTTTATTTCGATTTCTAAGTTACTTTTCTAATGTAGTTGATCCAGTTTCATGGTCCAACGACAAACTTTATTCAGCTAAGGGCTATGAGAACGTAAGGTTTATAATAATCCGTAGCCCACTATTAACAACTATCAACATCAGTCTGTCAGGTTTTGTGGAAATAATATTTGAATTTAAAACGAAACATGTAGTAATTTGAAATGTTTACGAAGTAGATAATCGTTGTTCGATATCAGCCTAACGACCTTGCTTTCTTTTTTCCCCATCTCAATTCTAATAAGATATCTTAAAATAATTATCTTATTAACAGGTAGTATACATCCGAAGCAAGTATAGCAATACTTAATTTTACCGTATATTTCTAATCGTATTTAAATCCGTTTATTATACTTTTTATGATAACCACATAGTTTCGTGGTTCATGGCAACCTAGACCATGACGAATAATGTGCAGTAGAGTTTGTTGAGAGACAACCCCAAAGCTTCAATAAATATCTGATATTTGTATTTTCCCAGTGCTCGTCTCCATCAATCACTGCGCGGGGCGTTACAGCCCTCTTGCATCAGGGGGTGGGGGTGGGGGGGCGGCGCCTGCGAGGGTCGCGCCCTGATTCCCGCAGACGCGCCGGCGTCGCCTCGCGTCGCGTCGCGTCGCGTCGCGTCGCGTCTGTCGCAGGCTGTCGTCCGGCGCGTCGCGACGCGACGGCGAGACGGCGGCTAGACGCCGCCGGGCCCCACAGCGCAGCCGCCGCCGCCGTATGAATAAAAACACGGCGGGTGCCTCGACGGCCGCCCTCCATAAAAGTCGGCGAAGTTCCTCAACCGAAGCGGAGCAGAGCGGAGCGGAGCGCGGGGAGTGGCGGGGCGGGGAGCGGGGTGGGCGGGTTGGGTGGGGTGGGCAGGTGGGGTGGGGTGGGCAGGTGGGGTGGGGTGGGACGGGGCGAGGCGGTGAAGGAAGGATGGGGCTGCAACTGCCTTGTGGGGAGAGGCGTGGGCGGGCGGGGGAAGAGAGGGGTGGGAGGGGGAGTGTAGTGGGAGACGCGGGTGGGTGGTGAACGCAGGGCAGGGCGGGGCGGGGCGAGGAGGCTCGGGGTGGTCGCTTGGGCGAGGGAGGGGCGAGGCGGAAGCGAAGGGGGGGGGGATCGAGGTCGTCGACGCAGGGGGTGTGCCGGGACAAAGTGGGGGGAGGGGGAGGGGTGGAATAAGATGAAGTCGGAAACGTAGAGGGATAGACGTGCTTATGCAGGGAGCAGTGGGCGGGGAGACAAGAATGTTTCGACGAAGTACGATACAAAGAGTTAGCTTGTCGTACGGAGAACATGAAACTGCTTTATACTCAACGAAGTTCTTCTTGGGCGAAATATCTTCTTTCTTTTGATAACCATTTTCTACCTCTTATTGCTCCTCTTCTTCCCGTCTTTATCACCGATTACTATTGCATTTTTAGCTTGAATGTGTTTTGCTATTTTGATATGGTCTTATTCGAGATAATACTTATCCGTTTTCCTATATTTATATTTTCCATTTACTTTTCGTGTTTCTGTCCTATTTAACTTTAAATTATTTTGAATTTTCGAGATAGTTTTAAAATTTTCCACTTAAACATATCTTGTTTTGTTACTTCAACACATTCTAAAATTCAAAATGTATGTCTTACACTAAATCATATAAACAGCTAGAATGAATTTAATCAACAGACCCTATCTAAGGGAAAAACACTGTCGTAAAATACTTCACTACAGTAAACTCGCGAAAAGTAAGTACTTTCCGATAATCAACCAAGTAAAATAACCTATTCAATCAAACATGTGGGGTCGTGGAAAAGTAACGTGGCAACACGAAACATAAAAGTACATGAGTACTTATTGTATAAGATGTCCGATCTTGAACTTGGGAATGTAAGTGGTACATATCACTGCTACGAGCCAACGATGACGAGATAGACTCATAAATAGACGCCCCGAGTAGTTGGCCCTGCTCCCGGATATAAATTCGCCATGAGCCTGCAGGGTATTCCTGGTCATGGGCACTCGTAACTGTCAATGTCGAAACTTCTTTCTTGCGTGTGGTTACGTACCAGCATTCTCGAAGTCCCAACTCAAAACTGCGACTCCATCGGTGCTATCGTCAATATTTTAACGGCGAATATTGACGTCCATACACGCATATTTGGCCTTGGAGAAAAATCGATAGTGGTTGTTACGCAATAGTGAATCGATGAAATTCATCCCCTGAAAAAGGATAAATACCGCCCCTGATTACCAGAAATAACGTTTTGTCGTACGAAAAGATTTTTGCAAAGTCCATGGTAAAATAAGAGGTTTATTCCCAATACAAAAATTCACAATGAACTAAATTTCCCCACAATCCATGATTTGATTAAAAATTATAGTCTCAATTTTTTAATACTCTTCCTTCATTACAACATGCACAATTTTAATGTCGGTAAAACGTATCCCTTTCGTCTTAGAATTAATTCTACATTTCCTAAAGATAAATTTCATCCTCCGTAATTTTACGTATTTTCTCTCACTTCTTTTCCTATAATTCTTAAAATTTCCTTTCATAAATCCTGTTAAAAAGGTAACTGTTAAGTGTCCAAAACCACTGTTCACATATTGTAAATTTCAATACCCTGAAAGACACATTGTAGAACCGGAAATAATAAATGAAAAAAAAGGGATGGAGGTGAACTGCTTGAAGGACAAATGTATCGATTCTTCATTGTTGCTACAGTCAATACGTTAACTGCTACTGACTACTCGCAGACATTATTTGTTTTGTACTGAATACAATAACTGCAGATGTAGATAAAAATCTGGTCAGTTTCTTCATAAACAACACTGGCAAATAATTAAGAGCCTTTGTTGATTGATTTAATTCCCCTCAGTTTATATTAAACGCTCTTCGTGCGTGCGTGCGTGCGTGCGTGTGCCGCCTCCCTCATTTGTTTCGCAGCGAGGCTTCGCGTGGACAATGGCCCGCTGCGCCTGGGACGGCCACGACACGTTTGCATGGGGGGATGCGCCGGGAGGCGGCCAGGGGAACGCTGTGTTTGCAGGAAATGAAGGAGAAAGTGGAAGCGAAGCACTCTCTCATGCGACGCATTTGCAGCGCTGAAAAGGAGGAAGACAATGGAAGGTGAAATGCGCGAAGACAATAGCGCTAACCGGAAAATTCGTCATATTGACTTGAGTGCAGTTGTAGTACTCTGTGCTTCTATTCATTTTAAATTTTCCTCTTTTTCGAAATGTCCCTGTTTTTGGTGTCAGTTTGACTTTTGCACTTTTATATGATTTTTAGAAAGCAAAATATTTATTGCATAAAAAATTATAAATCAAAACTATAATGTTTCAACTGTTGGAAAAGTGACCAATGGTAAGATAATCGAGAGAGGAAGTAACGATGCACGGTAATTCTGGTGAGGTGCTAGAACCCTAAGAGAAATGTGCAAATTAGAGAAACGTGTTTCTGAAGTGTGGATTCGAAAGGCTGTACGAGCCCGATTACTCATTATATTGAAGAACTTCCTAGATCCCAAGAAGTATTATGTAATGTAATGGCACATCTCTGCTTCCTTCTTTTTTCTGTTTTGTTCAGATTTACTGTTTCCTGATACTGATATTTGATCGATATTTCCAACCACAGGGGTTAGACATCTTGTAAACCACCGTGAAACGCATTTTTGCTTTATCCACACTTACTACCTTTCACTTGGTAACTGTCTGCCGAAACAACGCCTTATTATCATCGCTGTTAAATGCAACAGGAGGGTGAAATGTTTTAAAGAAATGATGCCTTAAGCAAATATCATAACGCATAATATAAAAATACGTATTCAAGAGCGAATGAAAGATTGACGAAGACAAAATAACTCAGGCAAAAAGCATGAATTTGTTAAACTGCTTCTTCCTAAATTTAATTAATAATTTACTCAGATTTTATTTCTTAAGTCGCTGACTTGTGGCTATTCGCGGGCGTTTTACAAATGATGAAAAATTCAATTTATGTATTACTCTTGCAATTACAAAGCCATACTCACATGCACAAAAACAATTCTTCAGACCAATCTGAAAATACAATTACAATACTTAAATACTTAAGATTTACAATACTAAAATCTCTAAGCTATCCGCCTTAAAAAATATTAATCGTTTGTAGCTCGCTACAAGACAATTTTCTTTCAGAGACTATTAAGAATATAAATGTTTTTCTAATATTTTAGGACCAAGCATCCTTAGGGCGCACATGAGTTTTATTGCAATTTTTAAAATATTAAAGAAATTTAATAAGAAAGTTGAGTTAATTGAATTTTAGTGAGAAGATGTAATGTGATAAAGGGTATTACTATCGAATTTACATTTGGGAAAGAATAAAAAAACAACATTGAAGGTTTCAGTTTATCTTTGGGAAACGGAAACATACTGTTTGTGTGTATGTGAAGTGAAAGGCCAAGGGCGAATTTGGAACAGCTTGGTGAGGGTACTAATGAAGAGAAGAAACGTCTAGAGAGCATATTAAAATGAACATTTAATGGAACTACTTTAATTCTTTGGCTATTTAGTTATTTGTAATTAATCACGGAACTTTTAGAAATCTTCGTAAGAATTTATTTTGAATTACTTGTAGATGTTTATGTTACTCTATACCAGATTGGACATGTGTATGTTATGAGGAGCATAATATATTTAAATGTGAATAATCGAAACTCAGGCATGATTTAAAATTCAATGTATTTGCATACCTTTTGATTGCGATGTCTTTTAACTTTGAACTTTGTATCTACAAGAAACCCTAGATACTTCACAGGCACGAGTTTAGGGGTCCAAGGTACAATTGTTTCACTGATTTTAAATGGAGAAGGAAAGCTGGGACGTCGAAGTGTGAACATTTTTGCCTGTGACTTTCCGGCATAAAGTTTATTCTCTAATTATGAAAAATTGATTTTTTTTTAAAGTTCCTGTTTTTTTTCACGTTTTCCTGTAAAGTTTCATAGACGAACTGCAAATCGTATCCATCCAAGGTGAACATTACCGTATTGTCTGCGTAAAACGAGACTTTTTTAATCTTCTGGTTGAGGGTTATCAGAGCAGTATACATTAGAGTCGGGGAGAGAATAGAACCACTAAGACTCTTGCTAGAATAGGGCGGAGATCTGAAGAAGAAAAGTTTATTTTCACTCTGAAATTTCTTTTTCTAAGAAAGCTCTGAATTACATTCTTCACGAGTTGAGCTAGTCCTGAGATAATTTAAATAAAAGCCCTTGGTGCCAGCTTCCTTCAAATACCTGAGCTGTGTAAAAAATAAAGTTGTTCTGTGTTCCTTTCAACAGAACCCTGTTGTTATTTGTTCAGTGAAGCGGAGAAGTTGATCTATAGTTGAATGATGTGATATGAATCCACATTGATAATCTGATAACAATGTGTGACTCATCACTGCTAACGCTCGTCATCGTCTACCTTGATCAACCTTGACGACAAAAGACTTCCTGTTCACTTCTGTTCTACCATACAATTGCATTCACTTCTTTCACACTCGTAGTGGCAGTCAAAAATCATTACACTCTGTGTAAACTTAAAAATAAATATTTTAAATTGTTTACTTAATGAACAGTACTTAATAATAACATTTAAGGGAGTAGTTTCCTGAAAATAAGTGACCCAATTTAATTTTTAAATTAATTTTCAAAGAGACTTCAGTTATGACAAGGATGGCAAAAACCAATGAAGTTGCGTGTCACAGATGTTCTTGAATTTGGTAGCGATTTTCACCAAAATCACTGCAACATTCACGGAAAACTGACCCCTCGTGGCTTGAGCATTACTATTCTTCTGCTCAGAATTTGGGTGTTTTCATCTTTGAGATAAAAGTAGAATTCAAGCGGCGGAAATGAAATATTTAAGAAGTACTCTAGAATGTACCCTCCTAGCTAAAAAGAGGAATGTAGATATAAGAGAAGAGTTAAATGACACACCTGTGTTCGATAAAATACGTACTAATGAGAAGAAATGGTGCGAACATTTCAAAAGGATGAGAAATGAGAGATTGCCGGCATTTGCTCTTCAATATATTCAAGGAAGAAGAGACGTAGGCAGGCCAAAGAAAAAGTGGGCAAGTGATAAGTATGAAAAATACAAAACATTGACAACTTTCCAATGGTTATATTATCATAATTTACTGCATGTTGCAACAAGATCTATCAAGTAGAACATGCTTCACGGCTAGCAGCCGTTCAGTAGTGTTCTTACACGAGGTAGTCTCTTCCTCTGTGCAACACCGTCACTGCCTGCTCGGTGCAACCTCGTTGCATAACCGTAGCTTACTTGGGGCATCGGGTGTACGAACAACAAGCCTAATCTTGTTGGGAGAAGAAGAAGAATTCGGGCACCGCTGGCCTGGACGGACGCAGGCGACGACACGGAGGCCGCGAGAGCGCGCCGCGGCCGTGCGGTCGTTCGCTGAGGAATGGCGGGGGCGTTTCGCCCGGAGGCGGCGCGGCTACATTTCACGCGCGACTCGCGGCCGTTATTTCAAAATAGTCCAACATTTGAGCCTGCGGATACACAAACAACGGCGCCGCGAATGTTCGGCAGCACATGTGCGCTGATGATCGGCGTGGGCCACGCGGAAACGACGGCAGGCTCCAGGAATGCGCGGCATCCGATGAATGGAGCTACTCGGAACCATTCGCGCGCGAGGCGAGGGCGTCGCTCGAATCACCGAGCGGCAGCTGAGCTGACGCGCGCAGCCGCGAACACGGATGACACCGCCCGCCCGCGTGCGTGCGTCAGCTGCTGCAGTCGCTGTTATATTTTTGCAGAGCAAGCGAAAGGATGCTAAAATTGAGACTACGACTGAAAACATTTGCTTTATATTGTTTGCAAATCACACATTTATGTAAATTATACATGCAAATCTAGAATTGTAAATTACAAAATGTTCAAATGCGGACAAAATACATTATTACATGCACTTACGTGTCATTTATAAACATTGAACAATTATTTACATTCCTAAGAAAGCGTATGTAAAAAGGTTAATTATGTCCGCAGAGAAGTTAGTGTTGTTGGAAATGTGTCTTATATGTTAGATAATTATTAACTGCAAAATCATTGTAAGTTGAACTACAATTTCTGGGGAGCAAACCCGTAGATAAGTGATAACCCGTAGATATTTTAGAATATTATTCACAAATCGCAAATATTATTAACCAAACAATTTTAGGATATGTTTAAACAGTACTTGTGAGTTAAGAAACCAGAAAAAGTCTATTAAAAGAAAGTCCTGGAGGAACGTCCAAAAAAATCCCCAAACTCAGTGAATGGAATAATGAGCAACATTGATGGATCTGAAACGGAAATCAAATAAAATACTTCATAAATAACACTGGGCAACAATGAAATGCTTCGGGCTTAAAAATAGTCAATTTACATGTATTTCCATCTGCTGAATTCAAAAATCGCCATAAAAATGACAGATTAGCTCTTATTTTGAAGATAAAGTGACATTTCATTTTTTAGAGTTAAGATTTTAAATTTGGGGGAATTTTTTTGGGGGAGTTGGCACACCTGTCAAATAACAAAACACCAATGCTCTTCAGCTGTTTGTAAGTCATAAACATAGATATTGTTGCTGTGACTGTGAATTACATATAGTTTCTGCTCAAACTAATGCAAAATTTCTGGTTTGGGAGTGCTTTTTGAGTGTAAAATTTGTAAAAATGCCACGAAAATGTGTAAATATGGTGAATAACTTTTGTTATATTTGTGGTGAAATAACATTTTGCTCACAGAAACGCAATCTGACGCCTCTTGTAAAGACTGCCTATCAGCATTATTTCGGTATGAAAGTAGGGGACCAGGATAAGTCTTGGGCTCCACATATATGTTGCAACGCATGTTCAGTTACACTGCGACAATGGCTGAAAAAGAAGAAACGATCTATGGCTTTCGCTGCGCCTATGGTTTGGCGGGAGCCTACAAACCATACAGATGACTGCTATTTCTGCTTGACTCCACCTATAAAGGCAGGATTGTCTATGAAGAAAATAAGAACAGTTCAGTACCCGAATCTTCCATCTGCTATTCGACCCATTCCACATTCGGATAGTTTACCAGTTCCTACTCCACCCGAAAATTGTGTTTGAAGTAGAAAATGAAGACAGTGTGGAACAAGAAGAACCAAAAAAGCCTTCCACATCCCATGACCCTGATTTTGAGGGAAAAGATGATAAACCGCACAGACTGAGTCAAGCGGAATTGAGTGATCTCATTAGAGACCTCGGCCTATCAAAGGAGAAGGCAGAAATTCTTGGGTCTCGACTACAGCAATGGAATCTTCTCGAAAGTGATGTCAGAATCTCACAGTATAGAAAACGTCACATGGAACTGCTTCCCTTTTTTGAGAAGAAAAACAATCTTGTTGTTTGCTGCGACATTAATGGCTTGATGAAATCTTTGAATTTGAACCATGATCCAACTGAATGGAGGCTATTCATAGACTCCTCCAAGCTTAGTTTGAAAGCTGTGTTACTTCACAACGGCAACCTTCTTTCATCTATTCCTGTTGGTCATGCTGTTCACATGAAGGAGACATATGCAAATATGACAGCTCTCTTGGACTCAATTAAATACCATGAACACAAATGGAAAATCTGTGGTGATCTAAAAGTCATTGCCATACTCTTAGGAATGCAACTGGGGTACACAAAGCATTGCTGCTTCTTATGTATGTGGGACAGTAGAGATAGGAAATTGCATTATATTAAAGGAGACTGGCCTGCAAGAAATCTTAACCCTAGCGAGAAAAATGTCGTTGCCAAGCCTCTTGTGGACCCAAAAGACGTTCTTCTTCCACCCCTGCATATCAAGCTGGGTTTGATGAAAAACTTTGTCAAAGCTATGAACCGAGAGGGGCAGGCCTTTAAGTACATAAGAGAGAAATTTTCGAAATTAAGTGATGCAAAAGTTAAAGAAGGCATTTTTGTCGGACCACAAATTAGAGAACTTGTAAGGGATCCTGCATTTGACCAAGTTTTGGAGGGGAAAGAAAAGGAAGCTTGGGAAGCCTTCAAGGGAGTTGTTCATGGATTTTTAGGCAACAAAAGAGATGATAACTACAAGCATTTGGTGACAGTGCTCCTGCAAAAATACCGTAACCTTGGATGCAACATGTCCCTTAAGATCCATTTTCTCCACTCCCACCTAGAATTTTTCCCTCCTAGTTGTGGAGCTGTTAGTGATGAACATGGCGAAAGATTCCATCAGGACATTTCTGTTATAGAACAAAGATATCAGGGCCGTTGGAATGAAGTAATGCTTGCGGATTACTGTTGGTCTTTGTGTAGGGATTCTGCGGAACTCCATTACAAGAGGAAAGCTAAAAGACGACGATCTCAAGAAGCCACCACATGATTCTCTTCAGACACGACCATCTGCGAAGTATTATTCCAGCAATTTTGAACTCTTAGCATGTAATTACAAGTTAAAAAAATCGAATGCACTTTCATTGTTGGTAGCATATATTGTAATTAAAATGCATCTTTTTCTCTCAATCCGTTAATATGTAATACTTCCACCTAGTGTATATCATAGAAACTAGAGCTAAGAAAAATTTTTCATTGTCATATTTGTTTTTCTCAACCCAAAATTAGTAGGAATTGACTCATGAAGTGCTCGAAGCATTCAAAAATTGTTTTTTTTGTTGCCCAGTGTAAGCTATTAGGTCAAGACCCATGGTTCATTGTAGAACTTCATTATTTCATCATACATAGAAGAATTCATTCAAAATACATATTTTGACTTTACGACGTTCATTTCGCATGAAAGCCAAACATTTCTGTTATTTCAATATCAAAGCGCGTCTTCGAGTCGTAAACCCTCCAATATTTTTTTGGCTTTTTTTCTTGGGAATCTTTCTTATGTTTGACTATTTAACTATGTAATGCAAACGTTTAGGCGTTGCCCTATTCAAGGGAACAGCAAACAAAACTACTTCAGAACATTGCACTAGCTAAAGTCGCAGTAGAAGCACAGTTTTTTAATGAAATTTTCGGAAAAATATTATCGCTTCATTGATTGTGTTCATGTAGTGTTGGTCTCTAAAACGTTGAAATAGCATCTTAGATCCATCTTAGCCTTAAATAAATACTCTAAATAGTAGTTCCAGATTTTAGACTTGAAGAAATACCGGATGAAATGTTTGAAATTTGAGATTTCATGTTACGAAAAAGAATCACACATTCATTTGGAGCTGACATAGATGTATTTGAATATTTCCGCAGATATTCAGGAATTGACTCAGGTATTGAACACTATTCATTTGTCCAATCAAGCCTTCTTAGGTTTACGTTGTTGGGGCAAATGAAAAATACCATGAAAGCCGAGTCCGTTTCAATTTTTCAATTCTAGGCGGTGGGCATCCACTTTTAAATGCTTTTTGAATGCAAGCAGCAATATTCAAACAACGAAGTCAATCCATGACACATCACGTGGACTTCTTCACTCAGCCTCATACGCCATAATTCAAGTTATAGAGTAATAATAACAATAATAATCATTTAAAAGAGCAAGAACGAAGTCGCAATCGCCCCAAGATTAGGCACAGCAAAAACATCAATAAAGCGATTCTCAAAATTTCCCAGGATAATAAATGACTTGAACATGGAGAAACCTTAACGATAAATGTCTTTGTTGTGACGAACAGGTAGAAACCTGTTCCATATTCTGTCCAATTGTATGCAAGCTTGTCCAGCTTGCCTAATTTCATCCAAGTGCAATACCTGAAAAGGCACGATGATATCAGTAGTCCGATACAATAGTAGATCTCCACTACATTAAAAACTTCGAAAATAAGGATACATATATGCCCCATAAAGTACTTCCTAACACCGTTTCAATAATATTTACACACGGAACATTCATTCGGCACTACAATCGCACTATCCCGCTCATAGAAATTTCGAAGAGATTCGAAATATTGGTTTTCACAGTGAAATGTCTGCCGCTCTACAAATTTAACAATATGCATTAACATCATGTTTATACACAATTCCTATAACCCTTTAGCAGTGAGCATCATACTATTACAAGGGAAGTTCCTTTCCTTTCCGCAGCAGGTTTTCTCTGGCTTTGGTGTTGAACGTCTTTGATTGTGGGAGTTCTCTTGCAGATCAACTTGTGCCTGAGGTTAGTAGCTTCAAGTATTTGCGGGTTGTTATTCGAAGCGATCTAAACTGGTCCGACCACATCGATGACGTTGCGCGGAAAGCTTGGACATCACTCCATTTTGTAATGCGAATATTGCGGAAAGGAAACGCGAACACAAAGCGCTTAGCGTATACTTCTCTTGTACGTCCGGTAATGGAATACAGCTCCGCGTGTTGGGACCCGTATAGAGCTGGGCAGATGAACTTGTTAGGCCGTATCCAAAAGAGAGCGATAAAATTTGTAGGAAAAAACAACGATCAGACTGAGATGTGAGAACACCTAGGGAAACGTCGAAAGACAGCTAGGCTAGTAAATCTTTTCAAAGCGTGCACTGGATGTAAAGCGTTAAACGACATTAGAACTAGGAGAGGGCACCCTCATTATTTCGGAAGGGGAGACCATCCATACAAAATTAAATAAAGGAATCAAAAAAGCGGTGTAGGTAAATACTCTTTTGCAAACCGAACAAAAACTGACTGGAACAATCTACTTGCTGCAGCACTAGCGACTTTTCCCTCTAGTTGCTTCCGGAATCGTCTAGGGAATTGCGTGTGATGCTAAATATTTGTGTGTGTTATATTTCCTAGTTACTTACTTGTAGTTTCCCTATAATATGTATTTTTAAGTTATATTTGTATGTTTTTATAGGATCTGTATAAACTCTGCCACCGAGCGAAAGCTCATTAGCAGGAAATAAAATAATAATAATAATAATAATAACAACAATAATTATAAGAGAGGTTTTGCACCCTCCAACATGCACTATCGATCTCCTGCGCAAGCGCAGATGCACTACAGTGATGCAAAACTGGAACTGCGCATGAGCAGAAGATCGATAGTGCTTCATGTTCGAGGGTGAAAAAACTCCCTATAGACACGTGTGTTAGCTCTTCAGCGTTGCCGATTTTCAAGGTGGACTCGATACGTAATACTCGAAACGATGATGATTTTTCTTTCATATGTGATGCATATTTTGTTTACAAGGAATTTATATTAGCTACAATAAACCAAATTCATAGAAAAAGATTAGGAAATTAACTAGTGGTGCTACAACAGCACATCATTTCTAGCATTACTTGGAACGGCCATGCAATTTTATACTTCAACATGAACCTGCAAAAATATTTTCTTCGCGCCGAGATTTGAACACACTTCCATAGAGTTAGCTCACCATGCTCTTTAAAAAAATAAATGGTCTTTCCTATTATTCCAAACTTACGCAATTTTCAAAATTCAGATATTTCAATGAAAAGAAGACCTGCGCCATTTTTAAGCGTCATTTACTTTATAGGTGGATACAAATTAAAGAAAAAATAAAACTTTTTGCGAAAAAATGTGTTTAAAAAATGGGTATGCTTCACACAAAAAAATGCGAAAACAATCCATATTTTTGAAAAATTGAATTAATGACCTTATTTCAAGACCTGGTCTTTGAACAACAAGTTTTATTCAGTAAAAAACATTATATACAATATTACAATTGAAGAAAAATGCGGGGAAAATTTTGAACTTACGCAATTTTCGGAAATACGGAGAGTTTGCTGAAAATGAGACTCGCACCACTTTTTTAACGTCCTTTGCTACACACGACGAAAAAATTTAAGGAAAAGATTAAGAGCCGTTTTTGAGAAAATAATTGATTAATTAATTTAATCTTTCTTATATTTCACGCAAAATTACGCAAACACTATTCATATTCTCGAAAAATGCTCCTCAAATTTTCGAATCACTCACACAGAACCGACAAACAGACACACGTTTTGACGTAAAGTTTTTGACATCAAGGACCCACAAAACATGAATTCTGACTAGTACACAACGATTAAATAATTTTCTATACGTAACAATTATTAAATTTTTGAAGAGAACTTCTAATTTTTATGTTTCTAATTTATTTCAGGGGAAGCAGGGTATAATTAATGACAGACTAAAGTAATCCAGGGAAATAACAATTAAAGTTTGAGAAATACAAAAGACATTGACAACTTTCCAATGGCTATATTATCATAATTTACTGCATGTTGGAACAAGATCTATCAAGTAGAACATGCTTCACGGGTAGCTGCCGTTGAGTAGTAGCCTCTTCCTCTGTGAGAGATAGAGTACCTCCTTTGAGAGGTAGCCTCTTGCTCTGTGCAACTTCGTCGCTGCCTGCTCGGTGCAACCTCGTTGCACAACCGTAGCTTACTTGGCGCATCGGGTGTACGTACCTACAGAGCATATTGTTCATCCAGCGTCACAGGCTGAAAGCCTGTCTGATGAATCCTGAACTAGGTAGGTAAGCGTTTCGTCCTAGTTCAGGACTCATCAGACAGGCTTTCAGCCTGTGACGCTGGATGAACAAGATTTATCACCTTTTTCGTTTCAGGGCCCGACTATAATTAGCAGTTGTAGAATTATTAAGCAAACAGTCAAAATGGGCCTCATTAAATCATGTTTGAATTACTGGAAATTACTTGTTTCAAGCAATATCTCAATAAGAATACTTTTTTACAGGGAAACATGTTTTTGCATTGAAATCCGACTGCTCTGATGCAACAAAAAACTGATCGTACGACAGCCGCAAACAAATCGAATATTTTTATTCAGAATTTGGAGAACAAGTCGTGTCTACTTCCGGAGTCATGCGTTCAGAATTTCGTGACTAACGTGGCAAAGAATCGTTTCAAATACAATCAATATCAGCGGGATGTGGGGAGTAAAACACATGTCTTACTTATAGGCAGTTACCGGAGCTATACGGTTTGTTGTGCAAAATGTGTGAAAAGTGTTCAAACTCCGTGGCTCTTCAAACGACTGGGAAGTGAAAGGCATCGCGTTATTAGGAACAACCCATATTCGGCGTAATATAGAGTTACCCATCGTTACTAGATATATGCTTCTAGGAAATATTGTTGCAGCCTGGTGTAGATTTATATTTAACCGACACCGAACATCCTTAGTCGTGAATTTAGGCGTTAATATTATTTTATAGTACGAATGAACGATATGAGATTTGTGGAGTGTCCACGCCACGTGAGGGGACGTTTCTTCTGTTCCCCGCCGTGGGCGGGGCGGTCGTGAAGGGTCGTCACCGAGAGGCAGCGGCGCACGCAGGCAATCGCCTTAGGGCAGGCGGCACTCCCCTCCCCGCCCCACGGAGCTGCGACGGGCGCGGCCGGCAGTCACTGGCGCTCGTCAAGGCACCAGGTGCAGCGATCCGCTGCTACATTAAGATTGTATTTTGTACGACTCGGCAATGGATATGTGCTTCTTTGGAATGTCGTTGTTTGCTGAGTTTCATTGCATTATAGCACAGTACACAACAAGATTCAAAGGCATTTAATCCAAAGCTACTACAGTACGAAAACGCATCCTTTCCTGGAGGTGCGAACCTGTCACATGAATACCCAGTGGAATTGGAGCCCGATTTCCTCCTGCGAGCCCGAGCGCCTCAGCAGCCTGAGTGAGCGATCAGCGTCACTCCCTTCCCTGATCGTCCTCCTGGGAATCCCCGCAGCCCACCCGTCGCCCGCGGGCGCCGCGTCCCGCCCCGCCCCGCCTCCTCTCTTCCTCTTTGCGTCCGCGCAGGCATCCAGTTTATTTACGCGTGATGTCATTCCCTCCATGGAACCAAAGCGTATCTCTTTCACAGACCCGCGGAGGCCCACCCGCCGGCTCGCCAGCGCGACGCCCCGCCCCAACCCTCCCCACCCCGCGCCACACCACAACGCCCCGCTTCGCCTCGCCTCGCCCCGCGCCTCCCAGCCCCGCTCCGCCCCTCCCCGCGCCACGCCCCCCGCCCCGCCCCGCCACGCCCCTCCCCGCCCCGCGCCGGAGAGCCGCCAACGCGAGCCGCAGGAACGCGTCGCGACGCGACAGCGACAGCGCCGGGCAAAGACCGCCGCGGGCCGCGGGGCGCCTTCCTATCCATCAATCCCGGCCCAAAGGCGCTCCCTTTGTTGCTTCTAGCGGACTTCCCGGGCTCTGACGGTCTACTTTGCGGCGCCGGCCGCCCACTGCTCGCACTCTCGGAGGATGTTTAAAGGAAGGAACGCGCGGTTTCTAGTTACCTGTAATTGCGAAACATGGTTTAAAGCGTTTATTCACAGGCCGTTATATTGAAGAACATAGATCGAATAAAAGCACTCTGTAAATAAACAATTTACGACCTGTTAACAAAGCATACCTATTTGTTCTAAACATTAATCATAGCTAACATTAATCGTGACCGCACTACACCTACAAGAAAATGTATCCGTACAAGAAAATGAATTTTTCAAGTACCCTCAAGAGTCGCTGTTCTTATTTCAAACCCTCAAGTCAGTTCCACGTTCAACACTTGAAAGACATAGAGAATAAGAAATCGTTACGGAATAGGTTCGCTTGGAACAATACGTAAAAGGGCAGCAACAATATGATCATTAAACAATAATATGACAAAGGGAAAGACGCACTAGAAAATTTGATAGTATTTATATTCATGAGTCACTTGCATTCCTTTTTCGTGGTTGTGAAATATTTTGTTATTGAAACAGTTACATTCGTACAGAACGCTCAAGAAGGAAAGTAATATGTTTTCAAGAAAGAGGAGAAGATTAACTCTAAAGAATACAATAATATCTTCTGCAGGTTAATTTATATATGGAAGGAAACTTCGGACACTTAATTCAAACATTTTGAGGCATGCCTGTGGAACACATTTTCACAAAAACTGTTTCTATTTCGAAAGTTTTGAGCACATTTTCCAATAATTCTACTGAAATCATTTATCTACCATATAAAAATCAATGTTTGTTTGTATTTTATGCCATGCCGTACCTTTCACCCGATTGCAATAAAAAAATTCAACTTATTGCTAGCACTTGCGCGAAGAATGTAGGCATAGTACAACGGGAATGTGCTTATGTCTGTCGCACATAGACGCGCGTTGATTTTACGCATTTATGTTCTCTCAACCGCCCCTGAACAGAAGCTCTACGCAGCCCGCCGCACCCTCATGTATTAAACCCATGTTCGTTGCACATTCAGTCCCTGCGATTGTGAAATATTGGCCGAAATTATTACTTGAACGTTGGTTCGGTGAAATCAATTTCCTCCAAGACAGTGTCATAGCGAATGCATGCCCAAAATTGCGGGAGCAGATACATGGCAAGCATGTCCAAACCAAGACATAGAACAAACCCATACTCGCGAGGAAGTCTTTCATCTATTAAAATATTGACAGAGCGTAGCTTACAACGTGATTAAAAATCACCTTACAAGTAGCGTGTGTAGTGTAATACATTGCAATAGCAAAACATTGACGGATATATTAGTATATTATATGAATTATAATGAAAGAAATTAACTTCACTTTAAAATAATATGTATTTCAAGATCAGCACCCAAGTGCTTTAGATATATGAGTAGTTCGATTTGAATAAATAGGAAGATTTTACTAATGTTTGTTTCTTTGAGGTTGAGAAAACCTCAACACGAAGCTCTTAATGGGGCGATATGTGATATGTTAAAATAGTATTTGAGAAATTTGATCTAATCGTACTTTTGATGTGTGTGTGGTTTTGCCTCAGTAAAAGTGTGTGGATAATGTTAAACCGAGAATGTTATAAAAGCGACAGTGCCATTTTTAATGTAGTCTGGTAGTTAGAGAATATTTATTAATAAATAAGAAATATTTATTTATATATTATAAATAATAAATATTTATTAATATATTACAAATAATAAATATTTATTTATATATTATAAATAATAAATATTATCTAACCACACGACTTTCGTTGTGAGTTTGTTCCTTAAAGATGCAGAACGAGCTTTGAAAATACATCTAAGATTTTTATTTTGAATGACGTTAACTTCACGATTCCAAGGCACTACAATTGAAGGGCTCAGTAGAACAAGGGGCTAACCCTCACTGACATGGTTCTGAGATGATAAGAGATTTATGTGAACTTCCCTCATATAACTCAACATTTTAATATTTTTAAACTCAGTACACTTCCATACTAGTCCTTAGTGGATTTAAATAATATATTACACTAAGAGAATAATATCTGAAGTTTTGTGCAGAGCTAATAGCTCTTTTTTTGTTATTTAAGATCGCATCAACATCTAGGTCATTAGCGACCACTACTGAATTTCACGTTTGAGTAACTGTGAATAGATGAAATGATATGGTGATGATAGGGGGTGAAAGAACGAACACAAATACCCGAACCCATGCCCGGGGCTCGAACCCGCGATCCTTCGGTCCGAGATCGCTACGACACTACTGCCTTAGCGACCTCGGCCACCGGCCTTCAATCCTTAGTACCTGTATTCGCGATACCGTTGCTGCTGGATGGAACGCTGCACGGAAGCCCCAGGTGCGAGAGTCGGCGGGCGCGCGCCGTCAGTCGTTTCGGCGGTGACACACGCGCCGCGCAATGTCGCCGGCGCGGCCCCGCGGCCTCCGCCCGGTGGCAAAGCGCTCATGGCTGTCGGGGCCGTGCAACTCTCCGTTGGAACCGAGGACAAATCTGTGGTCACGGCGGAAAAGTTCTCAAGTCAATACTCTTAGGTTGGAGAAAACAAGGGTTGAATATTATTGAGCCAACGCTTCTTCCTATGCTCAACGCTATTTCCCAACGCTTTTTCGTCGTGAAGGAGGCGACATTTGAATTCGGTCGTTTTACTGCAATAAAATATAGATAGTCGACGTTTTTTTCATGCGAGCTATGGGGCCGTGGTCTATTGGAAAACATGCTTCCAAACGTTTCGGCGAACCATCAAAAATGGATTCTTCGTCCGAGACCACATCGCCACTGAGGATGTCCGTCGCAGTTGCGGACGAAACGTTTGGAAGTACGTTTGGAAGTATGTTTTCCAATAGACCATGGCGCCCTAGCCCGGAAAAAAAACGTCGACTGTAACTCCGGCCGTGAAAGCCTACATTGTTATATTAAAATATAGATACGTAACTTGTAGTTTCAGTACTTAACCCAATTTTGCCAAAAATTGACTTACGAACTTTTACCCCGTGACCACAGAAATCTGGGGAGTGCTACGATAGGAGGTGCGAGTGCCATCGGGTGCAGCTGCACGTTACGCTTGCCAACTTCCGCACTTAAAAATTAACTCATTTGTGAGAAAGACGGAAAGTGTCCTCTAAATGCTCAATAATTCATAATGTATGCGTATAAGGAACCGCTGAAGAAAGCGCGAACATCGCCGCTATCTTTTGTGGCATGACGCGCCTGCTTGAGCGTCATGTGAACCTACGTAGCAGCCACACACGTTTAAAGTATCGTTGGCTCTTTTAGTTCCTGTAAGAAGGTGGTGCAGGAGAGGGCGCCGCTGTGATGGTCTCCACCACGGTGTATGGGAGTTGAAAGGCCCTGGCTGATGTTGCAGGCGCTACGCAGAGCGCCGCATCGCGACGCAACGCAGCGCCTTTTGACACGACTCTCGCTGCAAACGAGACAATGATGTTGTGTTTTAGAGCGAGGGTGAAGCGCAATCGTTTTGCTGATCCTCCGTTCGTCTCACTCTCACTTCCCTGTTGTAGTGAAATGATTCAGTTACGGATGGACATTATTGTTTTGTAATAGCTGAAATGAAATAAGCCTACTCTACTTTATAAAATGAAAACAATAACAACAAAAATGAATGTTGATAATTAGCCTTTGATGAAGGTAGTTCTTCAGGCGTAATTAAATTGTACATGGTTTACAGATCATACATACACATAGTAATTATCATTGGTAATGCCACGCATGTTTTTGAAATGTTGATAAATCCCCGAATGCGAAGCGAACACGAGCTTCATTTGAGAATTTCCAAAAATCGAGAGGTATTTAATTCCCAAAAATCGACAGGTATGTTCCACGAATGAAATTATGTTCAACATAATTCCAAAATGCGCCAAAATGCGCCAAATATTGGAAATAACTATAAGCTACTATGTTAAAATCAATGTGAAGCGATTTATTTGACATCGAAATAGCGATCGATGTATACCGCTTCCTAAGATAGATGAGTCATAGTTTATGATTGGCCTGTAGGGAGGAACGATAAAAAAAATTGAATAGAAAATGTGACAAACTTTTTGAGTTACACCGCCCTGATTGGAGCATTTTGTGTATAGTTAAACACTATTGGGTTTAATTTCACGAGTGGAATAGTAATAATCATCACGCATACATACATAGAAATTATCATAGTAATCATCATAGTTAATAGCACACAAACACAAAAACGTAACCTATATGAACGTATTTTTACTTGAATCCTAAAACTTTTGATAGACTGCAAGCCAGCCATCGCAGGAGAAGGTCGAACTAGGAGACGGCCTGGAGAAAAATTCGAATGATGTTCTTAATTTGCAATTGGCGTGCATGTTGTGTTTTCTACATTTCCTAATCACACAACCTTTCTTTACAATCTAACCTAACTACTTTTTAGGATCGGCTTCGGACACGTCCTTTTCATTAATGAGGCGGCATTAGGTATTCTAGGTATGTAATTTCTATGGAATCGTCAATGGATTTAACAATGTTTTAGTGCACAAAATGACGAGATAATCGTTGGTTTAGACAAAAGTTAATTACATTAAACAGACATAAAATTTACACAAAGAGTACCTTATTTATTTGTCTTAGGTTTCTTTCTATGAAATACAAAATAAAAGAATGACGTTGCTTACAATATTTTCATTGCAGATGCAGTATAGTAACCAGAACCTTTGAAAATTATAACCAATATTATTACACAATGTGTATCAAGCTCCGATAAATAAAACCTAGCACAGCATGGATTTAAACATAAAGAGATTCAGAGAAAAAAACGATTACGGATGATGAGTAGGCGAAGCTGGCGCAGCAGTTTACTCAGGGAAAAGAATTCTGTCGCCGAACGCTCACAATCTTCCTATTTATTCCAGCGACAACCAACATTCCGCCGACCTTCTCGCTCAGAGAGCCTATAACTGTGACTAATAACGTGTTACGCGCGTCACACAGGCAAGGTCTGGCCGTAAAGGCACTTTATCAGCACGGACAACGCCGGCGCTATTGCGACACTCGCCTATTGTCGGCGAGGACGTCACACGGCCTGATGCAACTGCTGCGAGGAGGCGCGGGCGGACGGCGGCGCTGCAACGGGGCGGGGCGGGGAGGGAAGGGTGCGGTGGGGTGGGGTGGGGAGAGGCGGGGTGGGGCAGGGTGGGGCGGGGAGGGGAAGGGCGTGGCGGGCGCTACCCCCAAGGCGAAACCCGGTTTAAACACCCACGCTGGGGAGAGAGCCAAAGGAGCTCCCTTTGTTTAATATTTGCTTTATTTGCAATTTGCTCCTACATGTGAACATTAGGCAAATGTGATAACCGCGGCTATACTGTAGACATGGGTGAATCTGTCTCGCACCCATGACTCATCACTGAGTAAATACAAATGTGGAGATCTTAAGGCCTAAATGGTAGATCTAAAGGATGCTGGCGATGGGGGCGTCTCACTGATTTGCTGTCTAGTAGGTTCGTTGTCAAGTGGTTATGGTGGATGAAGAGCCTCTTAAGATGTTTCTTTACTAAAAGAGATGATTTTTGTAATTGCTGAATTTAGATCTCGTAGAGTTGACCACAATCCGGGGAGCATCGGAGATAGTTCGAAGGGTCAATGTTTGAGGTGCATGCTGCGTCCCCAAATTAGATTGCGGGCGTCCAAATTGGTTTCAATTCAGATTTATAGTTTAACCACTTATTTTAAAGGGATGAAATTGCTCTCGATAGTCAGTAAAAGTTGCTGCCGATAGTCAGTAAAAGTGACATATTTTTAAGTCTAATTGTTTTCTGTTCTTTTTAATGTGTCCACTCCAGTTCAACCGTCTGTCTAGAGCTAGTCCAAGATATTTTATGTAGTCGGTTTGAGGCACATTAAGGCACATACGTTGTTGTTGTCTACGTTGTGGGAGAGATGTCAAAGGTTGGGCCGGAGATCCGCAAAAACGTCTTCCTTAGCTTTTGTCGAAGGGAAGATTCTGAAAACGACAAGTATTAAGACTGTTAGCGCACCTTGGCGATAGAATCTCCTTTTAATATTAAATATTGAAGAAAATATCCGTGTTACCTGTGCCTTGGCGGAAAGAAAATCGATTAACTTTCTTATTTTATCTCATTATTCATGCGAATATGAAACTCAAATGCAGCACGCCGGTTTTAGCTCTGTTCTGACGCGCCAGAAACGCGGGCTCTGAGAAAAGAGAGCCACGGAGTCTCGAAAGTTGAACACCGATCGTACATAAATGATGGAACTCGCAGTGCAATCGACACGCGCGTATTTACTCGTTTTTTCACGAACGAGGCGATCTGTTGACGGCTCGGCTGTTGATGTTCAAACACTGTAAGCCCGCCGCGTCTTAGTGGAAAGAACCAATTTCTTCGAATGTCGACAATGGAAAACTTTGCTGGAGCGGTGGCGTGCGGGAAAGGTGGCGCGGTCTCATGACCAGGCTGAAGCAGAAGGGGCCAGGTAAAGAACATACAGGCTCGAAGTAGTTCGAGCCTGTATGTTCTTTGACAAATTGATTCTTTTTCTCTGCAATGTAAACGGCGAATCTGATGGAAAATTAATTATCTCGACTTTGAAATGTACGCCCTTTGCTGTTAATTCATCCCAAAGAATGATTATAATTGTTTATATTCGAAATGAGGGGCCAAATTTTTAAATTAATTTGTCTGCATATGTGTAAACAAGGCACTTCTTTGTTGTCGATTTTGATGTGGGCATATTTGTCGCTTTTGGGTAAACGTTATATGTGACGATATTGATTAATTGACTCTAATGCACTATCGCATAAAACTCTCGGTCTTATCATACACGTCATCTTGCAGGGATGCTCAGGTAAGGTGAGGGAATGGCTTTATGTACGCATATTTAAGGCGCTCGGCATTAGATAATGTTAAAAGGCAATGTACAATTTGTACACAAAGAATTGCAGTTAGAACCTTTAACCAACCACCTTTTATATGCACCTACTTCTACCAAAAAATCCCTATTATACACAAATTAATTTCTCTAGGACTTTGCCACAACCTAATATAAAACCCCTTTTTAAGAACAAATTCCGATTTCACACTTTCCTAAACAACTTCTCAGATCTTGATCTACAGAAGAGTTATCAAGTAAACATGCCTCTATAACTCTAATAGTAAGATAAACGTACGTTAATTTTAAGTAGATTGAAGCAAATATATAAATAAAATGTGTTTTACACTGTCCTTTGTATTGTACAATTCCAAAGAAAATAAATAAATAAAAAAATAAAAACAGGACAGGAAATTGAAGATTAAAAGAATGCTGTAAAGCTGGCGGTCAGCAAGAAAATTACCAATAAATTCTCAAAATTGTCAATTATTTTTAAAAAAGTACGCTTTCGTGTGGTATGGAGGCAAAATACTTACTAATTGCCAAAATAAGGTTTTTTTTCCGTACAAGGTGCGATTAAAAAGTAGTATGACTGATTTTCTGTCTGATTAGTGAGGAGTTAAGCTTTTTTACGACACCATTCAAACCATCATTACAGAAGGCTTGGCAATGAGGAAACTTTGGGCGACGTTTGTGCCAAGAATATTGATAGATGAACAAGAAGAGAATCGTGTGGAGATTTCAATAGAAATTCTGAACTCTGATAGAGAAAACCCTAATTTTTTCTCTGAAGTGGTTATCGGAGAAGAAACCTGGTGTTTCCATACCCAGGGACGAAACACCAAAGTTCGGAAGGCACACGAACAAGTCTGCTCGTTGGAGGAAGGCCCGAATATGCAAGTCCAAGATGAAAACAATGCTTCTGGTCTTTCTCTATCATCGTGGTGTCAGCCGCAAGCAGATGTACCCCCCTGGGCAAACCACGAACGCACAGGTGTACGCGGAAGTTCTAGATCGGTGGAAAGAAAACGAGTCAACCGCGTGCGCCCAGACATCGCCCGTTGCTGGAAGCTCCACCACGACACCTCGCCGTGCCACACCGCGCTGTTGGTGCAGGAAAGGCTGGCTCAGTACTGCATTTCCTCGTTGCCTCACCCCCCCCCCTACAGTCCAGCTCCGCCAGACGTCTTCCTCTTCCCTCACTTGAAGCAGGCCATGAAGGGACAACGTTTCGACTCCATCCTAGAAAGGGACAATGTTTCGCCTCCATCGAAGACGGCCAAGCGGCTGTAACGAGGACATTCAACAGCACTCCAGCCAGTGACTTCCAGAAGGCGTTCGCGGATTTGCAGACGAGTTATACTCGGTGTGTTAAGGCTCCTACTTCGGAGCTTATTACTTCGGGAGCTTATTACAGGGCTCCTACTTCGAAGATTATTAAGAATTTGTACAGGTATGTGGAATAAATTATTTTTAATAACATTTTTCCTACTACTATTTGATCGTTGCATCTCTCCCATTAAAATGGAAATCATTTTACAGTTCGTAACATCCTTTAGATGTACAACCTCTGTACGCGAAAAGACGTGTAACCCTTACAGGCACATTCGGCGTGCATTTTACAAAAAAAATTATAGATTGCCGGGATCACAAACGTTTGTTGCATACTCTCGGCAAACTTCAAGTAACATATAACCTCCATTTACTCATAGCCTATTCGCGGGTATAGGGTGAACCAAAAAGAATCTTGAAAAATATGGCATCCTAAGGGTTTTTAGCAATGTGCGATTTATTTTGATGAATTTATTAATCGTTTTCGAAATAGTTGAGAAAAACTGGAAGAGTGAGCACTTGAAATTTGCGTGAAGTGATAAGAAAGCTGGATTATGTTATTTTTTACGAAATGTGTAGGCAGCAACTTTTCTCCTTTTTGAAAGTCGCTTACACAAAATATCATTAGGATCGGAATAAAACTTTGATTTTTTTCTAAAACAAACAAATATTCTTATTTATATAGGACAAAATAATTTTGAAAAAGGCCAAGTTATGCCGGACCCAAAACTCCATATTTCAGTGCAAACTTAAAATTGGTTTAGTCTTACAGTGATTAACTAGAATAAACAGACCAAAAATCGTAAAAACAACTGAATTGGTTTTAATGTTATCTAAATAACCCTACGAATTATAAACAGGTTGTTATTTTGAAATCACAGACCTTCCGATTTCGTTTTTATAGCTATTAAAAGTTACTAATAGTTTAGTAACAACGTCTAGCACAAAATGGCATTATCATTTGAAGAAGTAAATATCTAGTCAAAGGGAGAGTGAGTTTTCAAAACTCGTTCATGTTAGAAGTAGCCTGTTAATTCGCACTTTAGATAAACGGTGTGGATACTGATAAAGCTGCATAAAGGACTTCTGGCCCCAACCGAACTGTCAGCTAGCGGGGTTTCCCCAACCAGGTACCTCCCACCAGCGGGGCATCGCCCCAGCCGGGACAAGCTCTACGCTTCCGGCTGGCCTCCGGGCATGTAGTTAGTGAAGTGCATGTAAGTGTAAGTGCAAGTGTGAGGGCAGGACACGGAAGGGGAAGGAAAGATCGCGCGCGGTCCGTGGTCCGATTGCATGGGATATTGCTCTGGCATTCGCCTGGTGTTGATCGGAAAAACCAGGGAAAACTACCGATCGGAGATGCCGACCGATAGAATTTTCCTTCAGGCAGCGACTGAATTCGAGTTAATTATGCAGCCAGAATCGAACATCCTGCCACCGTCGTGAGAGGAACCCTCGGACCCAATCAGAGGCACTGCAGTGACATCAGTTGGTGCCTTGAGCCATCTCTCCCGGTTCAAACCCTGGACTTCTTTCCAGGTAGCTTAAACATCCAGCCTCTAACCGACCAAGAGCTACTTCTAAATCGTTCATCTCCCTCTTTTTCCTCTAATTTTACTTTGTTTTTTATTGTTTTTGTTTATTTATGTTTATTATTTATTTATATTTATTCATTGCCCTTTCGTATTTCTGCAAAGCCTCACGCTGTTTGGAAGAGGTCGCGGCCAGCGGTGCAGCCCGGCGCTGGGTGCGTTTTGAATCGTCGGGAGCCGGCGCGGCGAGGGCGAGGAGGGTGGGCGGGGCTGCGTGGGAGGGGAGCGCCTTCCGGCTGCAGCTATCGGCGGCCGTGAGTAAGATGCTCGGAGCGCGTCGCCACGCGGGCGCCGCACCTGTCACTTGCACTTCTCACTGCAGCACTTCGTGTTCATTACTCTTTTCTTTTTTTTAAAAATCCATTCAACATCTCTGTGGTCACGGGGTAAAGGTTCTTAAGTCAAAAACCTTAGTTTGGAGAAAACAAGGGTTAGATTTTCCACCGCTTGTTCCTACGCTAAACGCTATTTCTTAAGGTTTGTTTCTCGTTAAGGAGGCAACATTTGAATTCGGTCGTTTTACTAAAATAAAACATAGACACTTAACTTGTAGTTTCAGTACTTAACCAATTTTGCCAAAAATTGACTTAAGAACTTTTACCCCGTGACCACAGATCTTTTCTCAGTTATCAGTTGGGAGCGGATTTCTATGCCCTAGAAAATCTTGAAATATGCTCATAAAAAATGCATTTATGACATAACATTCTGAAATATACCCTTTAATATGCACTTAAAATTAATAATAATTCATTTCTTCTGCAAACCTGTCATGCAAAATTCTTGGAATGAAATGAAAAGAGAGATTTTTTTGTGCAAACGAAATATACTCTACTCTACTTCGCGAGAGGAATAATCGAAGTAAATATTCACCTTAGTGAAGAACACTGAATGTCTTGTTGAATTTCTTCTGACTGGTTTAAAAAATATGTTCTCAAGAAATATCCCACATTTGCCCGAGTATTTTCTCATCTACAGAAAACAAAAACGCGAACTGTGACTGGCTCTTTCGGATCAATGAACGCTCACAATTACATAGGATTCTTTGAAAAGATAAAAAGTTGATTAGTCACTATAAGCGCAAAATATGCGCTTATAAGTACACGAATATGCACTAACAGGAAAAATCAGCCAAATATGCACAAATATGCACTAACATATTAATTTACACAGCATCCAATTCTAACGAAATGTGAAGAAGTTTCACTTAGCTATTTCCTGAATCAACGGACAAAAATATGCAAAATCATAGAAATCCGCTCCCTAGTTATCAGTAATTCGGGAGGAAAATCATCTTAATTTTAAACTTAAGTACAAAGTCATGTGATTCTTATCTCTACGAAGCAGGATACCATCCTTGCAATTCGCATCTCGGATGTCTGGTATAATTATTTTTAAATTGTGGTTACTTCCAAATATTACCCTTGATCACGCATACTTCTCTGTCACTCATTCACTTCCTGGCCAGGTGTCAATGAACCTCGATGACCAGGCGCAATTAAGGAATTATCCAACTAGTGACACAAGACATTAATACTAAACAGTTGTAAAGATAATGTTAAGGAAATTGTCATTTCACAATTTGAGAAAGATCTACCATTAAATCCAATGACTGTAAATGGTGTAACAAGATAATTAAAAAAGCAAAAACCTAACTTTCTGCAGAAGGTGAACAAAATTATGGTTTCTTCATCCTAGAAATTATTTATTTTCAACAGAATGTTTGAAGGAGGAAGTCGTTCTTCATAACTACTTTTGCAAGTGAAGGAGAATAAAATTGACGAACTGTACGCAGAGAAAGTCGGATGAACCTGAAAGTCTGACTTCTGTCAGCCAGCGGAAGAGAATTAATGGGTCCTACTCCTGGGCATGTCTTTCCAAATTGTGCAGCCTGGTGTGAATCTTGGGAGAATCAACAGGAAACATTACGAATTATTTTGTTTCTCTTCCGCTCGCGGTCAGTCGTATGTAGTATATTTATATATGTACAAGTGTATTGCTATGTTTGTGTTACGTGTTTAATTCATATCTACAAGTGTAATAAATCAATTTTCCAGAACAATCCATTCACTTTGTAAATATCAGCAAACTAGTATATAATTAGTTTTTTACACAAATGTCTGCCGGTAGTTGTGCTCGGCACAATGCAAATAATTTAATTTGGTGCTTCAGTCGTATTAAACGTTTCCCTTTCAATTCAACCCCTGTTTTACGATCATGCACGCACCGAGGGCCTCAGTTCCCAGGTACGAGTCCAACGCTTCACGGGAAGCCGACGGGACAGAACAAGATAATTTCTCCGCTGCAGCAAGAGAGGTGGAGAGCCAGTAGCAATTACTTCATTACGCTACATGGAAAGAAAACAAACTCATTTTTCTGCAGAGTCCATTACCTCATGACCATGTAATTGCTTCGTAATAGACACGGGTCGTTTCATTCGACTGAACTGTGCTCATTTCTGAAAATAGATGATGTATTATGTAATAGGTAAAAGAGACAACGTAAGTCATATTTCTTTTTGTTACTGGGGAGATTTAGTAAGATGCAACGAGGAAATACGATAAATGGCCGACTAGCAATGCTCCCAGCCAGCGACTCGAATGCCTCGCACACGAACTTGCTGCACGGGTCTAACACGAGGGGCGGCGGAACTCTCAGAAGAGCAAAGCGAGACCGGTTTCGCACAATTTTTTCCCCTTGTGTTTACTTCTAAGGCTGATTACTCAATGTCACCCATTAATTATTCCACGGGATATGTTTAACAGTAAATCAAAATATCTCAAACCCATATTGGAACACATGCATTATTCGTAATACGAGACAAATGCAAGTTTCAGGGCTGTATTATTTTTGCAATGGAATATCTTTGCAATCTCCGATATCTGCTTGTTCCGTAGTTGTATTCCCAGTAGCTTTTTACGTAGCGCGTGGTTTTGCGGCACTAATGTCCTATTCAGTTTTCAAATTCCATGTCTCGTTTCCTCACAACATTCAACGAACCTTATTGAAGCCAGTCGTTATTGAAACAACACTGCGTAGTCCAGTGCGTCCGTAGGACGACGTAATTGACAACAGTAATGGAAAATTAATGGATTATATCAGAATGCAACGTAACCTCTGAATAACTTCACTATTTCAGTACAACCGAACAAAACCACTGTCCGAATATTCTCTATAAAATACACCACCAATCAACACCAAAATGCAATTATTTTTATATGAAACAGAACTCTGCAGAATTGTAAAGAAATCACAACAATCAACAATCAGCGGCGTGGTCTTGAAATCGATATTGAAATACAGACTTTGGAAGAAAACAATTGAGTACTTTTCAAGAATTATTTGTTTAATTAAATTACACCGTAAATCAACACAAACAATATCTGATAACACATCTAGGGACCACATTCTTTCATTTAAAGAAAAAATAAATATAATCGCTTCAGTAGAAGCTCTAAACGAAACGATGGCAGAATATCTTATTTTTTAAATATATAGATGTCAGATAGGTTATTATTATGATACTCTAAGAGCACAAAAAGTAGTTTTCTTAAAGAAAAGTAATATACAGAGAGAAAAGGGAACATCTGTCTCAATTAAAAAGTGTAGAAATTCACATTCCTTAGCACTTTTCCTTAGCACTTTTCCTTAGCACTTCTGTTATAGTTCAGTGATAAAAACGTGACCATATTTCAGTTTATCTGGAAATCTTCGAAGACAGGTAAATGGAAACTTACATTTGTATATTTTTACATTCTCTCCAGATACCAAATCAAAGGTACAGGAATTCACAGTGAACATTCATTGAAAATATTATTAACCTGTCAGTTCGACGAAATGATTTCTAAATTAGCAATTAATTCCTTTTATTTACTTTTTTTTGCGAAAAGGCACTTGTCTGTAACTTACATTTATTACTCGTTCACTTTACATTTGCAGACGGAGCGCTGCGATCTGTTTACATGAGGTCACCGCCGACTGAATGAGAAACGCGCATCTGCAGTATATACTGACCGTTTAATATGATATAGATGGCGATGAGCAGCACACAGAACCCCGGCGGGGCAAGAACATAACCATTAAGCAGTAGACAAGTGCAAAGAAGAAATAAAAATATTGTACGTGAATGTTGTGAATAGAGTGTCGGTGTGATCTATTTTATTGTATATTATCTTAATCACTTAAGAGCACGACTCCAGCTCACTGTCAGATAGTCATAATTCGTCAGGTGTGTCCGTAGCGCTTGTGTTGCCTTCGGAGACAGCTGATTGGTCAGATGCTGATTGACATCGGGGCCATTCGTGTATTCTCGGTTGTGTGTTCGGGCCTTTATATTCAAAACAATATTAGTTCCTAATTCTGCCGTCTGCAAATGTAAAGTGAACGAGTAATGCGAGAGAGCTAAATAAAAGCTACGTAAATCCAACGTGTGTATATTATTTAATTCTCCATAAGCTTTTATATATGTCATATCCATCATAAGAAGAAGAAAGTTAGGACAAGAATTTGATGATAGTAAACTGTGTAAATTGCAATATTTAGAAACGAACGGTTTGATCTACGGAATGTTTATTTCGAGAAACGTTATTCAGTCAACAACCATTTTACTATATATCGTGAAATTCCATCATTCATTGCTTTGAATAGTATATGAATAATCAGTATTACTGTTACGTATATTGTTATTTATAGGCAAAACACAACGCCTTAAAGCACAAAATGCTCAAACGCCAGTCAGCAAATCAGCGTCGTAAAGTGGTTTTCTTTGGCTGTGACGCAGCTGCACGTTTGCGAGACCGCGTAAAAGCACATACAAACAAGCAAACACCAGGACGTAATACGTAAAGGCAAAGAACAGGGGGCTTTTCAATATCGCAGGACTGGCGCCGGCGCGCCGCTCCCCGGGTTGCGTGCGACCGCGAGGAAATGATCGGGGGGCGTGCTTCCCGCGACCTCGCGGCCGCGAGGGCCCCGCGGGGGGCGGGCGGGCGCGTTTGCCGGCTTAGTCATCAAGCGGGGCGGGAGGTGGCGGGGGCGTTTACGCGCCTCCCCCCCCCAAGGCCGTCAGCGCACGCGGAAGGACGCACCGCCGCCGCCGACTCGCGGGAGATCGCTGCTCGAAACCAGATCTTGACGAACGCTAGACGGGCACCCCCTTTCACCCACCCTTTTCAACCTATACACATCTGATATACCTACCTCTCCATACACACATATCGCACAATTTGCTGACGATACTGCCATCTTCATGCCTCACCATTCAGTAACTCACATTTGCAATAAAATTCAAATGCATCTGAAAAACATTGAAGATTGGTCTCCAAAATGGAAAATCAAGCTTAATCCGTCAAAATCAACAGCCAAAATATTCTCTCTCAGAACATTCGCCACACCCACCCCATTCCAAATCAACGACAACACAATTCCCTGGACCCCGTACAATCAAACCGTTAAATACTTAGGACTAAACTTCGATATGAGATTAACCTGGAAATCTCACATAGCAACAAAAATTCAACAAGCCAAAATCAAATTAATTCAACTAAAACCACTACTAAATCACAAAAGCAGTCTCTCCTTAAACAATGCCATCGCCCTGTATAAGACAATAATCAGACCTTTAATGCTGTATGCTTGCCCCATCTGGACGAACGCTTCACAGACAAACATTAATAAAATCCAAATAATGCAAAATAAATTCTTAAGATTAGCCACTCACGCCCCATGGTTCATTTCAAATGATCAACTACACAGAGAATTACATTTACCAACCATCAATCATCACATCGCTCATCTCTCCAAAAATTTCTATTCAAACATATCCTCAATAAATCAAATAGCCCACTACAACCTAGCCACATTCAACGAATTTCCGACCCGAATCCGCAATAGACATCCTCTACACACCTTCCTCAACATATACTCTGATGTAAGCTAAGCGTAGGTGCTAATTTGAGTATCCTTAGCCAATTTTGTAGTTAGATTAGAAATAGTTTTTAGGTTAGGTTAAGTTAAGCCAAACGAATTACATGTGAAAAAGTAATATTACTGAACCATGTATCACTCATTCAAGTAATAAAATAAAAATTTAAAAAAAACAAAAAAAACTAGACGGGCACCGGACATAGCACATCTCCACTGTTGGAGTCGTCCTTCCTTTACAACTCCTTCCTCTTTGTCATATAGCACATATTCTTCTTCCCCACTGTTGGAGTCGTCCTTCCTTTACACCTTCTTCCTCTTCATCATTATCATATTCTTTCTCTCCATTATCATATTCGTCCTCTCCATTAATATATTCTTCCCCTAAGTCATTTGCTTCTTTCTCGCTCCCATCATCATCTTTATCTCTATCTTTATTTCCCTCCATCAACTTTTT
Organism: Acheta domesticus; assembly: GCA_031308135.1. Taxonomy (NCBI): domain Eukaryota; kingdom Metazoa; phylum Arthropoda; class Insecta; order Orthoptera; family Gryllidae; genus Acheta; species Acheta domesticus. The sequence continues at coordinate 17,868,421 of JAHLJT010009436.1, read as the reverse complement.
CTCCGTTTTCCTTTCCATCATCAATATCTTCTTCTTCCTTCCCTCTAAAATATTTTTCTTTTTCTTCCCCTCGATCATCTCGTTTTTCTCCTTGTACTTTTGCATTCTACTTTTTTCCCATCATTTTCCTTCTTTTCCTCCTTCTTCATCTTCACCTTCTTCGCTTCCTCGTTCAATAAATTATCCATCTCATCTACAGACATATCATTTCTGAGAAGCTGGCGATTGTAATCAATTATAGACCGTTAGAAGTAATAACTGCCCTCTAAAGGGCGCGTTCTAAAAGTACTTATAATAAAACATTATTTCTTCCTTTTCGATTGCAATATAGCCCAGTTAGGGGTTTTTCGTAATAATTCCCAACTCCCAGTACCACCACAGTCGCTCGCATTACACGGGTCAACTCTCATCAACACGGCTCGATCTGTCAAGTTACATCAGACAGATACGCTATTTTTACTTCTTAATGTAATTAATGTCAAAGACAATTCTTGAAAATAAAACGTTGTGTCACATACGTATGAGAGTTCTATCGGCTTGACAAATAATTGACTTTCTTGGTGCAATTAGTATCAGACACAATTCAAAATATTTGCCCTATGCAATAAGTGTTTCAACTGAAAAAGTGAAACGTCCACCTACATTCTAAATTCTCCTGATAACTTAAGTGAATAACGAACTGAAAGAGACATTTCACAGCGTTGCAAGGGAATAGCTCTCCCACAGTTTTATCTCATTATCGAAATTATAATTGTAATTATCATAAAATAATGAGTGTTGTGAATGGATCCTGGAGGTACTCCTGCTGTGATGGTGAAAGGTCCCGAGAGAGTTCGGGTAGACGCACAGAAAATGTGCGCTTGGTAAGAAACCTTTCTCTGACGCATGAGATATAAAGTGGATTACCGACGCAGCGGAGTTTAAAAATTAACCCTGGGTGTCAACATGAACCTTGGGGAATCTAAGGCTGTAGCTATATCTAGAAAGACTGCTGCGGTATGCTTGTGGTCGTAGAATCCTTCTATGGTATTTTCTGTTAGGAGTAAGATTTGATGATATGTAAGCTGGAGAAGTTGGAAACCAAACTGATGCGATGATATAACTTTGTCAGAATATATGAATATGAAGATATGAATTTTGTCAGAGATATGAATTTTGCCCACACCGTAAACATTTTTTCAACAGCCTTGCCGTGGAGGGTAGCAAACCAAAGTATTTTATTTACTGTTCTTGATTAGAGTGCGTGCCCCACTTGGAAAATTCTTTTGTGAGGTTTTGTTAAATAGCATTTTCACTTCTGGCAAATAGTCATTTTTAATTTCATTTTTTCAACTCATATTAGATAACAATCCGTCTGTGGGCCAATCAAAGTAAATATTAGATGCTGATACAATTGTGAACACCATAGGAATATGTTTTGCGGTACATTAGACCCCTGGCAGATTATTTAACTTTCATTCAATAATATATAATCATTCAATAATAATAATAATAATAATAATAATAATAAGAAGAAGAAGAAGAAGAAGAAGAAGAACCAGAATCGATGACGTCTGTTAGACCCTATTGCACTAACGAATTTAAACGGATCGCACGATAGCAGCAAACTAACTGGATATTGTTATCACTTTTGGGAGAAAAAATCATGTCTACTTGTAGATGTTGCTGTGCCATGCGATCAAAATGTCGTAACCAAGGAGGCAGGATTCCTCTGCTGACCACGGCACGGTGCAGATCGCGCTCCGCTCAGTAGTCTTGGTTCAGTTACAACTGCGGTGACCGAGGTGACTGTGCGATGTGATTCAACAGTGTTTCTCAGCAGTGATATTGAGTGATATTCTGTATTGTTCTATAAGTAAAGCAACAACCAACAAATAGTGCAACGATTCATCCGTTAAAATGAGTGTGGAAAGTGCCCCCACTGGGGGGCTACTTGAAACCTCAGGGTTAATTGTGCAGTCAATGGAAGTGATCAATGAAAATCCAAACGGCGGTGAATTCTACGGACAGGCGTTCCCATCGCCATCAGTGGGCGTCTTTTCACCACCACCGCCACCACCATCACCACCTCCACAAACAGTGGGTGAACATCAGGAAAACGCATCACAAAACGTGAGTTCAAACGGAAATGCGTGCTCCGACTCAAACAAGAGAAAAAGGTTTGGCATTGACCATGGTTCAGATGAGAATATTAGATACAACGTACCAGTAAGTTCACGCTATGATTTGCTTCGAAATTTAGACAATAGTGATAATTTTGTAAGTGATAAAACTGTAAAAATTCCACCAATATTCATTCATAATGTTAACAACTATGGATATCTACTTCTAGTTAATGACCTTAAAAAAGTAGCCAAAAACGAGTTTACTATTAAACACCAAAAAGATTTTTACCAAGTGAACTTTGTAACAATTGAAGACTACAGAGGTTATAGAAAATTTTGTGATGGAAATAATATACAATATCATTCCTTCAGAGACCCCTATCATTCTAAGCTCTCAGTTATAATTCATGGTATACCTGTAGCCTACTCTCAGAAAGAAATATTTGACGAATTAGCAAGGCTTACGTATCCAGTAACTGGCGTAACAAGGCTATATAGTAAAAATAGAGAACCTCTATGGTCCTGTGCAGTAGATTTAATGAATACTGAACATGCTAAATCAATATTTAATGAAACTAAACTATTCCATTCTGTAATTAAAGTACGGATGCGAAGCGCTCCAAACAAGGTAATACAGTGTAAGCGTTGCCAGAGATTCAAACACACCCAAGCTAACTGTAAACTAAATCCAAGATGTGTTCGTTGTGATGGATCACATCATTATTCGCAATGTAATAGATCAAAACGAGAACAACCCATTTGTTGTAACTGTGGTGAAAACCACACAGCGAATTATCGTGGCTGCAAAAAATTCAAAGAGGCAGAAAGAGGACGAAAGCAGTGGCAAGACCATTACAACGCTCAAACTTCTGATAAAACCACTGGGAGTAGGCAACCTTCAGTGAGGCCGCCACCAGTTGATAATATTCAAACCTTCCCCCCGCTGAGTAATGTAAATATGCCTTTGCCTTCTCAAAGTTACGTAAATCCAAATTCAAATTGGAGAAACCAAACCCCCAATAATGCTAATAATTGCAATTTAATTAGCACAATAGTAAATCAAATATTAGCAATAATTGTTCCTCAGTTACAAACAATGATTCAATCGTTAGTTCCTGCTCTTATTAATGGCATTAAATAATAATAATGATGATATGAGGTTATTAAACTGGAATGCCAATGGCATAAAACGCCAAACAAACTCATTCATTCACTTCTTAAATGAAAATAAAATAAAAATTGCCTGCATAACCGAAACCCATTTATTGCCTGGGGAAAAATTTAAAGTTAATGGATATGCAATATACAGAAACGATAGATTAACGCACTGTGCTTCGGGAGGAGTGGCAATCTTAATTCACAAAAGTACGAAACATTTTCAAATAGACATTCCATCTGACAAAATGCTAGAGACCGTAGCAATTGTAACTTACGTAAATAATGAGGAAACAGTGATTGTGTGTGCATATAAACCACCTAACTACCCATTCCCTCAAGACATCTATAAAAATATTTTCCAGAAGCATTCGAAAGTTCTTATAATAGGGGACTTAAATAGTAAAAATATAGCTTGGAAATGCAATTCTACCTCCTCACATGGTAGAAAGCTGTTACAACTAATAACTAATAACAATCTAGATATACACGCACCCATTGAACCAACTCACTACCCTTACAACAATAGAATCACCCCAGATATCTTAGATATAATAATCTCTCAAGGAATAAACTTCCCAATCTACCAAACAGTTGTCCCGGATCTAGATTCGGACCATAATCCAGTGATTTGCTCCTTTCAAGGGAAAATTTCAATACAAGACAACGTAAATAAAACAATAAACAAAAACATCAACTGGAGTAAATTCCGTGATCTAATATCTCAAAACCTAGAATTTCCAAATTCAATTAAAATGATAATCAACTTGAATTAGAGATAACCAGACTAAATAATGCAATTCAAACAAGTTTAGATGAAAGCATTATTCCATCCCCTCCAGCACGAAGACCTTGTAGTAAATTGCCAAACCAACTACTGAATCTCATTCATGAAAAACGAAAACTAAGAAGGGAATGGCAAATAAATAGAAACGCAAATTCCAAAAGAAAAATAAACAAATTAGCGAGGATAATTAAAATCGAATTAGACAACTTAAGATATTCTAACTTCCAAACTCATTTATCCCAAATACATCCTAATTCAAACGACTGTGGACAACAATAAAAAGTATATCAGGGGAAAAAACAAATATCCCCCCTCTGAACTCTCAAACAGGAAATAATATACACACAGACCAAGAAAAGGCTGATTACATCGCCGAAACTTTTGAAAATACTTTTACACCTAACCCCATGATTGATGTTAAACATAATAAAGAAATTGAGGAGTGTATGACAGACATAAATTACAGAGTCCCCACGCAAATTAAATTTATTAGCCCCCACGAAATAGCTTTAATTATAAATAAGCTCAAATTAGAAAGGCTCCTGGCCATGACCGTATAACAAACAGAGTCTTGAAAGAATTACCAAGAAGTTCGATTGCAACCCTGGCAGCAATATATAACTCTGCACTTAGAATTGGGTATTATCCAAAATCATGGAAACAGGCCATTGTCCTTCCAATCAGTAAACCAGGCAAAAATCCGAAAGAAGTAACGAGCTATAGACCAATTAGCTTATTATCATCTTTGTCAAAAGTATTTGAGAAACTGATACAAAAAAGACTTACCAAATACCTCTTAGAAATAAGAGCATTACCAGACGAGCAGTTCGGGTTCAGGCAAAATTACTGTACAACTCATCAGCTCATCCGCCTAGTAGAACAAATTGCAAATGGTTTCCATAACAAACAGCATACAATTGGACTGTTCTTAGACGTAGAGAAAGCCTTTGATAAAGTCTGGCATACTGGTTTACTGTTCAAACTGAAACATCTGGGAGTACCTTTCTACTTACAGGACATTATAAATAGTTTTATTTCAGACAGAACGTACAGAGTTAAAGTAAACAGCGCACTCTCACAAACTAGAACAATAAGAGCAGGGGTACCGCAAGGTTCCGCGCTATCGCCGCTCCTCTTCAATGTTTATTTTTCAGACATTCCCAAATTAGGTGACTCAAATCTTGCATTATTCGCAGACGATACTGCAATATACACAACGCATGCAGATATAAATGTAGCGAAGGATAACATAGAAGCAGATGTCTCATGCTTTCTAAAGTGGGCTCATCAGTGGAGAATAAAAATAAACCCAACTAAAACACAGGCCAAAATCTTTACTCTCTGTAAACCAAAGTTTCCGCGCCCACTAGTAGTAAATAATACTATCATCCCATGGCTAGCATCTGATACACCAGTAAAATATCTTGGGGTTAACATTGACAGCAGGTTAACTTGGAAAAAGCACATTGAAGTAATAACCAGTGCAACATATGCCAAAATATCGAAACTGTATCCGTTAATTAACTTTCGCTCAGCCTTAAATTTGGAATGTGCTATGTTAATATTTAAATCGATTATTAGGCCATCGCTCACATATGCCTGTCCAGTCTGGAATAACACAGCAAATAGCAACATTGAAAAACTGCAGAAAATACAGAATAAATTTTTAAGAAAATGTGCAAAGGCTCCTTGGTTCATCTCAAATTCACAAATTCAAAGAGAACTTCAAATTGAGCCCCTAATCGACCATTTAAGAAAGAACTGTGATAAATTTTTTACACTTCTTCCGTCCTCTCCTTGCTGTACAAAATTTACAATGGGAAAAACATTGAATAATCACAAGAGAATACGTTCAAGATACCCGAAGGACATGTATAAACCCCCATGAAAAAAAAAAAAAAAAAAAAAAAAAAAAAAAAAAAAAAAAATAAGTATCCTCAATAATTTTGTATGTTTAAAAATAAATTTTCTTTTCAATGTTTATAGAAATATCTAGATTTAAGAATGTTTAATGATAAAAATTGAGTATTGTATGTAAATTGATTACATGTGATAGAAATATAATCATGAAAACTTGTAAAATAGCTAGTAGTAAATACAATAATAAGAGGTTGTTTGCCCAAAATGTTATGTAAGTAATGTTATGTAAAATTTAAAACCCCTGAAAGGCAAAACTGCCGAACAGGAAGAAAATAAATTAAAAAAAAAAAAAAAAAAAAACAAGGAGGCAGAGAAACGTCTTAATTACAAGAGTTAGGAAATCGAGAACAGCCAAATGTGGGGCGTAAAAGCATAGGTCGTCCCGATTGGAGCTCTGGAATTTGTTACGCAAAATTTGTGTAAGAACTTGGCTAAATTCCCGGGTCATTCAAAAGACTGGGAAGTGCAAGAAATCGCTTTATTTGGAACAGCCCACATTTTGCGCAAAGTATTGCTGAGGCACCGACAGTCCCTAGATCTGCTCCTTAGGTAGCTGGTTGCAACCTGGAGTAGATTTTATACTCAGCCAACACATAACATCTTTAGTCGTGATGTAGTGGAATAATAATAATAATAATAATAATAATGTAAAGTGTGTTGCTTAATTAAATAATACATTTTGAGTGAATTAACCAATACACTTATATATGAGTATTTATTCAATTCAATTATTCTTGAAAGTTACGAATCGAAGTCGTCTTCTCGCACTTAACCCGGGAGTGTTCACGCGGGGGTCTGTGGGACCCCCACGATCCTTTCTTCCCGTTTGTTGTATTTCCCATGTTGGCTACCCTGACCATTGCTTTAGTACCTTTCTCTTTGTGAATCCTGATATTTAGTGTGCTCTCAGTTTGCCACTTGAATGAGTTTTATCCGTGTAGCAAGCTATTGTTTTGTTTGGGGTGCCCAGAGACTCCCGCGTTACCTTCAACGTTATAAGGTGTCTTCATTCTCGTACATTCTATTAGTTTGGGAACGTATGCGTGATGTATTTTTACGGTAGGATTCCCTTGAAAAATTAATACTGAAGTACTACGAACATTTTAGGTCACTTTATATGTTAAGAAAGAACTGCCAACTTTTGCCAACTTTATACGCCAACTTTTGCTGAAAGCGGGAACAGAATATCGTTACTCACCACCCTGGAAAAAGCAGTCTGCACGCAATTCCAAAACACCAGGATAATGTTTTCCTTGTTTATTGATTTGGATATGATTGAGAGAATTACAGAATTCACCAACATCAAAAATGAAATGGATTTAGAGAGGAATGAAAATGGTCGCAGCACATAGAAGACTGACAAAGAGGAAATGATGGCAGTAACTGTGCTACGTATTTTGGGTGAGTCTGTGAATTCAGGGCACCAAAATCTTGCTGAATTGTGGAATGTGGATAATATGAGTATTGAAATTTTCCATTGTACTTTCAATTTGAAAAGATTTCAATTTCTGCTACGAAATATGGGCTTGGATGTGACAACACGCGCAGACCGGTAGAAAAATTAACTCCAATTATTAGATGCTTTCCTGATGAATTCTCAGAGTTGTTTAGCAACTTAATTCTTAGTAAATTGTTTAATTACACGCAAAATAATAGAACAAGAATATTATATTAATTTATTTTTTAATAATTTAGCATATTTCATGAAAAGAGTTTGGGGGTCTGGAGACACCCCACGTTACCACTTTTGTTTCAAAAAGTCACGTTACCACTGCCGGGTTAAATCGAGGTTGGTAAAATGTTAGGATAGATCCAGAGGATCTCAGTGAGAAAACAGTAAAATTAAAAGTTATTTATTTCCCAAACCGCCAACCCTAATCACGTTGAAATATAGTGTACTTTGAAATACTTGGAAGAAAAGAAGGAAGGCGAGCGAACTTTTAAAATTTTTTGAAAGCGAAATATTAGAGACCAGGATGGACGTGAAGGAACCTTAAAGAAATTTTAAGCCAAAAATGCAACATCAAATGTGGTTTGAAATATTACTTTGTAATCCAATCCTAATAATTATTAATTTTTAATTCCACTCTTACTATTTATATAATTTTTAACGAGAGAACGAAATATGCTTCTATATGCTGCCAATGTTGAAATATGCTACATTTAGGGAATATTTTCTCCGAGACTAGCGAAATTACATTGATAAAATTTTTACTGGTTGTAGATGCTGCATTTTTTGTTATCCTGATGCAATTTTGATAGTAAAAATAGTTAATTTGCATAAGATATACATTTTTATTTATTGTGTAATTTTTAACGCATTTTTAGTTCATTTTAGTTATTATAACATTTTAAATTGTACATAGTCTATCTAAAATAGCATCAGTATGTAGGCAATATTTGTATCAATATATTCTGAAAGTTTCATCACATTACTACGATTCAAAACTGAGAAAATGTTCCTTAAGTACTTAAAAAGTAAACTTACGGGAACTCAGCTTCAAAGTTGACACATCAAAATAATCCAGCACCACAGCTAGGACCATCATATTCTTCATTTTCCATTAATAATCTTCTTTCAATGTCCTTTTTTACTATGTGGATTGTCACATCATCGCCGTATGGTTTCAATTGCATAACTTCATTGAAATCTTTACAATGTCCATCATCAAAGTAATTAATGTGCCACAAATTATGCCATAGAACAGACCACAGACCGCTTGAAAATATTTGTTACTGCAATTTCCTTCATATTTTCACTGCTGCCTTGAAACTTAGCCTTGCATTTGTCTTCATGAACTAGTTTTTCTGGTTGTGTAAGCCCAGACACACAGCACACACACTCATAAATTTTGCCTACATCAATACTTTTCACGGAAACAATACCATTTTTGGACACACGTCTTAAATTTTGCGAGGTATAATCCAATGCTGCATTTATGTCCCTGTCATTATTGTTTAGAAGCCCTGCATCTTCTGCTGCTTCCCTCGTACTCACCAAAGCAATATCTTCAGCAGATAGGCCGGTATTTTGTTATATTTTTCAAATTTTAATAGCGCAGGCAGTTCATTAGTCCACGCAACATATCACCTCCAGCTTTCCCTTTGCTAATTGACCTTAGACCATGGCCAAGTCTTACTTTTACATTAAAAAAGTCTCCAATATCGACATTTATACTTTTCGACGTTCTAAAATTTACGATATATTTGCAATGTTTACAAATTAATTCCATATCTGCAGCAAGCACATGTTTGTTCACATGTAAATCTAACCCTCTTGATGCACACTGCGCAAAAAATATTCTTTTGTAACAGCGGATAATATCGAAATATCTAAGATTTCATACCGTTCACTGCTCTTCACAATTTCTTCACAATTACTATTTACATCCAGTAATTTCTTCCGAGAAGAATTCGAAGTTGCAACACTGTTGAGGTTAGATGGAGGCGGCACTGATTCACATTTTTCACAATGTCCTTCCTCTTTTGCTAAGGCACACGGTTTTTTCGAACTGTTTAATCGAGGCATTTTTGTTATTCGGAGTCCGTTACTGGGCAAAACATTCGTTACAACACCTAATACGAAACTCACATGTACTTCACACAACAAACAACCAGAAACAAATGAGTTACTAAATACACTGCGAAGGCGCCAGGCTGAAGCAGGATTGCCACCAGATGTCGCCAACCGATGAAAACAAGTCACACTGGCGGAAAATTTGAAAGACAATATCGAATGGAATTCGTCAAAATTTGACAGCTAACCGAGGTGCCATATTGATTTAAAAGCTGAGTGCGAGCAAAGACGTCAAAGCATCTGGGTACGCCTGACTTCAAGTATATTATCCTCAAGATTAACTAATGATGATGAAAGTAATTCTCAAATAATTTTTTTTTAATTTGCTCATGATTACACCGATGACAAATGATACTTTGAAAATTGGTTATATAAGGAGAGTTTTAATATGAATGACTTAAATTTTCATCTTTTACCACCCACAGCATAAATATGTGTGTGTTGCATTAGTTCGAACATATTCGCTCATTATTTTCATATGAAACCTATCTAAGTAAAAGAATGGCAGTATGTAATTTTATTTTGACAATAGATGCACGATACTTCCACAATGCTGTAAAAACAAAGGTTGAAGTTCAAATAATGATTCAATAGCAAACAAACTTCTGCCATTGAACACTAAGATAACACTGGGCCTCCAATCTGAAAGAATCGTATTCACTTACGGATATGTTCTATAAAAAAACAGTGGTGATACGACAGCACACACTTTACAGGAATATCTGTAACAAAGTTCTGCATGAGACGATTTTGCTCGAGCATCGTGGTCATTATATGTGTAAGCAGTAATACGAGTATGTGGTGCAGACACAACAAATTTAATATGATTATTAAAAATTATGTCTGTGTACTGTTAATATGGGAAATAAGGGAAATAAAGAAATAAAAAACAATAACTTATAATGAGTAGTAACAGTAGTACGATGCAGCTTAATTTAAATAAATAAAAAAATAGTAATACAGAATATGTATGTAATTATTTGTGTTCTGACGCTAAGGTATACAATGTGAATGTTATTATAAATTAACATATATATATATATAACATAAAGAATAATAACAATAATATTTGTTTAAATGGATTATGCATAAAACTATGTTAATGGGCATAATGGCATTATAATTTTTAATTGTCAGTAGTAATTATAATTGTTAATTGTTGTAATAGTTTCCTTTTTTAAATTTGTATAATACTATGTCAATGTATGTAATGAATTCATAATATTGTTAATATTTCGTATTAATTAATATAATAAGAAAAATGTATAATATATATTTTAAACTAATGGTGCTACAGAATGGCACAGACTTTCCCGTATTAGTTGTCTATTTCGGTGGGTCTGGACTAGCTATTCGCAAGTGCCACATACTCTTGTCAGCTGCCAACTATCGCCGCCCAAAGTAGTTTTGACATTTTTTGACAAAGTTTTTTGACATTTTCTTAATTTTTCGGTTTCTTAATTGTAGAAAGGAAATATCAAATTTAGAATATTAAAGATCGCAAAAACCTCGTCCTAAATGGAAATTTTCTTTTAAAATTTGTAGCTGTTTTTAAGAAAATGGCGTTTAAGCGCTACTAAAAATGCGAAATTTGAAGCTCTTTTTCACAGAAAATTTTTGAGTTTTAGAAAAACTTCATTTGAAGTCATTTGAAGCACTTACACTCACAAACACAACAGTGTTTACAAATTGCTGGCAATGTGCATATTAAAGATGTGAGAGATCTTTAAAAAAATTGCATTTGTGTAATTTTTGACAAAACAAAAAATTAAGAAATTGTTAGTTTGGGCGGCGATTGATGGCAGCTGGCAAGACTATGTGGCAATTCCGAGTAGCTAGCCCAGACCCAAGGAAATAGAAAAGTAATACGGGAAAGTCTGTGCCATTCTGTAGCACCACTAGTTCATTATCATGGCCCGGCAACGAATTTTGTTCTGCCGAAAATTCGCCATTTTTTCGCGCAGCCTTACATAACTTTCCCTCTACTATGTATATTACTCCGTATATACATACGTATATGAGAAAGTAAAAATGTAGTGAGTAGGATCAAGTATGGAACGTAGGGATGATTGGGTATATAATATAGTTACTCCCAAAAATATTCGGTCGCTTATGTAATATTCGAAAATTAGACGATAATCATTACGACATAGACACACCGTGAAATAATACTTATTGAAAAGAATTCAAATATATACTGTTTACAAATAGGATTCATCATTACATCTGTTTACATTATCCGTGCCGTATAAAAAATAAAAATAAATTCGACCGACGAGGCTCAAAAATATTCGGCCACCGTGGGAAACTCGCGCTTGCCTCCCGTGGGAACAATCTGTTCGTACAAAACGAGGGCTCATGAAACCTTTTACATCTCCGAGAGCATGGCTCGGCAGTACTGCACTGTATGATATCTCGTAGTAATCATTTATTTGAATACTTTTTGGTCGCAACCATTTGTGTTATTATAATGGGGCGCAAAAAATAAGCATAATACAACTTTCGAAGAACCGGCAGCTGGTGATTTTTCATCACGCTAGGGGTAAGTCCAATAGAGAGATATCGAAGATGTTAAACATAAGCAGAACAACAGTTAGTGATATTGTTCGAAGATTTAACCTTCCAAAGGGCGCGCTGTCGTAAATTTTACGACAATAGCAGATTTTTTGCATTTGCTGTGAACTCATTGTTGGCAAAGACTTCTGCGTTCTTGGTATTCCTTGCAGGTACCTTTAGTGATGCATTCCTGCAGCCGCTGTTTAGTTTGCCTGCGATATTACGTTTTTGTAACGCTCTATTCGGGATAAGTGTATAGTGACGTAAAGTGTACAGTGACGTAAAGTGTACAGTGACGTACGATTTTACGCTGCGCGCCTGGTGTTGTTCTAAAATATTGTATTATGATTTGGCCTAATCGAAATTTTGTGTAAAATGTCCAGAGAAAGAATTCATGTGAATGAAATTCAGAATATTCTACACAAGCTGTCTGATCGGGAGGAAGATCATGTATTTGATAGTGATAGTGTCAGTAACCTGAGTACTGAAAACATAGCCGAGAATCAGCACGTTACTCTATCGGAACAAGATCTTTCTGTTACTAAATATGAATGTTTATCAAAAGATACGTTTTTAGATAGTAAATAGCATTTTTAGATATTATAATGCGACATAAAATTGCAAAGTTCTATAATTTATTTGTTTTATTCAGAGGTTATTGAATAACGTAAAATTTACGACACGCGCCTGCTAGTGTGAAAATTTTGCGCGCGCCCGCTGGAAGGTTAAGAATGAAGATAGAATTGAATCCATTCCGCAGACAGGGAGACCAAGAAAACTAGACAACCGAGAAGAACTGTTTGTGGTTCGAAAAGTGAAAGAAAATCCAAAAATGAGTGCTCTGACAATTGCAGCAACAGTGCTCGATGTGTGTGGGGAAAAGGTGGGGGTATTTATTTATTTACGTCAAAAACAGCTAAAAACTGCGTATGACGAGCTATGGGGAGAAGTGAATGGTAGAAACTTAGAAAAGCACTGCGAAGGTAGGAGTACGGTGGAAGAAGGTCGAGAAGGAAAACGTACATTAGTGCGGTCAATAAGATAAAGAGACTGGCAATCGCGGAAGCTTATGTAAACCAAGACAGTACATGGTGGGAAAATGTGTTATTCGTGGATGAATCAAAATTCAACGTTTTCGGATCTGATGGAAAAACATTAGTGAGGCGCAAACCTCGAGAAGAGCTGAAAGTCAAAATCATCCAGATCACAATCAAACACGAAGAAAACGCAATTGTGTGGGGATGTGTTGCGTCGTCTGATGTAGGAGAATTAGTTTTTATTGAAGAAACGATGACGAAGGAAAACCACTTGACCCTTCTTTGGAACAATTTACACCAATCGGCCGAAAAACTTGGAATTCGGAATTCATTCGAACTGTACCAGGATAATGATCCCAAACATAAGGCACACATCGTGAGGGAATGGCTGCTTTCCAATTGCCCAAAAGTTCTGGAGACACCACCACAATCCCCCGACCTTAACCTCTTTGAAAATCTATGGGGTAAATTGAAGGAAGCACAGCGACTGAGACCGCCAACTTCAGTAAAACATTTAACTGACCGACTGAAAGAAGAATGGGAGGAGTTAAGCCCACATTTGAAGGATAAATATTCGGAATATCCACGTACTTTATTAGACAAAATATGCTTAGAATTGTCTTAATCTTAAGCTCTTGAGCTTATTTTCCACGTTTCGACGTTTCCTCCCCGGACATCCTGTGTAATCACTCTTTTCAACTAAAATTCTAAAATTTTCCATATTGAAAATAAAGGATCTAAATTAAATATTTTAGAAAATTTAGAATTAACAAAGTTACCAAAAAATCCTACAATGACTTGCATAAATGCACAAACAGATGTAAAATGTAGCACACTCACGCACTTATTCATTTTATTTCCCCCACTTCACACTAAACCATAGACAAAATGGTTACTCCATTTCAGATGGATGTAATTTATTCTAATCTCAATCTGTACATATTTCACCACGACACCTGAGTATTATTTTCACTGAAATCAAACATTTAAATTTTAAAATAAATTGTATTAATTCAACATTTGTTCTTGTTTTAGATAATAATGTTGCTTGTTTTGTACCACTGAAGATGGGGTAAGTTCCCCGAAATTAGTTTGGTGTAATATGTATACAGTGTGTTACCATTGTGGTAACTATCGTACATCTATAATTAATAAAATTATCACAAGAAAATATGAAAAATCTAAAATAGTATTATAAATTTGTGTGTTAATCATTTCTTTAGAAGACACAACATGCAATTTAGATTTACTGTTTCTTCTGTTGCTTCTATTCGGTGTGTGGAGAATTGGCGATCGATATGTTCCGTGTAGCATATATTTGGAGCAACTTTCCAAACACCTGTCAGCAATCAGGTACGCGACAGAATTTGAGTGATAAAGGGTTCAGGAAGAAAACATAGCAAAACACGTTATTTTCCTGTTTTTCTGAAGTATTTTTTTTCTTTTGATTGTAGTGTTCCCTTTATCAAACGTTCACACACTCACTCGAGCTTCCAGGATACTAAAAACACACTCACAGTAATAAAATTACTGCCTATCTGAGTGTTCGACGCTCTATCTATTGTTTACACATAACGTGAAAAGATAAGTGACGGTAAGGGATCTCTTGGGAATATATACACGAAAAACGTTTCTGCACGGTACTTTTACCACTTGGAAATTGCCACCTTTGCATGATAGTAACGTATGAGGTGATACGATGAACCTGTTTTAGTTCTTAACATCTTGAAAGCGCTACTAATAAAAATTAAAAACATTTGTTTAAAATAAATTAAATTAACTTTGTATTTCATTAAGAAAATAAATAATATTTTTTAATAAAAAGGAAACGAACCCCAAAGTTTGTACCAAAATAACTAATAAACTGAAAAGTAATCCGTAATAGTAACTTAAAAGTAAGTAATAGTAATAGTAAGTTAATAATTAATAATTATTAAAAGAGGTAATATTAAAAAGGGAAACGTTCATACTATTAGAAATAAAATCATTAGAAATCACTAAGAAATTGAAGGAACAAGTTCAATTGTAAAATAAAGCAAAAACATTTTATTAAATGACTTTTATCAATAATGTGCGTAAATGTTTATTTAACTGTTCCACAAAAATACACAAAAATAAAATGTTTTTATATCTTTGCTTTAAAAATAAATCTCAATTTCTGCCATCATTAGCGCAAATCAAAAAGATTCAGATAGCAGGAAGTTTTGTTGGACTGTTTATATGTAGAAGCACTACTTTCCTAATGAAGATGGCAGGAACTATTTCAGTAGTAGCAATGCCTTTGAATGATACAGCATAAAAATATTAATATCCATTTTTGTATGAAGTAAGTGGATATAATACGATAAAACGAATGGATCTAAATACGAGAAATGTATGTTCCGAGTTCAAGGGTTTAGCGCATTCAGTGAGGCATTGCTTGCTACACGAATGTATATCGTGGGAGGCTGTCAACCCTCGCCTCAGAGGAAGCAGATGCCATTGCCGCCCCTAAGTCGCCCGTTCGCGAGGCAAAGAGCTGCGAGACCCGTTCCGGAGCACCCAGCAGTGCAGCGCATTACCGCCGACCAAGACGTCCTTCCCACGCTTTGCATCTCAAACCGCTATTAATTACCGCGCCGTACTAATCTGAAGGCGAACCGCGCTCATGCAGTATTAGTCACACAACCTTAGTCATGCTGCGTAACTGTTCAGGACGAAGCGACGGCGACAAAAACAGATGCAAAGAATGGGGTTCTCGTGGCTGAAGGGCGCGGGTTCGCAGTGGGAACCGCCGGCGCCGACTTGACTGCAGCTGACAGCGCCGCCCACGCGCCTCGGCAGTTATGCAAAAGGGCGCCGGGCGCAACGCAGCCACCACTGCCACGACCAACGACATGCGTCACAGTGGGGCCAACACGACAAAATGCGCGAACAGCGTACAGCAGTGTTATCAAGGTCGATGCCACGAGCGGGAGTCCGTGGCACGAGTGTCACGACGAAATCGCCCCTCCACGCAGTTCATTACCCCGCCACCAGAGACAACGCCATCCCTGTTGTAAAACGGCGGGGTTACTAATAGTTTCCTTTCCCGACGCTAGTGGCGCAGAGAAGCTCGTGGCATGCTACAGTGCCAGGACGAGTGCCACTGACACCAGTACAAGACCTTGACACCACTGGCGTAAAGTATTGTGATATTTGAACAAAAAAACTGCATCAAGACATTATAAATACAATTTTAATTTCCTGGAAGGTCCATTGATTTTTTAGGCACAGATTCACAATGTAACAAAATTTAATGAACAATTTTTATAATAACGATTTTTCAAAAAATGTAAAATATTATAAAAATTGTTTAATAAATTTTGTTATATTGTAAATCTCTGCCTAAAAAAATCAATGAAACTTCCAAGAAATTAAAAATCATATCAAGAAGGGTAGTCTTTAAATAATTTCATTTGAAATTAACCTGCGCAAAGAAAATTATAAATACCACATCAATTAATGCTTATAGTCAAGGAATACACGTTGTCAGGGCGACCGATAAAAAAGGAGATCCATGGTCGCAAGCATTACGCTCTTCATTGGACGAAGGGAACCAGGATCCTGTGGGAAGTATACAGGATGTCCAGAAGCTCCCGTTACAAAAAAATACCCCAAATTCTGTGTTGCACGTCATGAAAAATGACAGGTCCAGTTTTTCCGAAAAAAATTTTGTCTTTGAGAAAATTGAGTTTAAAAATCACTTCCGGGCCGCGAAATTCAAACCGGCCGCTACGACACTGCAGACGGCGGCGTCTCCTTCTGCGCGGAGCATTTCCTCGATTCTCTGCGTAAATGGTGAAACAGTCGAGTAATATTCTCTAAGGAAAGCATTGCGTGGCTTACACTAGAATACCTTAATAGTATAAAATGTTTGTAGGTTCTGTTTAATAAATATTTTAAATGTACTTATTACTGTAAATATTGTAATAATTAGTACTGTAAATATTTCAGTTCCGAAACACTTTTTTTTGTTTATCACGACATTTAGAATAATCTCTATGTGGCAGTCTTAAGCCCAAGGCACTAGTTCATATGAATATGTGCTTACAAAAAAATTCGGCATGGAGGAAAACGCATAAAAGAATGCATGAACCCGTTTACTTAGCACGGCACGACCATATTAGAAAAATACGTCCAAGGAAACAGAGAACGGATGTTGGAAAATACTGTAAATAGGACTATCGAGTCATGAAATAGCTTGCCTGCAGCACTGATGGAGACTTTACCCAATCATATCAAAACTTATAGGTTATGATTAGATTCTAGTAATAGTGGTGTAATCGATAAGATCAGTAGTCTGTAAAGGGCCTCTGCATTTAGTGGGCATGTCTTAAATGAAATAATATTGTCCTGTATATTGTATTGTATATACTTTAGTGTTCTTTATTGTATTAGATGTATAATAAGTGTGAAGAATTTGCCACCGGGCTTAATACCCAAAGCAAATTAAATAAATAATCCATTTAGTATCTATCTACCTATCTCCGTATATTCAGTTCTTTTCTTGAATTGTACATTTAATTTTATTCTCATTTGGCTCAAAATAAAAGGAAGCGGCTGAGTCAATGGTCTGTTTTTACCACCGCCAATGATACAGCACGTCTTCAGGACGGCCTTCACAATCAAGGAAGAAAATGAAAGGATAAACCAGTTCTACGCGGTCAAATTGCAACAGTGAGTAAAACAAGATATAATACAGTTCCTTTTACTCCAAGTTTTTCAAGGTCTGCAAGGTCCAAAGAATATACTGTCCTTTTTTTTCTGTAAACCCTCCCACAATTTCACCACTTCTTTTACATCTACGAGTTAATGAATCAAAACTTATATTTTATCAGATGCCACTCACCACAACAGACCTTCTTAATAATAACAATAATAATAATAATAGTAATAATATGTGGCAAGATAATGTGTAAGAACTTGGCTAAACTCCCAGGTAATTCAAAAAACAGGGAAGTGCAAGAAATTGCTTTATTTGGAACAGACCACATTTTGCGGAAAGTATAGTACAGGCACCGACAGTCCATAGATCTGCTCCATAGGTAATTGGTTGCAACCTGGAGTAGATTTTATTTTCAACCGACTCGTAACTAGAGACAGGAAAATATGCAGTATGAAACGTCAAAATATGTACATAAATATGTAATGAAAACAGTAAGAATGTTATAATTATGTAAAATCGGATATAATATGTAATATTAAAATACTCTTATTATAAAACACATTTACATAATACGTACTTACATTTGTAAAAATTTCGTATACAAATTTTAAAAAGCAATGCAAACGATTTTAAAAATCATTTGGGAAGACCAAGTTGATGCAAACTTGCATCATACAACTTTCCCATCAGTAGGAAAACCACAAATTGTTATCCAGGAATGTTGTTTACACTGGCGTATCCAGGGGGAGGCCATGGGGGCCAAGGCCCCCCCCCCAAAAAGGCCTAGAGTTTTATGACTTACCTTCTTTTATTTGACAAAGTTGATTTAATTATTTGTATTAAAATTATATGATTAAATATAAATTGTATAATATTATGTACAACAAAAATAATACAATATAACAACAATAAACAAATAACTACAATAACAATAAATACAAATAACAACAATAAATAATAAACAAAAGTCTATGATGGTCCCCTCCAAAATGATCTGCTGGATCCACGTCTGGTAGTTTAGCAGCCAGACTAGACGCAATAGAAGCAATTGTAGAAACTGGAGATATCTCTGTTTGAATGGGATCTCTGAAATCGAGATCAGCCGAATAGGGGGCGTGCAATCACAGCATCATCGATAGTCTTGTATTTCACGGTTCTGTCCCTGGGTAAAATCTCAGGATTGAGGTACCGTACGGGCTTTCGCCATGTAACGACCCTTTTCGGTGTCGAAGTAGGATTAGATGTATTAGGCATGAGTAATACCATTGTTAAAGAACATTCTGTCTATTGTGCAAGTGTTGAGGATGACAACTTTCTGCAATTCCTTGTACAGGTGCCTTTGCCATGTTGTAGACTGTAGTTGTTATTGTAATTTTTATTGTTATTATTATTATTATTATATATTATTATTATTATTATTATTATTCCTCTAAACCACGACTAAAGATGTTATGTGTCGGCTGAATATAAAATCTACTCCAGGTTGCAACCAGCTACCTAAGGAGTAGATCTAGGTACCTCTACAATACTTTGCGCAAAATGTGGGCTGTTCCAAATAAAGCGATTTCTTGCACTTCCAGTATTTTGAATTATCTGGGAATTTAGACAAGTTCTTACACAAATTTTGCGGAACAAATCCCAGAGCTCCGATAACTATCGGACGACCTGTGCTTTTACACCCCACATTCGGCTGATCTCGATTTCCAAACTCTTGTATTTAATAATAATAATAATAATAATAATAATAATAATTAATAATAATAATTAATAATAATAATAATAATTAATAATAATAATAATAATAATAATTATTATTATTATTATTATTATTATTATTAGGCACTTGTGCTTTTATTTTGCTGTCCCATTTCTATGCTCACAAAATTTCTCAGAAAGAAGTAGCTTTAGTTTTCGATAAATGCGGTTTGGCCCACTTAGGACAAGTGCGCAATGACGCCAAGAGTAGCTGTGGAGGCGTGAGCTGCGGATGCGGAAATGAAAAGGTTCATGTAGGAAGGTGATAATGCAGCTAATGGGAGGCGGTCAGGTGGGGGAAACTGAACGGCGCAGCGGTGAGAGAGGCGGAGGACGGGCGGGGGGGGGGGTGCGCAGGCTAAGTGTTTCGCATGAGGAGAGCGATAACTCCAGCATTTGCTTTTGCTGCGACGACGTCAGAACACTACACGCACGTGGGTGGAGGTAATTTCTCTCGGAAAATGCTGCCTCGACTCGAATTTCCTGTGGTGCCGTTGCAAAGCACGGAATATATTGTAATTCATTCTCCTAGCATTGTGAATGAACTCGTGTATACTATTGAAAAAGAGAAGTAAAAAGAATTGCGCAGAAAGAATTACATCCCAAATACATTTCGAAAACAACATGAAGAAGAAAAACACTCATCAAACAACTATTGCATCATTTTGATTTGATGAAGTGCACTAAATTTGTACGCTTAAACAAGTCAACATCAAATTGAATCAGAGAGAAAAATAAATAGTAAAATCAGAGAGAAAAATACTAATAAATAGATAGCCTTCAATCGTACTGTTAAAATGTGATACAATGAGTAAAAAACACAACAATTAAGCATTTCACAAAGTAGAACAATTCATCACTAAAAGTGAAATAGTAAATGATGCAGAGTATTGATATAATTCTTTAAAAACTGATAAACTATGAGTAATTGGTCAGGATTGCCTGACCACAATAAGAACGACACTAACACCTCCAAAATAAAAATCATATTTATTCAGAACTACTGAGAAGTCATTGAGTATTGACAGATTTACATAACTGATAAATGATTCGTGATTAATATATCCAATTTCATTTGCTAACATCTATTTAGTTATAATATGCTCTGCATATACTAAAGGAGAACTGGTGATTATGCACATAGAAGTCCATCTTCAAAACCCATTTAAAGCCATGTTTGGATCACACAATTTGTGCACGTGATCAAAAACATTTTAATTATTATGGGTTGCAAAGCTCAATGTTGATTAAGACATTTATAAACATGTCTAGTAATCTGCTGCTTTTAATGATTTTTTTTTTCACATCCATCTGCCAAGGCGTTTAGAGAGCTCTCATTAAAATAATGTACACCTAAGTAAGTACGATATACTGCAAAATTTTTGAAGGTCACTCTTTAACATCCTGGTCATATAGCGAGCTCTGTGATTTTTAAACTGTAGGAGAACACGTAAAGACGACAAACACACACAAACACACGTGCCTCTGGCGGGATTCGAGCCTGCGACTCGACGAACTGAGGCAGCAATGGCCCTTCAGTCTTAACGAATCCGGCTATCTAGGCCGGCATAATGCAAGAATATTATAATATTTCTAAGCAAATATCTGCCGGTAGTTGTGCTCGGCACAATGCAAATAATTTAATTTGGTGCTGACACTGAATGACACTTCAAATGACACTGAATCGTGTTTACGACAAACTTCACATGTCCCACATTCGTCATTGTAGTTTGCACTCTTTAGATGAAAGAATCTAATTCATCAAGCATTATAACAATGATACGAGAGCTAGTTATTATTCTTGAAAAGTTCAAAACAAAATTCACCCATTTCATGCGAAATGTATAAAATATAAATAGTTTTCTTTGCCACGTGCCTAAAAATTATTACCTGAAATTATTTTCACAAACACTCGTTCATTGATCATACAGCAGTTATTGTCCCTTATTAACATAAAAGAAAGTCCAGGCAGCCAATGACAGATCAAAAACTTTCCAGTCGTTACTATCTTCGACTCAGACGCTGTTGATTTATCTACCTTCATCACTTTACAGCTGCGACGTTGACGGGGTCAATGACCCTTTTTTTTCTCTCCTTTACCTCCCACAGCGAGTTCTTTTAAATGCATTATAGCGTCTTTAATAAACATACAATATCGCAGTCCCCACGCTCACAACGTCGTTAATAATCCGCATGTGACTGGTGCAAACGCCGAAACATCACAAGCACTCGGCCGGGCGCGTGGCCCCGCCCCTCCCCGCCCTGCCCCGCCCCCGCCCCGCCAGGCAGACCCCGGGCGCCCGATTGGGCGAGGCGAAGAGGCGCCCGCGATGAGTAAGCGGCCGGCGGGCACTGGGCCCTACGCGCCCGCCCGCGCACAAACGCCCAAGTGCGACTCCGGCAGTTGGAAGCGCTGTTGCCACACATTACCACGCACATGGCACCACCTGAATCAAGGATGAAGGAAATCTCGAAACATTACCACTCCCTGTCAGGCTATGATACGTCTTGATATCATGTTCGTAACTTTCGCAAAAGCCGAACCTTATCGCCTCCGCGACTTCGCGTGTAAGATGAGCGGTAACGCTGAATGCTGGCTGCAAGAAAGCAAACAAATCCTCGCGAGCCGATTGCTTCAGAGCAGGTCACATGATGTACGACAGCACGTGGCGAGAGAACTGTCAAGAGTCGCTTAAACCCTGCCGGTACTGTAGGGATCCGACATCGATAGTCCTATAAAAAATCGATGTATTGAAACCGATGTTTGTTGAACATCGATTTCTTGGGTTCGATGTTTTTACGTTTTCAATGTTTTGTTCGTAGATGAAAGGTGCCCACAATCTCAATTTTGTAAAAGTTGAAATAAGAAACAGTAACTAATAGTACAATTTTTGTCTGTATTCGATGGAAACAAACGTGCTTTGTTCCATCTTCATCGAGCAGAATACCATCCCTTCCTCCACATGATCGTGATGGCCTGGTATTTCCTTCATCTTTCTTCTTTTTCGCACATTGAGAGACGTCGTTGATTTTCTTTTCAGTTAAATTTTAATTATAAATTAATAAGCACGGTCACTGTCAAATTAAATTTTGTTGCGCAGGAATTTGTTAGAGGTTACTTAAACAACTTTAAAACATCGATGTTTTGATTTTGAACATTATGTTTGGCAACAACGATGTTGTTTTTGGTTTTTTTGGTCGATGTCACATCACTAGTGGAGACAGGTCCCTCCGACTTCCTCTTCTTCCATGTTAACTGCTATTCAGGCAGGATTTAAATGTAACTTCATTGTTTCTCTGTAACGTGCACAGAAGACTGCATCTTCTGTGCACATCTTCTAGAGTTCAATGTGAAATATAGTTATTCAACGTATCATTTCTTCACGTTGTCGCAGCAGAAGTGTATTCCTTCATGAAGGACATGATGAGGGATAAGAACCCGAATCTATAGGTGATTTGCCTTTGAACATATGTTTTATTACATTGGAGATAATATTTTGTTAACAATTTTGCCATAAACGCTCATTTCTCTCTGGATTCAGAATTCAACTTGTATATGGTTTAGAGTAGGGATCCGAGAATTAAAAAAAAACGTGCACAGAATACACTTGTCCCCGTAGCATGTCACAGTTTTTAACTGTTTTTGAAGTAAAATAAATTTTTCACTTGCGTGGGAGAAACACCATCCTGTTGTGCTTATTTGTATCAGATAATATTACATTATTTTTCATAAATTCGTCTATTAGTTGTAGTGTTTTATCACACTACTTTAATTAACAAAGTGTTGTTGATACATTGATATAATTCTAATTTACTCGAAATGTTTTAGAAATGACACATATTTTTTAAAGTTTTTAGGGGAGAAATTATGATCCTTGTAACTTGTAAGGAGTATAGCCATACATTCTCTAGGCTCCTCTAGGCACCCTCAATTAAATATGTATAAGCGTGATTCTATGAGGAATGCTCTCAGTTAAATCATATGAACATCAGCAGTTCCTGCAATTGGAAAAATAATAAAGCAATTTTGAGGGAAATTGCAGGAATCAAACTAACGGAAAATGTTTGGTTTGAATAGTGAAAATAGGGATTATTTAGAAAGAGGTTTTAGGCAGGGTTGAACGCTCTCAAAAATATATTTAAAATTTCCCCAATATTTTCTTCAATGTCTATTGTTCTAAGGATGATCGCCGATTGTTTTTCGCGGACACCCTTGTTAACACGTTTTGTTTTTACTGAAAACAATTTCATTTCCTTCAAATTGTTTTCAAAATTGAGGTGAGTATTAGAGAATACCAAATAAACTACTTATTCTTACAGAGAATATTCCGCAATTAATAAGTCATAAGTTTATATAAGTTACGCAATTATGTTATATTCTAAAAGCTAACGAACTTATTTTTCAGTTATATGTAACGTGCCTCATTTAATTGAAGACTTTGGGGCAATAACATGCATTTCGACGTCCCACAGATGTATCTTCATGCTGGGTTTTTATTTTAAAGATTTGTTGCAAGATGAGTGTAATTCATAAAAGAATGTTCTTTGTCCTAATATGTAGAATGCAATGTCTAAACATTTACTTCCCCTTTTCTCAAAACTTACGTGGAAACTTAGTGGCATACCATGTTCTTACCCCGAGGTCTTCACTTAAATGACACACGTTACATTTAAGTGAAAAAGAAGTTCATTAGCTTTCAGAATATAACATAACTTACTAAACTTACGTCTCGATGTTCGTCCGTAGAGGGCTTCGCGTCCACTGTAAGACGGCGGCGGCGGGGAGGACGGCGTTGGGCGGGGAGCAGCCTCGGGGACGGGGCGGGGGGCTCATGCAATATGGATGCGCTCATCTGAAATTCCGACACCGCAGGCGGGGGCGGGGGCGGCGGCGGCGGGCGGCCGTCCAAGCCCGCGCCGAACAAACCAAACGTGTAATCAATAAGGGTAACGACGGGGTTCGCACCGGGCCGCGACTTCCGCGCCCGCCCCCCCCCCTCGGCAACGCCCCACCACACACTTCCCCGATGCCCGACTTTCTCAAGGACTTCTCGGCGGCCGCGGGTTATTTGACAGGAGGTAGCGGAGAGATGCCGTCTGTTGGATCGGAACTTGCTGCTCCCTTCCCCATTGCGCCATCGCATTGACACAATTGCATCATAATTTGCGAATCCTTCGCCCTCGCTTCTGCTTCATGGCGCCGAGCCTCTTTGATGTCCACGTTTGAAAAGTACTTATTGGATGCGTCAGATTTTCTATTAAACATTAATAATAAACATAATAAACATTACCTCTATTGCATTCCTTCTCATTGACCTCTTTGATGTCTGAGTTTCACAAGGACGCAGTCAGTTCAGTTACACTCAGTTTATATCAGACTATTATCTGACATGGTAACGAAAACATTACTTCTATTGCAACGGAACTTTATAATCTCTCCTACAAGTCCTCGCATTCGCTCGATCACTTCCAGACTGAGAACCTCCCTAATGTCCGAGTTAGACTTTTTGGTTCGACCTTATTTGCTAGCTTAGTGTAGTAAATACTATTTCCTCAGTTGCATCCGAACTTGATAATCTCACCCGCCCACCCCATTCTCATCTACTTGGCAACCCCGACTGGGGACCTTCCGGTTGTCACAAGGGCTTCTCGACTGAATTAGATATTACTTACGCCCTCACGTGAGAGTTGCACTATTGTACTGATGTAGAATTGGGAATGTTTTTCCTCAAACAATGAAGGCATAGAGATACTCTTCAATGAAGACATTTTCAAGTGATAATTCTGGAATGTATGAATGCCTCTCTGACATGCCGACGTCAAGGAAAAAAGAGAGGAACGTAGCACGGCTTGAACGTGCTATTCCTATCTTTTTACTTTCTCGCTACCGCCTACGCAGTAGAGAGAAAGTCATGTAATTCTGCGCGAAAAAAGGCGAATTTTCGACAGAAAAACTCTCATTACAGGGATCTGGTAACGAAAAGTGGATAAAGTGGATCCAGTTGCTAAATTAAGAAAAAAGTCTCTAATACGTGATTAGCCAGAATCTGTGGGTCCTTGATGCAGAAAAATCGAATGACTGCAAAGCGTCCATCTGTCTGTCCATCCGATTGTCCGTACTCCATCTGTCCGTCAGTCTGTCTGTCCGCAGACGGTTCGGTCAATTTTCTCCAAAATTGATCAACCGCAATCCATCTTACTGATATCACCTCTTTCGAAATTTGCAAAACTTCAATTTTTTTAGGCATCTTATTACAACTACAATTATGAAGAAAGAGATTTATTTTCAATGAAATCTGTTCCTTAAAGACAGACTTTGAAATAAGGTCTTGTACAATTTTTCGAAAATTTGAGATCTTTTCGCGTAATTTTGCGTGAAGATACTGGCGAGAAAGCGCGTGCACCACTTACTTATGTTGAGCACAGGAAATAATCACTGCAGGTTTTGCTCGCATGAAAACGGGCGACTAAGTATTTTTGTTTCATCTTTCATCGAAGATACGTTTTTGACTGTGTGACTCCTCCCAGAAATATTTTACAGTAATTCCATTAAGATGTAATAGTAGTAGTAGTAGTAGTAGTAGTAGCAGCAGTTGTAGCAGTAGTAGTAGCAGTTGTAGCAGTAGTAGTAGTAGCAGTTGTAGCAGCAGCAGCAGTAGTAGCAGTTGTAGCAGCAGCAATAGCAGCAGCAGCAATAGCAGCAGCAATAGCAGCAGCAATAGCAGCAATAGCAGCAATAGCAGCAGCAGCAATAGCAGCAGCAGCAATAGCAGCAGCAGCAGCAATAGCAGCAGCAGCAATAGCAGCAGTAGCAATAGCAGCAGCAGCAGAAATAGCAGCAGCAGTAGAAATAGCAGCAGCAATAGCAGTAGTAGTAGAAACAGCAGTAGTAGTAGAAACAGCAGTAGTAGTAGAAACAGCAGTAGTAGTAGAAATAGTAGTAGTAGAAATAGTAGTAGTAGAAATAGAAGTATAAGTAGTAGTAAAAGACAAAGAAGTAGTAGTTGTAGAAGTAGTATAAGTAGTAGTAGTACTAGTAGTAGAAGAAGAAGAAGTAGTGGTAGTAGTAGTAGGAGAAGGAGGAGGAGGAGAAGCAGAAGGTGTGTGTTGGAAGCGGTGCGTCTCGCGTGGTGGGGGGGGGGGGCGGTGGAGGGTCGGGGCGCGCGCCGTATGCTAATCCTGCGGGGGCGTGGGGCGCGGGGCGGGGCGGGCGGGCGCCGCGCCGGCTCCCAGACGCAGCGCAGCGCAGGCTCCGCCGCGAGCGCATTGTTCTCCGAGCGTTCCCTCGCGCGCGCCGCCCCGCCCACCGCTCCCCAGCCCAGCCCAGCCCAGCCCGCCCTCCTGCCTGCCACGTCCACCTCGCTCGCTCGCCCGCCCTCCCACGCGCTCAGCGCTGGGTGCGCTGCCAACACTCAAGATGCCTTACGGGAAATGGATTAGGTACCTGCCTACAATTATACAAATTATTACATTTACCTATCTACCTATTACGAGTTAAATGTGGTGTCGCCGACGCTGTTAACTGATTTTAAAATTTTTCATTTGATGAACATTTCTAAATGTCTTGCATAGCTTCAGATACGTTCTTACAGTCTCTGGCATTGACTATACCAATGAATAGTAGTAGCTGATAATATTATACTCCCGTTCAAAAATTCCCAACACCCAATGTTACCTCCATAAGGGATATGAAATGACAATATTGCAATTTCAAAATGTAAACGCTATAAAAAAACTTGCAGGTTTGGATGATGCGAATAGTTAGAGTTTAGTACAACTACATTTTGTACTATTTTTTTGCTAATATGTACAAAAATGCACATAAAAGATTATCTCTAAGCTGTTCTTGAGCGTTATTCTCTTATCCTAATATGAAATCACTCTCAATTACATCCGAAAATGCTGTCACAAAACGTATTTGTGTGATTGAGAACGTGAATGTTCAAAGACGTATTTGCAAGTGCTCCCGTTCTCTAACATTACTCCCAGTTCTGGTTTCTTCCTTATTCACTTGACCGTCTTCAAATTCAATTAGTTCCAGGGCAATACAGTACGTACCTGTTTGCAAATTTATTATTAAAAATACGGCAATAAGGACGAAATACTTCACTTCTTATATTTAAAGAAGCATCGCTATTGGTAGTTCTGCCATCCCATGGTCTGTTGTGTTTCACATGTTCCAGAACTACCGATTGTCCAATCCTCGAGGAAGAAAATTATGGAGTCGTGGACCGAAAATTACTGGGGTTTTAATGAACGTCACGTACATGGAACCGTTTTGGTGGCGTTGCTTTAGTCTACTCATTAACATAGTGATAAAACGAGCAAAAACACATTTTTGGAAATTTCTTGGAATATTCTAGCCGAATCCAAAAACAAATTTCCCACCAGGAGACGGCGACGCGTCGAACGACACCTCATACGAAGTATGAATCGATTGGTGCACAGGAAGTGGTCTAACGTGAGTGACGGACTGCACACACAAACACACACACACACACACAAACACACACACACACACACACACACACACACACACACACACACACACACATACACTCGCAGTTACTCAAATACTGTAAAGGGATTGGGTTAGCTTTGCGTCTCACACCGTGGTTGAATTTGAAATATGAAGAACAGGGCTGGTTCTTTATTATTTTTCACACCAATCGGATTATTTTTTATTCTAAATTTTCTGACTTAAATAGTTTGTGGACAGATTTCCAGATACTAATGTAATTCAATAAGCACATTATTTTCGATCTCCCTGTGCCAATTTTGCAGATATCTAAGTTACTAATTTCGCAGAAACTTGGAGAGAACAATGCAGTTTCCGGCCGTGTTTTCACATGTGTCTATGATTCCGTCAAATACCCAGGAATTCGAGAAAAAATAATTAATGAAAACATTTCGATTCTGAAAGAAAATTGCAAGGTTTGATGGTGTTATTCTGCCTATTATCGTAATGCCCGTACCGAATGAATTATATTCAACTCGTCATAGCTCACGACGCCATTCTGTATTTGCTATTGACTTGTCGCGTTATGGAACAGCAACTATTTTTTACGTCTTTGTTATGTAGAAATGTTGTACTGTACAAATACTATATCAAGTTACTGTAGTATTTGTAAATATATCCTTAAACTATTTAATTCACTGCAGTGTTATACGACAGTGTTTTATTTATTAATCTTGAGCTTAAGTGTGCCTGCTACTGGCTTACTTGAGATTAATCTTGAGAGTGCTTGCTACTTGTTGAAAAACCTTTTTGTGTTTTTTTTCAGCAGCCTATTCGCTGCCCTAAGCCACTAGTAGTTATTATTTCTGCAATTTTTTTCATGTGCAGTAAGATCTGGTAAAATTACTTCTTAACTGTAAAATCATCTCACGATAATGCGTTTCTGTTTGTTAAAGTGTCCAGTAAAGGATTTGGTTGATAATTCGCAAAAATCCGGGAAGAAATATTTCCATGCGAATACCGTAACTTCTATTTTCTCCATCAGTGCATAAAAATGCGCCCCTAGCAACAGAAACGAATAACAAAGACATTCTTTTTTTAAATGCATTAATTGGAATTGCTGATCCAAATTAGAACATCTAGAGAAAAATGTAAAAAAAAAGAATATTGAAGCCAATTTCATTTCCGTGCAGCCTATCTAATTATCTGTATTTTTTCAAAATATTTATGGACATTAACCCTCTAAAAATAAATATTTAGTTAATTAGGCATTGCTAATCAATTTCTAAATTTGTATTCTGAGTTAGATTAGAAGAATGACAACGGTTGCTAACCCGTTTTACTAGGAATGTCACAAATAAAAGATTATTTTTTCGAAAAATTCACGAACTGCTAAAATTGACTAATATTGAATTAATTTCTGAATCCGTTGAAATAGTGCATTCCATTATGCAGATACTCACCAGATTCAAACATTTTTAACATTAAATGACACTGAACACAACGGGAGGGAATTCATAGCTTTTGTGTTTATTATTATTATTATTATTATTATTATTATTATTATTCCACTACATCACGACTAAAGATGTTATGAGTCGGCTGAATATAAAATGTACTCCAGGAGTAGATCTAGGGACTACCGGTGCCTCTACAATACTTTGCGCAAAATGTGGGCTGTTCCAAATAAAGCGATTTCTTGCACTTCCCAGTCCTTTGAATTACCTGGGAGTTTAGACAAGTTCTTACAGAAATTTTGCGGAACAAATCCCAGAGCTCCGATAACTATTGGGACGGCCTGTGCTTTTACGCCCCACGTTCGGCTGATCTCGATTTCCAAACTCTTGTATTTAAGACGTTTCTCTGCCTCCTTGGTAACGACGTTTTGATCGCAAGGTACAGCAACATCGACAAGTAAACAGGATTTGTTCTCCAAATCCCGGATGACTATATCCGGTTTTGTGGATTATTATTATTATTATTATTATTATTATTATTATTATTATTATTATTATTATTATTATTATTATTATTATTTATTCTGAGAGTATGTCAATCCCTCCCAAGCATGCTGACTGGGTGTGCGGTTGCATTATTGGAGATTCAGGTGGCTTCTTGCAATACGGCATGCATTCAAGACAACTACCTTCCGCATATTGTATATTCTTTTGGCATCCAAGGGAAGACACTAGCGCTCGAAGTGTCATTTTCGGAACCACTCCTGTGGCTGATGTCATTACTGACATAGTTGCCACTTTGCTGACGTTCCACAGAGCTGCGACTTCTTGAGTGAGATTGGGATATTTCTGGATCTTCTCTTGATGTTTTGCCGATTTGTTGCGGATATTGGGTATTGGTTGATATATCAAAAAGGAGAGTCTCCTGATGCTTTCGGTCGATGTATGTTGTATCGGGTCTATTGCCACCGACTTGCCTGTTGGTGATAATGGAGCGATCCCAGTAGAGAGGGTGCTCACTATTTTCAATCACGTTCTGAGGAACATATTTATTCTTATTATTCATTGCAATTATTATCAGTGTATTTACCAGAAATGAATAATTACAATAAAAATAAGTTTATATTTCTCCGCAACCAAATAATCACTCCCATAAAATATATTGATTTCTAGTTTATAGTAAATAGAAGTATTCGACAAAATAAGAGAGAAAAGTTGCTTCCTGAGATGGATAAAACAAAGAAGAGCACATCTGATAGGCCAAGTAATTCGACATGATGGTATGTTGAAGATAATTGAGGGAGTCATAGAGAGCAAAAATGAGAGAGGAAGTCTCAGACTGGAGTACATGAAACAGCTACTGTAAGATATGAGATGTTGTTCGTACAGCGAGCTAAAGCGAAAAGCGGATGACCGAGGAGAATAATGAGCTGCTGCCCACCATCCACATGGCTGTTAAGCAAAGAGAGAAATTAAACGAAACATAATTAATTTTGGCCATTCCTTAAGAACAACTTAATCAACAACCACTTCCAACGTGCTAATCCCGTGTTAAACAGCGACAAGGAGCTCCGTGAGGGGGAGCTCTGGAGGAGCGGGGCTGCGCGTGGGCGAAGAGGCGGCACGACAGCACGCCAGCACGCGCGCACGCGCGCATCGCTGCTGGGGGGCGTCCATCCACCCATCCCGCCCGCCCGCTCACTCAACCGCCCTTTCGCCCTCCATATCGCTTGCCTACTCGCTCACACTGCCCATCCACTCGCTCACACCGCCCTCCCACACGACCACATTGCCCACCCACGCGCCCACAATGCCCGTCCACTCGCCCACACCGCCCGCTCATTCGCCAACACTGCCCTTCCACTCGCCCACACAGCCCGGCCTCTCGCCCACATTGCCCACCCACGCGCCCACAATGCCCGTCCACTCGCCCACACCGCCCGCTCACTCGCCTACACTGTCCTTCCACTCGCCCACACAGCCCGGCCTCTCGCCCACATTGCCCACCCACGCGCCCACAATGCCCGTCCACTCGCCCACACCGCCCGCTCATTCGCCAACACTGCCCTTCCACTCGCCCACACAGCCCGGCCTCTCGCCCACATTGCCCACCCACGCGCCCACGATGCCCGTCCACTCGCCCACACCGCCCGCTCATTCGCCAACACTGCCCTTCCACTCGCCCACACGGCCCGGCCTCTCGCCCCCACTGCCCGCCCGTCCGCCGAGCCCAAGCAGCGCGCACGCCAGCGGAAGGAAGCTCGTCCACGCGAGCGCCGCCCCAGGCACGCAGCGCGCGGGGGCGCTCGGGCGACGTGTTCGCATAGGAACGTTCCGCCCCCGCGGCGCGGAAATGAGCAGCGCTTACGGAACGCACGGGAGATCCCTAGGCTCCTCTCAACTTCTCCCAACGAGCACACAGTTAAACGGCGCGTTATCTAATTGAATCGACCAGAGAAATTGAATTGTGTCAATGCTTACTTACGGACGCTTGTAGGAGTAACAATTCAATCGTTCTCGGCGAACTCTTTATCTGCTTTCCTGTTTGTTCTTCTAAGTGATTAGCATGATTGGTTTCGCTGAATACAGTTATAAAGGGTGAGAAACTAATTCATTATTTTCACTTATTATCACTTATTTTCTTCCATTACCAAAACGTTATAATTAAGTTCAAATTTGCTCGATGGATTTTTCTGTTATTCAACGCCGTTTATTTCAATATGAGCTTCTAAGAAAAATCCTAACTCAATAAATAAGCTCACTGATAAAATAACAAAGGAGCGTTGGAGAAATGATTCCAATAATATACGAGTATTTTTAAGGTTAGCAAACTGATACCACTAGAAAAAATATTTCATAAAACTATCACGTACCACTTCAACATACCAGTTCAACACAAGCACTTTTTGGTGCTTTGTTCGGGCTGCAAATCGGTGTGTAATGTGTTATCGTTTGACATTGATACGTCGCAGCAACATCCCGACCCAGTATCCCTGAGTTTTTGACATCACTAGTATTTCCATAAAATTAACTTTTGAATGCGATTGGAATTGGCAATCAGAAGTTCAAGAGAAAGTTAAGAGCATCGTTCGCAGAACGCGATTGACCGGCACCACTCCGACTGCACATTGTTCCCCGTCCGAGGAACCGTTACGCCCTCCCAAGGCAAACACTCCGCCGCAGCCCCAGCGCGCGTGAAGGCGTCGCGGCGGCGCGGCGCGGCGGGGGCGCGCGGCTAAACGGAGCGAGCGGCGCACAATGCGGCGGGGGGCGCGTCTGGGCCGCCTCCGGTCCACAGCGGCGCGCGCCGCGCCGCAGACGCCGCCGCCGCCGCCGCCACCGCCGCCACCGCCGCCACCACCGCAGCCACCGCCGCCGCTGCTGCCACAGCCACCATCACCGCCGCCGCCACCACCACAGCCGCCGCCGCCACCGCCGCCGCCGCCACCATCACAGCCGCCGCCACCGCCACCGCCACCGCCACAGCCGCCGCCGCCACCGCCGCCGCCACCGCCACCATCACCGCCGCCGCCGCCGCCACCACCGCAGCCACCGCCGCCGCTGCTGCCACAGCCACCATCACCGCCGCCGCCACCACCACAGCCGCCGCCGCCACCGCCACCGCCACCGCCACCGCCACCGCCGCCGCCGCCACCGCCACCGCCACCGCCACCGCCACCGCCGCCGCCACCGCCACCGCCACCGCCACCGCCACCGCCACCGCCGCCGCCACCGCCACCGCCACCGCCGCCGCCGCCACCGCCACCGCCACCGCCACCGCCACCGCCACCGCCACCGCCACCGCCACCGCCACCGCCACCGCCACCGCCGCCGCCGCCGTCACCGCTGCCACCGTCACCGCCGCCGCCGCCCTCGTCGCCGCCGCCGCCACCGCCACCGCCACCGCCACCGCCACCGCCACCGCCACCGCCACCGCCACCGCCACCGCCACCGCCACCGCCACCGCCACCGCCACCGCCGCCGCCGCCGCCACCGCCGCCGCCGTCACCGCTGCCACCGTCACCGCCGCCGCCGCCCTCGTCGCCGCCGCCGCCACCGTCACCGCCGCCACCGCAGCCGCCGCCGCCACCGTCACCGCCGTCGCCGCCACCGTCACCGCCGCCACCGTCACCGCCGCCGCCACCGCCGCCGCCACCGCCGCCGCCGCCGCCGCTGCCGCCGCCGCGGCGAAAGGTGGAGAGGGGAGGGGAGGGCGACGGATCCGAACAGGTGAGCGGCGCCGGCTGCAGGGCGGACAAGGCGGCAGCTGCGCCGCACCCGCTCCGCGCCCTCCCCGCGCCGCCCCCGCCGCCGCTGCAGCCGCGGAAGTGGGCCCGTGCCGCCGACTCTCCTCCTCCTCCGGCTTCCCCCTCCTCTTCCTCCGCCACCGCTGACGTCTCGTAGCTCGCGAGAGCCGCCGCCGCCGCCGCCTGCCGTCGCCCCTGACCCGCGCAGCATCCCGACGGAAGCTTAGACTAGAGCGCCTCTCGAGGCTCACGAGACAATGACGAGAGGTAAAGGAACTGGCGACGGAAGGAAAACGGCGATGAAGAAGAAAAGAGGAATTTAATTTATTAACGAGACTGAATTTAATTTATTAACGAAATGGAAGATGAAATTACAGACAAATGTATGGATTTGGGCACCTCGAAAATGGTGAAGTTGCAAACGATGAAAAACGAAAAGTGGAATTGCGGGACAGTTTGCTGATTAACTAAAGAAGAGGGGTTTGGAATGCACTGCATCGCTAATGCATTTTATCTTCTACAACTCCATTGCACCCTCTTAGACACTTTACTTCCAGTTTTATTTCAAGGCTGGTAAATAATATTCCTGTGCAAAAACGTTGCAAAAGCACAAAAATAACTAGAATATATATGAAATGTCCATTCACTTGGATTGAGTGGCGTACAATTTGGATTGAGGTGGTCGTCACAAGTCGCAATGACACTCGACACAACATGTAGAATATCCAGTGTATGCTGGGACAACTGAGGTCGTGTGAGACATGTTAAGATGGACGATGACACAGGAAAACGATCGATTGATTGACGACTTGATCGATTGAACGACGGGAAACTATCGTGCTGAGCAATCAGAATTCTCCTCCAGACAGCGACAGAATTCAACTTGCTAGTGCAGAAATTGTGCCACCATCGGGACTCGCACCTAGGACCTGCAGAGGCAGTGCAGTAACATCAGCCGATGGCCCGAGATTCCTCTCCCGGTCGCATGTTTTGAATTTGCACTAGACTTGTGCATGGGATTTATTTTAGAAGTCCCTGATTGTACATTGAGTAGGCGCACGAAACGCAAGCGACCCATCTCCCTGAAACACATACACTTTGAAGAGACAGCCTGTGCATTCGAAAAGAGTAGTGACAGATCTCTTGTGAGAATATTAGTGAGGTTTATGAAAGAACAATTAGAGGCGCCAAACAGTTATAAAACGTATAATTTATGTAATCCGAATTTAATGGTAGTCCTTGATTGAAAAGTTTCGGGGCAGTTTATTGGTGCAAAAAAAATTCATACTTATTAAAGAGCTTCTCATACTTTTTTAAGAAATTTGGAATACGTAATTGGTATTTGAAGGAAGAAAAACGATTTTAGAATATTTTGTGGAGAACAAATTTAGACAGATATTAATAAAAGCAATTACTTTTATTCTTCCCTTTTGACTTCCATGTTTATAAAACGTGTTGCAAATGATCTCAATTATTTCACACCTCGCAGCTGAAAATTCAGCCCCAAACTCTTTTTTACATTAACCGACTTTCATAAACCACATTCTTACAAGCGCCCTGCCACTGCTCTTTTCGAATGCACAAGCTGCCTGTCTCTACAAGGTGTTTCTGAGATAATGTTGTGTTTCGTTCGCCGTCGTGATAATAAGGTGTTGCGTTTCGTGCGCCACCTCACTGTCTAATCAGAGAGCTCTAAATTTAGTCCCTTTCATAAGTCTAGTGCAAATTGAAAGTATGCCTCCCGGTCAGAGGAAAGCGAAGAAATACGGATCCTAGAGCCTACGACGAGTTCTCCTCCGCAGTGGATCGTTGAGGCAAGAGGTCTGACTGAAAAGTCTGGTGCACGGCGGAGGAAGCGAGAGCGCCGACGCAAGGGACGCGAAGGCGGAGGCGGCTGCATCGCGGCCTCGGAGGGCTGAGGGCTGAGGGCGGAGGGCGGAGGGCGGAGGGCGGAAGGGCGGAGGGCTGAGGGCTGAGGGCGGAGGGGCGGAGGGCGGAGGGCGGATGGCGGAGGGCGGAAGGGCGGAGCGCGGAGGGCGGAAGGGCGGAGGGCGGAAGGGCGGAGGGGCGGAGGGCGGATGGCGGAGGGGCGGAGGGCTGAGGGCGGAAGGGCGGAGGGTGGAGGGCTGAGGGCTGAGGGCTGAGGGCGGATGGCGGAGGGCGGAAGGGCGGAGGGCGGAGGGGCGGAGGGCGGAGGGCGGAGGGCGGAAGGGCGGAGGGCGGAGGGCGGAGGGCAGAGGGCTGAGGGCGGAGGGTGGAGGGCTGAGGGCGGAGGGCTGAGGGCTGAGGGCGGAAGGGCGGAGGGCGGATGGCGGAGGGCGGAAGGGCGGAGGGCGGAGGGGCGGAGGGCGGAGGGGCGGAGGGCGGATGGCGGAGGGCGGAAGGGCGGAGCGCGGAGGGCGGAAGGGCGGAAGGGCGGAGGGCGGAAGGGCGGAGGGGCGGAGGGCGGATGGCGGAGGGGCGGAGGTCGGAGGGCTGAGGGCGGAAGGGCGGAGGGTGGAGGGCTGAGGGCTGAGGGCGGATGGCGGAGGGCGGAAGGGCGGAGGGCGGAGGGGCGGAGGGCGGAGGGCGGAGGGCGGAGGGCGGAAGGGCGGAGGGCGGAGGGCGGAGGGCAGAGGGCTGAGGGCGGAGGGTGGAGGGCTGAGGGCGGAGGGCGGAGGGCTGAGGGCTGAGGGCGGAAGGGCGGAGGGCGGATGGCGGAGGGCGGAAGGGCGGAGGGCGGAGGGGCGGAGGGCGGACGGGCGGAGGGCGGAAGGGCGGAGGGCGGAGGGCAGAGGGCTGAGGGCTGAGGGCGGAGGGTGGAGGGCTGAGGGCGGAGGGCGGAGGGCTGAGGGCGGAAGGGCGGAGGGCGGATGGCGGAGGGCGGAAGGGCGGAGGGCGGATGGCGGAAGGGCGGAAGGGCGGAAGGGCGGAGGGCGGAAGGGCGGAAGGGGGAAGGGCGCGAGGGCGGAGACGGTGGCATGCGCTCCGCCTTCCGCATCCCCACCGCGTGACGCGCGCCGCCCGCAGTGATCCACAACGGTCCAAACCTCTGCACGTCGAACTGATTGTTAGCGATTTTCAGGCGCGTCAACTAGCGAGGTTATTAGTCCCGTAAGTGAAGTGCATACTTCACTTCGGCTCCGGCTGCAGGACGCAGGTTCTCCACTCGGCGGAATGGCTACAGCAAGGGCTCGGTGGGCACGACAGGAGGTGGCTGCTGATTACTGGTGCGTTGGAGGCAATGGGGTCATCAGTCACGAAGAAAATAGGAAAAGGAATGTGTGAATGGGCGGCTACGGAGGACCGTTCAAAAAGTTCGAAAGACACGGAGATGACGCAAGTGAATGGATTGATTGTTGGTGATTCCGGGCGCGTCAAGTACGGAGGTCGTTTGTCGCGTACGTGTAGTGCATGTGTTCTCATCGGGAGGTGGCAGTGATCTTCCCCCGCTGGATGATGAAATCCGGCGTCGACCTACCGTCGACGAGCGGGGTTTTCTCTAACGAGGTATCTCCCACCAGCGGGGCACCGCCCCAGCCGGGAGAAGCTCTACGCCCCCGACCGGTCTCCCGGCATGTACTGTACGTTAGTGTGTGTGTGTGTGTGTGTGTAAGGGATGAGGATAAGACGAAGAGGAAGGAAAGATCGCGCGCGGTCCGTGGTTCGTTTTTAAGGGTACTGTTCCGGCATTCGCCTGGCGTTGATCAGAGAAACCATAGTTCAGGCATTCGCCTGGTGCCGATCAGAGCAGACGGCCGCTAAAATTATCCTCCACCCAGCGACTGAATTCGACCTATCTGACAAGCTAGTGTCGCAAATCCTGCCACCATCGGGACTCGAACCTAGGACCTCCGGTCACAAGCACTGCAGTATTTAACTTGATGCACTGAGCCACCTCTCCCGGTGCACGTCGAAATATAATCGCCATGAAACATATGAGGGCAAGAGAAACGTACTATCTACTATTAGTGCGACCATTTTATAAATGTGTCGGGGAAGGATTAAATTGTACTCACGTTACAATGGATGCAGGACCTGCCCACCGTCGGCTCTGATGCATTCTTGATATCTCCCAAACAAGTTCTGGTTCACTCGGTAAAGGATGTCCTGTGGTATTGCAGAGATCTGTTCCTGTGCAATGTGCCTTCACAATTCTTCTACGGTGTGAGGATTTGTCGCATTTACGCAATCTTTCAGGAATCCTCACAGCAAGAAATGGCACGCAGACTACGAACCACGTGTGATAATGCTGTCTTCACGAACGGCATGTAAAGCCATTAAGGAAGCTGAAGCAGAGTGCGCGGTTGCGGAGTCCTGTTGAAAATGACCGTAATTACGCTCTTCATTGGTCAAAATTTGGAAGAGAGGCTCCAGGATACGATGCACATAGCGGTTTACATATTTAATGTATGTCATATACAAATACTCGTACTTTCTGTTCAAGAGAGAACCTCAAGCGAGGCATCACAAAGCGACTACTCAACGAGACTGGAAAGCATGCCTTTGGCAGGGCGAGACCTTGAAATCCTCCTGAATTTTCCAAGATCGCGGCACACTAAAAAAATTAGTCCAACTGTGGTTCCCTGGGAGACACCCTGCCCTAGTCAGCGTTGTCATCGTTTCCGTGACTTTCTTCAGGTCTGAATGAAAAAGTATGACTTCTGTTATGTAGGCAGCCAGGGGCCACCTGATAATTTTGGAGGGTGACATCATGGATTTTTGTTAAATAATAAACACTTGTTATCATATTTGATATTATTTTAATTCTTTATTTATGATACTATACTGTGTACGTACCTTCATATGAGTGATAATTCGCCCTTCAGCTCAAGATAAAAGTCCATTTGACACTAGCTGATATGCAAGAATTGCAATTCAGCACAATCTGCGGATATATTACTACAAAAAGTTTCTTACTAAGAGATTTGTCTACCGCAAGTGAGAGCAAGAGCTGAACGACGCTACGAAAGCAGATTTGCTCA
The DNA here is from genome assembly GCA_031308135.1 of Acheta domesticus. Classification (NCBI taxonomy): domain Eukaryota; kingdom Metazoa; phylum Arthropoda; class Insecta; order Orthoptera; family Gryllidae; genus Acheta; species Acheta domesticus. The sequence continues at coordinate 17,829,716 of JAHLJT010009436.1, read as the reverse complement.
GAACGACGCCCGAAATCCATCACTGGAGTAGAGGAGCTGCCCTCGGGACAACTAGAGTTCTCCAAAGGAGTCTTCACCGCCAAAACCACCAGCCCCTCCGTGTGGTAAAGTAAGGCCCACGTTCTACTTGTAATTTGCAAATCGTCAAAAATAGTTATTTGGCGACATTACCCACTGAAAGTTCGAACTCTGGACAAGCCTGGGCAAATGTTTGCTTTGCCATCGTTCCGCTCGAAAGAGGTTTATTAAAATCGTCAGAGAGGGGAGAATATTTTTCTGTTGCCTCTCCCGCCGATGTCTCAAGGTCGCGCGGCCGCAGTGTAAAATCCACCGTTCAGAAGAGGGGAGGGAGAAAGCATTCTGCCGTAGTAAAATTTAGACTGGAATTCCGTTAGGGAACATTCCATATTTAGGTGTTAAAATATACAGGAGAAAAGCTACTATATTTTGTACATGTTTATTTAAAATCTCTTATAAATTTTGCTTTCTTGAAGTTCAATTCGTTGAACTTGAATTTCAGAAGGTGTATGTTTTGACCTTGTTAAGAGAAGATTTTATAAAATCAAGTTAAAACCAGTTAAAGTGGTACAATTCAATCTGTCAATTGCTACCAAAAAGGAACTAAGTACTGAAACATAATTATATTTAAATAGTTAATGTGTAAGTATTAGTGAAAGAAAAGGTTGTAGTTAGTATTGTAAATTTTCTAGGAAGGATCCTTTAGGGCAACGGTAACATTTATTGCAAGGGTGTATTAGTGTACACAAGTGTATATTTTGTTGTTTTATACAAGGTTATTATTATATTTTTGGGTCAACTGTTTTTTCTTTCTCTTTCAGCACACATCTTGTGTATTTCTGTTTTTTTCTTTTTTATGTGCCTACCAATTATGTTTATTTTTATTTATTTAATAGGTAATTACAACACATTGAAACATAATTTCAATTCTTTTAACTATATGGCTAGGCTGAAGGCCTTTAAGCCATTACAATACCTACATCCTACCTCATTCTAACCTTTCGAATTCTGGCATTCACCCCTAATGGTCTCTTCATCGCATCAAAGCCGCGGAAAGGAGACCATAAGGTACGGCTGAGGAAAAAACCCCTGAAGGGGGAAAAACCTGCCCTCAGAAGACGAGTACATGCTAAATTACTAGTTTTTGTTTTTCTAAACTATTTATTTCCTGGCGTGGGCATCTTCTCCATCCAGTCTTTGGCCTCCTCAGCCCCTGAAATCAAACACCGCCACAGAAGATCGCCCGCACCACCGGCTCCCCGAACAATTTACCATTGATTAACTTAATTATCGCTTACTGATTAATTTCATTATTACTGACTAACTTACTAATTAATATTAATGATTATTATTATTGATAACCTTACTAGTTAAATTAATTACCTCTTGCTTATTAAATTAATTATTTTATCTCCAGTCTAGGCTCCGCTCGTACTACTAACCAGTGCTGTTTTCCCACTCCCTGATTACCGTTACCCTGATAGTTCGCACCTTTCCTAAAAATGTTCCTAATTCTTTCATGAAGTGAGATCTATTATCAGCTAATATGTTTTGAGCGAGCGTTATGTTTCTAAATTGGAAGCAATAGTTCCCCATTCCCATCCATTTTCCTCTCCAAGTTTCTGTAGCGCAGCAATTTAACAGGATGTGGATCCAATCTTCTCTATCCCCGCATAGTACACAGATTTCACTGTCATTCGAATCCTTCATTCTACGTTGCATCCACCCCCCTAACCTAAACCAAGCGTATCCCCCTCTTGCATCCCTTTTAAGTGTGTATACGTAACTTTCGCATCCCCATACAGGACTCTTGTGAATTTGTACCACTAACGAACATTTTTCTGTCGATGTTGCCAGAATATCTTGCCTTTTAAAATCCGAAAGTCGATCTGAAATTAACCGTTCTATTTCCCGTGTTCCCCTATTCTCAACCATTTCAGGAGAAACGTCTCCCAGACCTGCGCGTTCTAGTACCCGTTTCACTTTGTACGATCAATACCGTTGATCGTTTCCCTGTAATTGCGCTCTAAAGCCCCTGCGAATAAGCGTGTCAGTCCACGTCCTAAAGAACCGGGTGTGCTTGCGCGGAAGTGAAGATCGCGATACAATATTATTTTTAAATAATTACATAATTCTACGATAAACAGATATTTAAATCAATTTTGCCTAATAGACGATGGGGCATGGCCCTATGCCCCCCTCTGTCGACAACCCTGTCTAGAACACGGCGTCCAAAGGACAGTCAAGCTTCTATTGGCTCTGACCGCTAAAATCTACTCAAAATGCTGTTTGTTTCTCCTGTTTTAGGTCTTTGCGCCTACAGACCCGCCCCCTCCGCCCGCCTGAGAACGTCTCCTCCACATGTGGCCCCTGAGGTGCTTACCATCCTCCCCATGTGACCCCAAAGCGGAAATCGGCAATTGTACATTCTGTAGTTGGCAAGCCTATTTCGTGAGTTCATCGCCCTCTGTTCTACATTAGAAAAGAGCACCTTACGCCTAAATGGCATTAATGCTGCGGCACGTTACCCCTTTTCCTGCGCATCTGATCTGATACTTTACTCTCACACAATTACCGGAGAAGGGAAATGAGTTAAGAGGAGAATTTTGGTTCAAAGCTCAAGAAGAATCGAAGAAGCTCAAGAAGAATTGAAGCTTTGAAGAATTTCTTTTGAATGAAATGTTGGCTTGAAATCTCAGAAAAATATTCTATAATGTTCGGATACTTGCAGAATTATTTCATTAGCCTACTCTCGATATTGGTGAAATGGGTAATTTTTTTTATTTGGCACCCAATAGGCTCCCAAATTTTGATTCTTATATTTTCAACCCAGGAAAGCCACATCAAGTTTCAGAAATATTATTTCAGTACTGAATCGTTCACGGTTAAACGAATGTTGGATACGAGCAGGATGGGTGTCGTTAGAAAATACAATTTTGCCCGGCGTCCCTGCTGGGGCAGTGACCCGCTGATGGGAGATGTCTGGCTGAAGAAAACTCCGCTAGTCGACGGTAGATGGCGTTGGATCTCACCATCCAGCGGGATAAAATCACCGCCACCTACCCGATGAAAAAAACATATGCTACACTTACAGGAACAACGACCTCACTAGTTGCCGCGCCCGGAATCACTAACAATCAACCAATCGTCACAAGAAGCAGCAGTTTCGAGCCGTGACGGGCCGCAACGGACAAGGAAACGCGTGGGGGGGGGGGCGGGGCGTGTTTACCTAGACGCGCGATCAGCCGCGTTTATTATCCCTCGGCGCGGCTGACGGCTCTTTAACGCGGCGCGGCGCGCTGCTCGTTTGTTCGCATTGTCTCCCTCCGCCCCCGCCGCCCGCCCCCGCGCACGGACCGCCCTACATTCGCCGCTCGGCCGATCGAGCTATACAGAGTGTCCGGGGAGGAAACGAAAATAAGCTCTTAAGACTATTCTAAGCATATTTTGTCTAATGAACTACGTGAACTTTCCGAATGGTAAGGCCGCTCAAAAGTTGGATTGAAAAATTGATTTCTAAGCACAAATTTGCATTATGGAAGCATAGAAACACTTGAGAAACATGTAAATTGTTTATTATTTACAAAAGAAAAGAATATATTTGTTAAGAAAGAAAAAAAATAAGCGAGAAATAAAAAAGAACCCAATTTACACAATTCGACTCCTTTTTTTATTTCTCGGTTAATTTTTCTGTGTGAGCAAATATATTCATTTATTCTGTAAGTAATAAACAATCTACATGTTTCTGAAGTGTTTCTATGCTTCCATAATGCACATTTTTGTCTAGAAATCATTTTTTCAAACCAATTTTGGAGTGCTCATTGCGGCCCAACCATTCGGAATATCCATGTAGTTTATTAGACAAAATATGCTTAGAATTGTCTTAAGAGCTTATTTTCGAAGTTCCGAAGTTTCCTTCCCGGACATCCTGTATTTGCCGCGCGCCGCCTTTTGACGAGGCCCGCCGCCCGCCGCGATCTTTATTTTGGGTGGCATGTGGGATGGAGTGCAGCAGATGTCCCGGAATTCGAGAGAATTTTTTGATGCGGTTTGGGAATGAAATGCGAAACGGTTTCGCTCATCGACGGACTTAAAAGGTTGAGTTTGTTTATTTTGGAACGTCGATTTGGATCCCTGGAAGCTTAATTTCCTTTGAGGCTTTCTGAGACTGCTTGGCCTATAAGTAGTTCACAATGTCTTCTTCCTTGATTTTTAACTACTTCACTTATGGATTTACGTGCATAGTAGAATATGTCTAAGCTCTCAGAGGGACGTCGTGTCATTGGTGAAAAGACCTACGTTTTGATTCTCAACATTAGTGCATTCATGAAAAACGTTTACATAAAGAAAGTTACTAATTAATATTGTAATAACACACCGATTTTCTGAAATATGAGAGCTAAAATATGGCATTTGTTCTCACTTTTAAGTTTTAAATGAGGGTCATTTCATGTCAAATTTCAAACCTGAATAAAATCTCTGCTATGATCGTTGGGTTTCCGTAGTTTCACCAATCAACTCGAGAATGCCGGAGCAATACTCTAACAATCGAGCCACGGACCCCATGCGATCTTTCCTTCCTCTTTTTTTCTCAGGTTTGAAATATTAGTTTTCAAGAATGATTAGCTATACACTGCCTTGAATTGTGAATGCATAGTTCTCTGAAAAGTTGGCTACTACAACCGTACAAAATTAAAAATGTTACAAACAATATCTCTAAAGCACATTACTTGCCCCATGATTCCGCGTTGATGAGCGAAAACTGCTATTCAGTGTTATGAACCGTTAAGAAGATATGAGTGTGGCTCACAATTGGTGGGTTACCCGGTATAAATAGAAGTTTCTGCCTTCCAAAATATGCTTCAGATACATTTAAAATGTACGAAAATTAATCACTAAATAACGAAAGCAAGACTCACAAATGATAAGCGTGTATAAATGGGTAGTTATCCAAAGTCCATTAAAAGCAAAAATGAAAATGTAACTTTAACTGGAAATAAAATTAGTAAATTCAAATTTACCATCGAGATTCTTTCACTACTATAAACCTAAATGTCTCTGCTTCAATTTGACGACTAAAAGAAGAAAATCCGAGATGGAGTATTTGAGAAAATGAATTTTGAAACAAAATTGTAATTATTTACTTTGGCCTTAATATGGTCTTATTAATGCCGTTATAATTAGGGTTTATCATATCAAACGTTTAGGGTGGGATGTACTCATTAGAAATATAAGGCAAGTTGCAAAGTAAAATCAAATTTGAAGATGTTTTACTAGTTTTTTGGATAATACCCCCTGAAACTCATGCAAAATACCACATTTCAAAATTTTCAAAAGGAAGTAATATTTAATGCCAAAAATATAATATTCAGTGTTGTTTTGTCATTCTAAAACGATTTAAAAAGTTTCAGTCGAATCGGAAGATGGTCGGGAAATTTTGGCCGATTTGACATGGAATGACCTATGAAGTGAAGTAATTACTTGCATGTAACAAAAAAAATGTACGTGGCATGTATATTCTGAAATGACATCCCACTATACTTTCACTTTCATATTTTGTTACGTTGTTGAAATGTGAAATCAGTGTTGCATCGGCACGAAATGCACGATCGCATCTCGTTCACTCTCTGCCAGTTCGCCAGAGGAATAATGTTGCGTGTCTATTCCATGAATCAGTTGTTGGTAACCATCTGTTTCCCCGCTCGAAAGAAGGGAAGTAGGAAGGCATATTATGCAGTATTGTTTGAGGCCTCATGTTTAAAGATCTTGTGAGTCACTCTTTGTGATGTCATTTGTTGGGTTAGTTTCAATCGCTTCCTTGCGTGTTTGGGTTTACCGCACTCGGCTGATGTAGAAGCTCCCGTTTACGAACGGACCCGCACCTCAAACAAATCCGAACCGGAGGAAGACGCTCCGCCACCTGGCTGCTCCAGTTCACCTGGAACCGGCGCCAGCCGAACCGATTCTGACTCGGACGGAGACTTATCGCCTCGTGTGACCGAGCATTCGAAGCGATCGACTCCTCCACAGCTGGCGTGAGGTGAAACGCCCTTGGGTGCGTTGACGAGTCAGAATACGACAGATAGTCGAACCTTTTCCCGGAGAACAATGTGAGCTAAGCTGCCCCTTTTGTGGCAATGCCGACCCGATTGCGTTCTTTACAGATCAAAGGATTTGAAAGAAGGACGCACGCGGTGTCTTTTAACACGCACACCTACTGGGAGCAGCGCGTGCGATTCTCGCGCACCCCGTCCGCCTGAGGTTCCATACGGTCGGACGCTTGAATGGGAACGATTCTGAACTCACAGTTCAATCCTTTCAAAAGGATTTGCTTTCATTCTGCACGAATTGATGAACGACGCAGCTTTTGAAAAGGAAAGTGGAGTGAAAAAATTAGCAATACCAGCTGCCTTCTCTTATTTACTCAAAACTTTCAAAATTACGTATGTAGAAAACTAAATAAAATGTATAGTAGAAGCAATTCTGGAAACCCTGCAAGTGTCCATTTACGAGAAGCTCTTTACGTCGATATTACCAAACTTTCTTCACTCGAGATCTTTCCTTTAATTCAAGTGGGATCCGATCAGTTCAAGTTTAGTAAAAATAAATTAAACATAGGATGAGATATTTCATATACGAAAAATACACACCACTTTCTTGTAATGATGAATATGTCTCCAATGCTATTTTGTTGAGAAACATCGGTTTTATAAATGACCTCCGATTCTATAAATGCACTTGGAGCGTAGTGTCAAGGATATGCGCACTAATTTCTAGTGACATACAAGCTGCGACAAACTTGCTTTGTAGAAATATTAGTTTTCAATGTAAAAAAAACACCTCCACCAAAAAAAACGGCATTAAAAATCGTTTTAGGGGTGTCACAAACACCATAAATACAAGAACGAGAAATGTACAAAAAATAGCATGTCGTATTTCTTATATCAACATTTTTTAAAACATAATTGACATTTTTTTATAAATAAAATAGTACTACAAGACTTCAATGAAATTTGATGATTAGTGATAGAACTTTTCGTAATTATCAGGTAAGAGTAAGTTTAACTTATGTTTTAACTTTTTTAAGCTAGTTAACATTCAAATAAATTAATATTTTTGTGTATGAAAATATTGAAAAATATTAAAATAGTCATGTATTTGTCTTGTTCGTTATCAAAACAATTAAGAATGTTTTTTAAATCTTTTTTCGTATTATGTACAATAAACTTATTCATTATAAGATAATATCAGAGAATACATTAATTTGTTAAGCCGCTAAATAACTCTTTTTCTTTTTCACGTAAGCAAATTAAAATCATAAATTATTGTAGGAATTAAGAATGACACATTTTATTCGTATGGAACCAAAAAGAGAGTAGGTAACATTATTTTAATAGGAAAATAACGAAGTCAGGTACCCGTTAAAAACCCATTTTTAAGGAAATTTCAAAGTATCTGTCCAGTTGTAACATTCTTTTTATTTTAAAAAACTGCTTAAATAAATTTACTGACTCTTTTTACTTTCTCACCTTACGAATACTTTCTTACGAAGAGAAAGTTATGTATTCGTGCGCCGTATGTAAATTTTAATATCGTTTTCACCTGTAGAAAAAAAATAAAGTCAACCTAAAAAGGCCACATCCCCCACCTACACAAATAACAAAAGTTCAAAAGTAATATATCTTGAAGGTGACCAATCATACAATTCAAAATCAATACGAATGTGCTTCAGTCATGCCATCGTCTTTAGCACTGAAAGAGACTCATAGAAATCTAATTAGAACCTTTGTACATTAAGTACATTTGTCCCATTAACTGAACTATTCATATTTTAACTCAGTCAAAATTCAAGAGAAATGCAGAGACACTGACCGGCAGGAAGAAGGGTTCGATTCCAAGCGGCGGCAGAATTTTCGATACTAGGTAAAAAGATAGATCCAATTCTGCCGCAGACTGGACGAGAATTCTAGTGGCCGGCTGTTTTGCGTGGTTTCTCTGATCAATAGCAGGTAAATGTCAGAGCAGTATGCTAATGCACGGACAACAGGATGCGCGATCTTTTCTTCCTCTTCCTTGTTCTATCCTCACCCCTTACACAGACTTACACTTACATACACTACTACAGTCAATACTATACATGACGTGAGTTCAGAGTTCGACCTGCCTGGGGTAGTGCTTCGCTGGTGGGAGATAAGTGGACGGAACCCCACAAGACGGCGCCAAGGTCGCCGCCGGATCTCACCACCAATGAGAGACGAACACCGCCTCCTCCCGTTATGAACATGCACTACACTTACGGAAGTTATGACCATAGCACTTTATGTGCCCGGAAATAATCCATCAATCATTCTCAAGAGAAATGAAGGAATAATTTTAAGAATCAGAATTATAAACTGTCTCGTTCAGTAAACCTCAAAACGTTGACCAGCTGAAGAAACATTTAAAGGGCACGTTCAGTCAACCTGAAGTAGTTGACCGGCTGAAGAAACATTTAAAGAGCTCGTTCAGTCAACCCCAAGCAGTTGACCAGCTGAAGAAACATTTAAAGAGCTCGTCCAGTCAACCCCAAGCAGTTGCCCAGCTGAAGAAACATTTAAAGAGCTCGTCCAGTCAACCCCAAGCAGTTGCCCAGCTGAAGAAACATTTAAAGAGCTCATTCAGTCAACCCCAAGCAGTTGCCCAGCTGAAGAAACATTTAAAGAGCTCGTTCAGTCAACCCCAAGCAGTTGCCCAGCTGAAGAAACATTTAAAGAGCTCGTTCAGTCAACCTGAAGCAGTTGCCCAGCTGAAGAAACATTCAAAGAGCTCGTCCAGTCAACCCCAAGCAGTTGCCCAGCTGAAGAAACATTTAAAGAGCTCGTTCAGTCAACCCCAAGCAGTTGCCCAGCTGAAGAAACATTTAAAGAGCTCGTCCAGTCAACCCCAAGCAGTTGCCCAGCTGAAGAAACATTTAAAGAGCTCGTTCAGTCAACCCCAAGCAGTTGCCCAGCTGAAGAAACATTTAAAGAGCTCGTTCAGTCAACCTGAAGCAGTTGCCCAGCTGAAGAAACATTTAAAGAGCTCGTTCAGTCAACCCCAAGCAGTTGCCCAGCTGAAGAAACATTTAAAGAGCTCGTTCAGTCAACCTGAAGCAGTTGCCCAGCTGAAGAAACATTCAAAGAGCTCGTCCAGTCAACCCCAAGCAGTTGCCCAGCTGAAGAAACATTTAAAGAGCTCGTTCAGTCAACCCCAAGCAGTTGCCCAGCTGAAGAAACATTTAAAGAGCTCGTCCAGTCAACCCCAAGCAGTTGCCCAGCTGAAGAAACATTTAAAGAGCTCGTTCAGTCAACCCCAAGCAGTTGCCCAGCTGAAGAAACATTTAAAGAGCTCGTCCAGTCAACCCCAAGCAGTTGCCCAGCTGAGGCCGTGAACCGCCCAGTGCTATTATTGCGTGCGCGAGGACGCGGGCGCTGCGTAGGCCGTGCGGCGCAGGCGGAAACGCGCTGCTCGGCAGAGCGGCCGAGGCGTATACCGGGCAATCAGCATAATGGAAAGTGTCTATTATATCATCAGCGGCGGCGGCGGCGGCGGCGAGGGGCGGGGACGGCGAGGGGCGGGGACGGCGAGGCGGCGAGGGCGGCGGTGACGGTTTCTCCGCGCCCGCCTCGCTCTTCGCCATTTCCATACAATCGGATGTGGGTGAAGGTAAAAACGCTGAACCGCTCCGATAGCAGTGAGTGAAAGGGTCCGGTCCGTTTGCTCTGGGTCTCGGCAGGACGTCCTGAAAGGAAGACCAGGTTTCCAGAAGGGCTTCCGTCTATAAATGAACTTGCAAAGGTTATGTCTATGTAGAAGTGCTTCAAATACGACGACCCACCGTAGGCTAATGAAATCAAATATATATTACATTTTCTGTCCATAATAGGTCGTATGATTTCAGTTTATATGGAAAACTGTACTTTGTTTCAGGACACATTTTACCCATTTAGAATACCTAACGCCAATTTTATAAATAAAAAATATGCTTTATTGACATTTGAAAGTTCATGAAAGGAAAGTTTTAATAGAGACAAGTTGAGAGTGAATAGAAAGAGAAAGTGTAGATTTGTAAATTCTGCGGTTTGATATTGCTATCTCTACGATGACTTTACCTAAGAAATATTTATTTGCATTATGTATCTAGATTATGAGAAACAATGGCTCCACTGAACAGTTTGCGTATCGATTTTTAGACCGAAAAAACTGTTCTTTGACAAATATTAATACTATCGTTCCTCAGTGAACTGTCATTTTGGGATCTATCATCACTTTTTACTTTCCCGTATACGTACGTATATACGGAGTAATATACGTAGCATAGGGAAAGTTATGTAATGCTGCGCGAAAGAACCGTCTGTGAACACCGTTAGCGCCTAAACCATACGTACGATTTCTTCCAAAATGGATGTTCCGCGGTCGATCTGGTTTGAGTTGAAGTTTTGAGATTTTGAAAAAGATTCTTCAAAATTTGGGGGTACTTTACTTACATGAAGCCCTCCGGACAATTTCAAAATTTTCTGAAAAACGGCTACAATTTTTGTCTTTAAATTTCTTGTCAGAATAGAGTAAATTACACTTATTAATGTGGCATAGGTCCGATTTTCACGGATAACTCTGAATTTTCGAAAATTGTGCAAGTCTGATTTTTTTTCGAAGTCTTTCTCTAACTACAAAATTAAAGATAGAGATTTTTCCTTCAAATGAAATTTTTTCTTCAAAATTAGTTCTTTATTTAAGGTCATGAACATTGTTTTGAAAAATTAAGTAGTTTTCACGCAATATTGGGTGTAATATGTGCAATTTTAAAAAATTACAGAAACAAGATTTTCTCAAAAACGGCTCCCTTAGGAAACCGAAAAATTAAGAATATGTCAAAAAAGTGTACTTTGGGCGGCCATAGATGGCAGCTGGCAAGAGTATGTGGCAATTCCGATTAGCTAGCGCGGATCCATGGAAATAGAAAACTAATATGGGAAAGTCTGTACCATTCTGTAGCACCACTAGCTTGTCTGAAGAACGATGATAAACCGTATTATTTTGAAAATCCATAATATCTCTACTTACTTTTTCAGAACGCTCACTCGCGAATGTTTTATGGTCCAGCGCTAAAATAATATTTTATTATACCTATAATGCAAAAAAGAGGTTCCGTCTCACCACCCATGAATGTTACGTTTCGCTGTGAGTGATCAATAATACACCTGTGGATGCAGTGCTATGTGTACGTGCAAATATTACGATGATGGGGACCCTGTGCCTTCAGTTCTCCGAGGTTCATTTTACTTTTTTTCATTCTTCATATGCACAGATTCGATCAAATAAATCTCTAACGAATACATCGAACCACGCCACGACCACTGGTTGAGGTGGCTCGTAGCATCAACTGACGTCACTGCAGTCCCTCTGACCGGGAGGTCCTAGGTTCCACTCCCGATGGTGTGGCAGGATTTTCCACACTAGCTACAGAACTAGGTCGAATTCAGCCGCTTTCTGGAAGAGAATTCTAGTGTACGGCTGCTCTGATCGGTAGTTTTCCAAGGTTTCTTCGATCAACACCAGGCGAATGCCGGAGCAGTATCCTAAGAAACGAGCCACGCACCGTGCGCGATCTTTCCTTTCTCTTCTTTGTCCTATTGTCTCCGCTTAGAATCACATTCTTGCACTAACATTACTATCTCATGCCCGAAGACGAGTCGGAAGCTTAGAGATGAACCGGGACGGATCGGTGCACCGGCGGCAAAAACCTCTGCGAGTCGACTGCAGGTTGGCGCGGATTCCACCAGCCATCGGACACACAATAAACGCCATATCCCGTGAGAAAAACATGCACTACGCTTTCGGGAATAATGACCACAGCGTCCGAATACACGTAATAAGCAATCAAGCAATGACATAATAAATTGGGAATAGTACAAGAGCTGTAAAAGAATATAAATTTTCTCCCTTCACTTATCGCCTCTACATTTATTTGAAATGAATCTAAAAAGACACTGGAATGTTAGCATTTCTGTCCCAACGTCGGCTAAAAAATTGTCAATAAAAAATTTCCAAAACGGTTATCACACACAAGAGTGAAGGAGACTGGCATAGAATTATTTTAGAACTGCCTTTGTCTCTCGTGTCGTTTCGACCTCGTGTAATTTCCACCAATACTCTTCAATTGTTTCAATTGGGATCTTGTGTTTTGCGTTTATATTAAAGATAGAATGTCATCAAATCGGTATTACACTCGTACATAAATGTTTTGTTCTATTGTAAATTTTTCGAAGATAAGAATTTTTAAACTATTTCATCACTTCACATTCACACTTTTATGATTCAAGCATCTTCTTCTCATTCACGTTTAATGCACCCAGTATCTCAACCCAATCCGCCCAACGGGATCGCTGAAACTAGGACGGGAACGAGCGGTACATCTCGCATTCGTCGCTTGGCGCGGAAGCGGAGGCGGGAGGCGTCTTCCGAGAAGCGCCATTCCGCCGCCCGCGTGCGCCTCTAAAATGAAGATGATCGCGGCGGGCGCGAGGCCGCAAAAAGCGCGGCCCTTCCGGGCGAATGCCGCGGCGGCGTCGGACGCACCGGGACGGCCCCGCCCCCCCCCCGGAGCTCCTCTCGGGGCGCGTGGGACGGGCGGAACTCTTTGTGTGATACCGACGCGCGGAACACACACCTCAGGACCGATCTCACAATGCTCTGGTCACGTAGACAAAGTGTTCGTTTTACACATTTCTCTGGTCACAGGGTAAAGGTTCTTAAGTCAAAAATCTTAGTTTGGAGAAAGCGAGGGTTAGATTATTGAGCCAACGCTTTTTCCTATGCTCAACGCTAATTTCCAACTCTTTTTCTTGTTAAGGAGGCAACAACTGAATTCAGTCGTTTTACTAAAATAAAATATAGATATTTAACTTGTAGTTCCAGTACATAACCCAATTTCGCCCAAAATTGGCTTAAGAACTTTTACCCTGTGACCACAGATTTATTTGTTCTAGATGGTATCTCAACCCAATCCTCGTTCAGTGTTACCACTTTACAGATTTGTTTTTACTTATAATAGTTAAAATATCTAAGCTAACTTACTCTAGACACTGAGAAGTATACTCTAGAGGAGAACCTCGAGGTTAAGTATCATGGTTGGCTAAGATTTTGAGAAAGGCTTTAAACGGGAATCTATTTTTTATTCGGGTGTCAGTAGGAGTTTTTCTAATTTGAAGTGGAATGCTGCTGGTATTAGGCTCTATTAGACTTAGGTAATATAGGGTAATATTAGACTTAGGTAATAATGTTTTACAGAGATAATACACATTGAATTTTCTTGGAATTACTAACCATCGATAACCAGTTGTGATGGTTATCAATACTGAGTTTATAATTTATTAGCTGTCTACTTGTACTTGTTAGTATTTTTTGTGTGGCATGTTTTTTTTATTTTTTTTGTTTTAAATTTACTATCCAAGTTTTTGTGAACATACAAAAATAAAAAATCCTGGCCTTAAAAGATAAAAATAAGTGAAAATTTACAGATATCACAGCAATATGTATATTTCTATAGACAAATATGTAACTCCATAACGAGGCAAAATGGCGCCCACATCAAGCCTTCAAATGTGAGGGAAGAAATAAAATCAGAAAAGTTCATACATCTTTTATAAAGAATCTTGATGAAAAGAAAATGAGACTGCACCACCCAATTATTCGGCGGTAAGAATTCGCAGAGCATTGTCAACAACCACCGATAAAGTGCATGTAGAAATGGGACTCATTACCAGTGACCTATTCTGGCGTCTGCTCTTCTAGATGTCGGTCGTTACAATGTAGTCAAAAAAGTTTACTTCTGATCTAAATGTGAGAATATTTGCAGCAATCTACTTACAGAAATCTCGGGCATTTTCTCGTGCGCGGATCGAGTTGTGCATGTTGTCTAGAGCGGTCGAGAGAATGCTGTCGTTTATTGTGCGCTAGGCTGCGGAAAAAGTCCCTAATGAAGTTTACTTGTAGGCGATGTAGACGGTGCCTATGTAAATCATCTTCTGCGGTCGCTATAATTCCGAAGAAAGAATTGGTTACCATCGCAGTTCTAGAGGAGAACCTCGACGTTAAGTATCATGATTGGCTAAGATTTTGAGAAAGGCTTTAAACGGGAATCTATTTTTTATTCGGGTGTCAGTAGGAGCCCAAGCAAACTTCCACTGCTTCTGTGAAAACATTTGTATTACTCGTTCACTTTACATTTGCAGACGGCAAAATTAGGAACTAATGTTGTTTTGAAAGTGAAGGCCCGAACACACAACCGAGAATACACGAATGGTCCCGATGTCAATCAGCATCTGACCAATCAGCTGTCTCTGAAGGTAGCACAAGCGCTGCGGAGACTGCTGACGAATTATGCCTTTCTGACAGTAAGCTGGAGTGTATATATAATTATATATACACTTATATAATTAAGGTAATATACAATAAAATAGACCACACCACGCGCTATTCATAACGTTCACGTACAATATTTTTTATTTCTTCTTTGCACTTATCTACTGCTTAATGGTTATGTTCTTGCCCCGCCGGGGTTCTGTGTGCTGCTCACCGCCATCTATATCATTTGTACGAATAAACGGTCAGTATTTACTGTAGACGCGCGTTTCTCATTCAGTCGGCGGTGACCTCATGTAAACAGATCGCAGCGCTCCGTCTGCAAATGTAAAGTGAACGAGTAAATAGTGACAGATGTAATTCCAAAGCCTGCACTGGCTCAGGTGGCTCAGGGCATCAACTGATATCATTGCAGAGCCTCTGACCGAGAGGCCCTAGGGCAGGGCCGTCAGACGAACGAGCACGCGAATGGCCTTCGCAAAGGTTTGGGGCACGCGGCGATATCAGCTTAGCGAAGTCACTCGAGTTACAGGCGGGAAGCAAGGGGTGACAAAACTTCGTGCGAATGTGGCAAGTTGGTCAAGTATACGGGTTGGTGTATCATAGATATTTATTAAATTTTACCAACTTTTAATGGAAATTAACGTGTAAAGAGAAACTGCAGTTATACAAGCATTGATCATTACAGGAAGGAAATATTAACGCACATTTCCGCTTATGTAAGAGAATGCAATATACAAGAACTATTAATACTAATTACAAATAACTCAAATGAATATTTTGAAGAAATATAAACCAAAATACATACTAAATCAAAAATATAAGTGTTATGTAACATAATTTCAGAAAAAAACACTATTATTGAAAGTAAACATTTAAAGAAATATTATGATCATATCTTTCGTGTGAAAATACACGTAGTAAACAACTTAAAAATTATAGAGTAATGATGAACATTTATTAAACAAAATGCATCACCTCCACTCTCACTGCACACGAAATTAAGAGCTCACTCGAACTGAAACTTTTTATGTCTCCTTGCGTTCCACCATGACCACCTACTGTGTATCCCTGAGAAATCGGAGCGCGGACTTTCCTTGGTCGCGGGCCCTGCGTGCCCTTGCAGAGCGCAAGCGCGCTCCGAGCTCGTACGTGCTCCATTTGACAGCCCTGCCCTAGGGCTTGAGTTCCAACGATGCAGGATTTTCGACACTAGCTACATAGCTACGTCGAATTCAGACGCTGTCTGGAAGAGAACTCTAGCGGCCGGCTGCTCTGATCGGACGTTTCCCGTGGTTTCTCCGATCAACACCAGGCGAATGCCGGAGTGGTACCCTAAAAAAGGCCACGGACCGCGCGATCTTTACTTCCTCTTCTTGGTACTATTCTCAGCCCTTACGAACACACATTTACACTTGCATGCACACACTACTACACATGCCAGGAGAGCAGTCGAGATCATAGAGCTCGTTACGGCCGGAGCAGAGCCCCACTGGTGGGAGATACGTGGTTGGGGAAAACCTCGCAAGCTGCAGGGCAGGTTGGCGCCTGATCTCGCCATTCAGCAAGGGAAGATCACCGACCCCTCCTGCGACGAAAACATACATTACACTTACGGGATTTTAGCATTTGACGCGCCCGTAAACACTAATTACTCAATCAAAGTCAGTACTTCAGTTCCATCGCTCATAGTTAACATAAATGCGGGTGAATCCATTCAGTATAGTTTGATGCAAGAAAGTTACTGCTGTGATATAGTAGAGTATTTAACTTGTCAAAAAGTGAAACGTTTGAGGTATGATATTACTTATAAAAACAATACATAATGTGTAACAACAGTACGCCTATCTAGTAGTATTCATAAGAAGATAAAAAACTTCTACAACCTGCAAACTTCAAAAAAATTGTGCCGCAAAGATCAAGTTACAATCACCAGAATTAGATCAGAACACACGAGGCTTACTCACCTCTACCTAATAAACCAGAATACTCCCCCAATTTGTAATATATGAAATGAACAAATAACAATAATACATATTATTCAGGAATGTCCTATGTACAATCAATCCCGCCAAACAATCTTACAGAACTTTAATTCTGACGCTTTACTTAATTCAAGCTCCCTACAAGAAAAAATTTTAAAATTTTGCAAATCAATTAATGTCGAACTGTAAAACAAACTGTAATATTGTTTTTAAGCATACGTACTGTGTAAATTATCACATGTAGTAAAATATTTCCAACCCCTGGTGTAATATAAACTGTAATGTCTCACTATTCACTGAACAAAAATGTATAATTGTAAAAAAAAAAAAAAAAAAAAAAAAAAAAGAGAGAGAGAGAGAGAAGTAACCATGCTATGTAAACTTACAGAACCTTGTAAACTTAATGTATGTACCTTATTGTAAAATTACAGAATAGTCGCTAATAACCTCGCAGTTGATGCGACTATAAATAAATAAATCATAAATAACAGTACGCCTATAATTTACAATCAAATTATAAACAGGCATTTTAAAATCTTTTAGCGGGCGAAATGTGCACGTGCCCTGGCTGTCGTCTCCCCTCTCCGCCAGTTCCGCCCCGCGCCGTGGCGTCGCGTCGCGTCGCGACCTCCACACACGGCGGAGAGTCGAAAGTGGAGCACGCCACCGCTCGGCCGCGCGTCAACCCGTGACGGGTCGTTTCGGAAGATATACGCCCGCGATACAGCGGCGAGGGCCGTAAAGACAGCCGCAAAGTGTGAGAAGGTACAAGACGCAAAGGTTTTTAAAAGTGTAGTTGCGCAGGTGGGGGTCATGCCCGACTCCCTGCACCTCCAGGATTGCTATACAGTGCGCTCTTTTCGTTTATTGGCCTCGGGGAGTGGGGAGAACGCTATGTAACTTTATGCAAAATGAGCAGAGGTTGAAGAGAGCAAATAACCGACATGAGAAGATTTGATTGAACCTCGCTAGTGCTCGTGTGAAATTAACATGTAAATAACTTTACAAATATGAATACGTTTTATATTTTGCCACTGCTAATCAATTGAATAAAAATGTACTCATTTTGCATCTCACGTATATGCTTTATTTATTTGTATAAAAATATACAGTGTTCTTTTAAGCGAATGATCAATGTTTGCTCAATATTTTCATATCCTATATAACTGATAAAAAATTCAATATCATATTGTACTTGCACATTCAATGTAACAGTAATAAAACACATCCCATTCACTGAAATATGAGCGCAGCAATTTGTTAAATAGCAACTGATTTTGTATAAATTTTAACTGTATAATTACTTTCAAATCAAAATATTGGAATCACCTCAACTTATGATATCGAATATCAATTAAAAAAAACTTTTTGAAGGTTCTTTTCAGTTGTACGTTTGCACACACGCCAGGATTAAGGTAAACTATTACTGTTCCAAAGATGGTTAAAATTAGTACAGATGGAGAGGAGATACATGCAAATCAATTTGTACCGAAAATAACAATACCGAAAATCAATGTGTGTATTTGAATGCATGAATGTGTCATGCGTAGCTGTCAGAATAGAAGCTTTTCAGCTGAAACTTAATAAATACGTCATGAGTAAGATCTAGTTATGCCGTTCCGGAGATCAATAATAAATTTTAATTTGGGAGATAACACTGGTCCACAAAAAAGAAAAAAAAATATTGTCTCGGAAAGAAAAATATGGGATTCTGATAGCATTTTTTCTCCTGAATTCAAATATGATATCGGTTTTTCTCCATCACGCAAGGTTTTCGAGGCTTTTATGATTTCAAACACTTTAATAATATACTCAAATATTTTTATTTTTCTAAAATAATTTTCTAAACTCATTTTTCGTTGTGGTTTTTTTTTCTTTTTTCTTTTTTTTCTGGCCCTCAAGAAAACGTGCGCAGATAAATTTCTTTGCCCACACGTCTTATACAGTTTTTACTGTTTTTTGACAAATAAATAAATAAATAAATATTTTCTACATTCTTGAGTACATGGCATTCGAACATTCGGACTCGCCTAAAAAGTCAAAAATAACGATTTTCTGCTGTATTTTGCTTGTGGAACATCCCTCTTGATGGTCCAACAATATTTGCTTGCGGCCCCTACATCATGTTCAACATTTTCAAGAAAACGGCTGAAATTTTTTCTTGAATTTTTTTGCTCTTTTAGAAGAAAGTACGTATATATGTATGGTATATTCATTAAGACCTCTGACATGTAGAAAATTTCAAAAATCTGTATTTTTAAAACACTAAGAAACCTTTTTAAACATTGATTGTTATGGTTTGAATTTTTCTGCATAAATTTATTCAATTGTAGATCTTTAAATGATGTCATGCAGTTTTTTTAAAAAAATTCTTAGTAATTGTTCAGTAGTAAAATGAACAGGAGGAAATGTTTCGATATTCTATGCATTCCCACTGAGTTTTTTTATTCGATGGACATTTATTTTTCTAGCAACCTAAGCCAATTCTCAAGCACAAACACAAGCTCAATAGAACTGGTCCAACAAACCGTAGAATCAAATCAAACTCCTGCCCTAATACATTTTCTATTGTGAACCAAATGGTAAGAGGAATTCCACACTTTCCATCCACAGAAACAATTTTGTAAGTTATTAGGTTGTAATTTGTTCCCTTTGATGTTGCTATGTAATGTGATAGATTCTCATTACAAAATGTTAACATCGAACCAAATAATGCAAATCAGGCACCCGCTGTTAATCGTATCGGAAAATAGAAGAAAAAAGTTTTTGATAACAAGAGCCAAAACTGTTTTTAGTGCTCAGAAGTTAATATTTCTTTCCTGAGGGCTTTTTATGTTATTTAAGGATACATCAACATCTAGGTCATTAGCGACCACTACTGGGTTTAAAGTAATGGGAATTATGAAGATGACATGATATGGTGATGATAGGGGGTGAAAGGACGAACACAAATACAACCATCCCTGAGGCGGGACTCAAACCCGCGATCCTGTGGTCCGAGATTGCTACGACACCACTGTCTTAGGGATCTCGGTCACTGGGGGATCGGTCTTGAGGTTTTTCCCTGTACCATTTTCTTTCTTTTCATAAGATTCATATTATGTTAAGTGAACGATCAATGTTTGCTCAACTTAACGGTCTCGGCAATAAAATCTTGATCATGCTAAAAACCATAAATTTACGATATGTAATTATTACATTTTCTACAATCAAATAAAAATGCTACTATAATAAATCTTTATTTGTTTCATTTCTTATCCGCATGGTTATCGAAACAAAGCACCATTTCATTCGCTATCGAACTGCGAAAAAGTATATTTGACACGGTGATGTCACGTTTACCAGATGTATTCAGAAAATATTAACTTTGTGCATGCGTAACGGTACGTTTTATGCGTTCGTAGAAAAAAACATGCCGTGAAGGCTTTACTAACAGCTTTTCAATATGTTATAGATCCAACTGATTATTCAGATGATCAACCTTCCTTCTGCGCCTCTATCGCATATTTACATGTCCTCTGTTCCAGATAGCACAAGAAAAATAGGTAAATACTTCCTCGTGACACGGAAAACAGATACTATAATGGCTATATCAATCCAAATAATCGTTACTTATGAAATAAGAATCGTAAGACATCATATTATAACACAAGATTGGGGAATTATCAAAAGAGGCCATTAGGCTTATAATGGGGCCGGTCTTACGGCAATCGAGTTTTTAGTAAAATGTTACGCTACGAATATCGTTCAATGTTTATCTACCTTGTAAAACTTTCCATGTACTACAATTTTCGTTGAAATTTGACTAAGCATCCTGTAATTTCTGACAGTTATTGATAATTATTTGATAGAAGGCTGGGAATAACTAGAACATTTGTAAACATAAATCTTATTACTAAACTGATTTCCGTTTCTTAGAGTTTGTCTTAAGCTATTCAAAGTGATAAACGCTGTTAAGAACATTAGCAATACCACGAGTCTTATTTTACTCATAATTAAACTTGATGGGCATTCTTAAACATCTTGAATAAAAACTAATCAGTAAAATATTTCTGATTTCCTTTAATTCGCGAAGAATAGTTTAATTTCTGTCCTTATTTTTTTAAATTTTCAATAGAAATAATGCTTGATTTTTATTTTCAAACCCATAGGACACAGATTCTTGTGTACTTGAAAGAGAATCCACCCAAAAGAACATCGCATACCTTTTGTAAAATCATTGCTTTAAAATATAATCATTCAACAGTACATCAAAAATTTAAAGAACAGTGTTTTGTTACCCAAGACACCGATGGAATATATTTTCCGAGAAACCCCAGCGCGAATCTCAGGTAAAGGAACAGTCTGGGAAAATTTAACCGGGAAGTTGCTGAGAAATTTCCAACGATCTTCAAGAAGATCCATAATTCTGTACAATTAACGTCGCCACCATTTGACACTAATTCACTTATCTCAACAGCTCAATCAAGAGTTCCGTGTACCTAACTGTGCGAGCAGATTTTGTAATTAAGCAATTTTCATTAAACGAAAAAATAAATATGGCAAAAATCGGCAAACGGGAAATAGAATGAGAAACCAGAACTACAAAGATCCTGTCCCGAGTGAATTTCTGCGCGAATATTATGGAAATTGCACGTCACTATCCAAAGACCAAAGTTGGTTCTGAGCACGAGAGAAATATTTGATAATGAGTGATGACGAAGTTAATGATAATGACGATGAGGATGATAATGATGAGTGCCATACTCTATTGTAGAAAGAGAGCGAGGGAGGAAGTTTACAATTTAAGCCTTTTCCTTTCCTGGTAAGATACTCCCTCTGTTTATCCTTGCCTTTCTACTGTGTGAAGGATGTTACGATTATCGTGATGAATGACTTATGACGAGAGATGCATAATTACAGATGGGATGGCATTTCCAAAAGGATGGTATGGAAGGAAACACCCACGCCTCAGCAGGTGTTCCAACCCGCAGCAGTCGCCTCAGCGTGTCTGGACAGTGCCCATGCCCTTCTGCTACCGACGTACTACATCATTGGAGTGAGGTAAGACCCCATTTACTTCGGCTTGCTTTGGCAGAAGCAAGTAGGATAGTACTTAATTCATTCTTAAAATAATTGTGTGTTTTTCCAATGAAACAGCACTACATTTTTACAGATAAAATTGACGTAACAGCTTCAGAGGTAAATATCATGATTATCCATTGACTTAAAGAGGAGAACTTCTTGGGGCCCAATTTCTTTTAATATTTCGGGAAGTTATTTAACTTTCATTTACACGGTTAAAAACTAATTTGAATAAAATAACAAATCATACATTTTTAAACCATTACAGAATGAAATTAGTATTTTTCTCTTATTTGTAACTTTAACAAACAATAACAAATAAAAATAACAAACTACTACTTCCAAAATCAGATCTATATTTTTAGGATAATGTTTTGCAGGAGATTTTGTGTCATAAAATATTTCATATTTCCGACTTTAGGCATGTTTACTTCATTCCTAAAACGATTATCGAGATGTAGAAGATAAATACCACATTAAAAAAGGATAGAAGCCGAGTAATAATGTGTAAAGAGTAATAGTAGTAATGTGTAGTAGTAATAGTAGTAAGTAGTAATAGTAGTAAGTAGTAGTAAATAGTAGTAAGTAATAGTAGTAAGTAGTAATAGTAGTAATGTGTCCAGAGTAATAATGTGTAAAAAATGTCAGAGATATGGTCATTCACAAGCAAACTGTGGCTATCATCCCAGGTGCGTTAAATGCGTGGGAAACCATCATTATTCGGAATGCAAAAAGTCTAAAGACGCCGCACCACAGTGTGCTAACTGTCATGATTTTCACGCAGCTAATTATAGAGGTTGTAGCTATTATAAAAAATATATTCAGTCATTTATTAAAACTTCCCCAAAACCAAATGACAGTAACCCAAACAACCAATGCACTTCTCCACCCACAATTTCTCCAAACCCGCCACCACAATCCAATAAACATTTCCCACCCCTCCCTGCACGTCAGCCAAGTGCATACAGCCAAACAATATCTACTGCCCAACCTACTAACTGGTCAAATGTCATACCAACAATAGTGTCACAAGTTGTATCTGCAATCGTCCCACAAATCCAAAGTATGGTAGAGACAATAGTTTCATCAGTAATAAAGAATGGCAACTACTCAAGAGGTAAATAAGATCCTAAACTGGAACGCCAACGATCTAAAAAGACAGGAAAATTGTTTCCGATATTTCCTGAAACAACACCTTATTAATGTTGCCTGTGTCACTGAAACCCATTTAAGTCCGGGAGAAAGATTCAATATTCCGGGTTTCATCACGTATCGGAATGACAGAGAAACGTCACATATAGCGGCAGGCGGTGTAGCTATATTTATATCGAAGAACATTAAACACGCACAAGTTCCAACACCCATGTCAAGAAACCTGGAATCTGTTGGTGTGCGAATTGAAATCAATGGCAAAACTTAAACTATTATAGCAGGATATAAACCCCCTAACAGAACCTTTCCGGAAAACTCATACAGAAGTATATTCAGTGATAACACTCCGACACTATTACTAGGGGACTTCAATAGTAAAAATATAGCGTGGGGATGTAACTCGACATCGTGGCAAGGACAGAAGCTATCAGAGTTTGCAACTTCATATGGCATCAACATACTAGCTCCAAATGAACCAACAAGATATGCGTCCAATCCAAACATCATCCCATATGTCTTAGATATAGTACTCACCAAAAATGTTAATTTTCCCATTCATCAAGTAGTTTTACCGGAACTTGACTCTGACCACTGCCCGATACTAATACCGCTATCGGCACAAATCAATAGAATCCAGCTCGACACGGCAGTAAAAGGAATCGTAAATTGGAATAAGTACACTAATCTAATGCTATCCTATTACTCATATCCAAAAAGTATTAGAACTGTGCGCGACATCGACAACGAAGTTGATAAATTTTCCAAAGCAACTATTATTGCCATCAAGCAATCTACACGACCTCGTCGTTTGCCAAATACCAAACCGCTCCCAGTTAACATTCGAAATTTAATTAAACCAAAAAATAGTATGAGACGCTACTGGCAAATTACTCGAAGACCAGACGTCAAAGCGAACGTAAATAAGTTAACAAGGCTGGTGAAAAACAAACTTGATAAACTACGTTTTTCAAGTTTCAATAAGTATATAGGCGAAATTCATCCAAATTCGAGTCACCTCTGGGCATCGGTCAAGCGCCTAACCAAAGAAAAATCAAACATCCCACCCCTGAAAATAGGAACGAACCGAGTATACTCAGACGAGGATAAGTCATCACTAATGGAGGAACACCTAGAAGCTACCTTCAAACCACATCCCGTGACCAACGCATCTTTCAACTTTGAAGTCGAAAATTTCGTCCACTCTACTTTTCCAACCGCCGCTCCACCCATCAAATTCATTACTCCATCTGAGACAGCCTTTGAAATCAAGCGTCTGAAAATTAAGAAAGCACCTGGAATCGACGGCATAAATACCGTGTGCTTGAAAAAGCTGAACAGGCGATCCATTGCAGCCTTGACGGCAATATTCAATGCAGCCTTAAGGCTTCACTATTTTCCCGAAGCGTGGAAAAAAGTTGTAATAATTCCCTTCTGTAAATCTGGAAAAGACCCGAGATATGTTGAAAGCTACAGACCTATTAGTCTATTGCCAACCGTTTCAAAAATCTTTGAAAGGCTAATACTGTCTAGACTTATTCAATTCCTCAACTCCACCAACGCTATACAGTCGTTTCAATTCGGGTTCAGGGCCAATCACTCAACAACGCACCAACTACTACGACTGACTGAAGAAATAGCACAAGGCTATCACCTAAAGAAACATACAGCATCAGTTTTTCTGGATATAAGTGAGGCGTACGACAAAGTCTGGCACTCGGGCCTAATTTATAAAATGAGACAACTAGGAGTCCCGGAGTATTTACAAAAGGTTATCGAAAGTTTTCTCACGAACAGATTGTTTATTGTAAAAATTAACTCTTCAACCTCTTACCCGCGCACCATTGATGCAGGAGTGCCACAAGGATCGGCACTTTCTCCCATTCTGTTCAACATTTTTAGCTACGATATCCCCACTGAGGGTGACTCCAAGATAGCGCTGTACGCAGACGACGTCGCCTTCTTCGCAACGCACAACGACATTGCCGTAGCCAAGGACTATATTCAAAACACACTAAACGAGTACGTCAACTGGACTCAAAAATGGAGAATTAAAATAAACCCGTTAAAATGTCAAGCAAAAATCTTCACGTTACGCCGCCCCAAAAATCCTGCTGATTTAAAGCTTCACAATACATTTATTCCTTGGACCTCCTCACCGATAAAATATTTAGGAGCGTTGCTTGACAAAAGATTAACGTGGAAACACCACATAAATGCAACAGCCAACAAAGTATCTGCAAAAATATCAAAACTCTTCCCTCTAATCAATGCAAGTTCTTGAATGAAAGTCGAATGCCGAATGCTACTATTTAATTCCATAATTCTGCCAACTATGACTTATGCTTGCCCAGTTTGGGGATGTGCTGCGACTAGCAATCTCCAAAAATTATCAGCCATTCAAAATTTATTTCTAAGAAGAACTTTAAATGCCCCCTGGTTCATTCCTAACACCCAGATTCGCAGAGAATTAAAAGTGCCCTCACTAAGCGACCACATAACACAAATAGCCCAAACTTTTTACCAAAACCTTCGCACTTCCCCATGCTCCTTAATCTTCAGCCTAGGACGCAATGCTGCATCCCTACGTATTAAATCCAGGTATCCCAAAGACCGATTCAAACCACCGTAATCCTCCATTACTGTCAATTGATCAAACTGAAACAATCTTCAACCTAGCTTCATTTAATTTAGCACTATGATTACATTCTTCCGAGTTATATAAACCACTGCTTATGGATGTCCATTCCCAAAAAGTTAATAACTATCTACTGCATAATTTAACCTCCTCGAAAGACAAGTATGTCGAACGAGAAGAAATAAATTTAAAAAAAAGAATAGAAGCCGCGATTTACACCGTAAACGACGTAGTGCTACCATATCAAACTTTCGGAACAAAGGTGGAATTTGGTTACTGATAAAATGAAACCTATCATGAACGTTGTATTGTTGCCGGAATATTTATTCACTTCTCAGAATTAGAATTTTCCTTTCTGTTAATTTTTTTTATTTATTACTTCTCGTTAGAAAATATTGTCTTTCGGGGATTTTAAGGTACAAAAACGTATATAGCTTGCTAGGATATGCCCATCCTTAAGTCATGGTTGATTTTTTCACTTTATTAATGGGTTGTGATTATAGTTCTTATGTTAAAGGAGGGTATACTGGGGGAATAGGTATGTGGGAGCTGTCAAGTTAGGGAGGTTTGAATTTGTCTTTAGGGAATCGTGATAAAATTCCAGGACCGCAATAGTTCCTTCCTAAGTTGAATGTTGATGAGCTAGGAGCATTTGGATGGTTGCTGAAGAAATCGCTGGCAAGTCTTTTAAAAATCTCCTTGAAATCAGGTGTGTCTAGTTCCCGTCGGATTTGATGATAGGGGAAGAGCCGTGGCGCGTGGAGGGTTATTCTTAGATACTAATTTTGTAGACTACTAAGTGTGTCGATAGTTCTGATAAAACTTCTGAAGCAGAACTGTGAAATGCGACGCCTCTCTTTGTAACAAAAGGACTGAAATTCGAGGAAAGCGGGCTACATGCCATTTCTTGAGGAAGACCTGCGGGCAGCGCGTACCTGGCTACCTCCCGCGCAGACCCTCCGCGGCGCCCTAAAAGAGGAAAGGCCCGACGCTTCAGCAAAGTGCTCGGTAATCTGCTTCATTTGTTTCCGATCTCCAAAGGAAAAATATTAGGAACCCGCCAGCTGAGATGTTGGAGTCGACGGTCCCGGGAGATACGAAACGCACAGACCAGACAGATTTATGCTCTCGAGTTGACACTAAAATTTCGAACTTCAATGTGGACTAAAATGTCAAACACGAATGGCAATATCAATCAAAGTCATTCCAAATGCTTTGTTCATTTTCTCCGATGACGACGATGATGATAATAATAATAATAACAACAACAACAACAATAATAATAATAATAATAATATAGTTCTAAACGATAAATGAAAATATATACCACAAACATAAATACTCAGTAGTACAATGTGCAACACTTACCGAGAATTTTTTCCGAGCAATGTGTAATCAAAAGCTGAAATGCCCGAAGGGGTGGTCAGTATCGAAGTGTTCGAAAAATTCATAATTTGGAAGGCAAATATGGAAGTATTCCACGGGAAAGAACTCTGCAGTTATCATCCGCACTGCTTCTCTTCCCGGTGCAATACTACGTTTACCATTCCTGAGAAAATTAATAGTGTTTTCATGTAAAATAGATATTCTTTTGATGAAATAGCAGTTTATAATTTATTTTCGATCGAAATCACATTTGATACATGCACATTGCACATGAGACTATACAGAAGTACCAAATACAATTCAGCTTCTAATCAGGTCATGTGTATTACAACAGAAGGCCTTGTGAATAGGAAATATAAACTATGTTTAGAGAAGAAAAAAAAAACATGCGACCTTTTGCTAAGTGTTCAACAAGAAGAAACAGTCGCAGAAGCATCAACCGGAACGCGACATAAAGTTGTGTTCCCAAGGAATTAAAAAGGACAATAAAAGAAAAAAATCGAGGACATTACCATGAAACTAATTGTAAAGAAAAGACAGGCAGAAACAACAGAAACGTTTGCTACAAAAATATGCTTTACTGATTGCAAACAACAATAAAAAAATCATAACCACTTTTCAACGTCAAAAAAGAATTACAGAGATAAAAACTAAATTTACGTCAAATACATTGAAATATCAATGACATATGATAAAAATTAACTAGATCAAAATACCATCGCGAACATCACAGTAGCGAATAATATTCTGAATACTACATTTATGATATTTACGGAGCAGGCACAAAATTGATGTTAGTCATTAAAAGAAGAGATTCGATCATCTTCAACAGTATTATCGGATAATACTCGAAATAGGAAACCACATGCTTTAAAGAGAATAGAATTCTTTGCAGAGTGAAAATGTCACGCCGTAGCCTTCAAATATTGCGATAAAACATTAGATAACAACGGTATTTTGTCATTACAGAATTTTGACGTGATGCAAGAACCCTTGTTTCTTAGAAAATCGTTTTAAAAAACAAAGTTAATCAATTACAACGTTCACCTCGAACTTCAGTTCAAGACACCGTGATGAGGTCCAAGATACCGTATGGAAACTCATCAATTGTAGTCATTAGCTCTAGGATGGTATTTTTATATTTTTTAATCGGTTAAACGGTTTAACGGTTATATTTTGAATCGGCTATCGGTTTAACCTTGCTCTTTATATTTTGCCTACTTCGGTATCACAGTGTGTTCCATACTCTTATGTTGTTAGTCATTAAATACGAGCATAAGTAGTATCGATGAATTTGTCTTTTCTCGATCTACCTCTTCTTATAAAATAGTATAGTGCTCTATTTAAAATGCATTTAATACATTCTCTTTCAAATAAAGAAAGCTGCCCAAAAACAAATAACTTCGACTAATGAACCCTCGTGTCCTCATTTTGTGAAAATCCATCTCAATACTTTGAACCTTTTACAGAATATTCTGTGTGGTCGGTTTTATTGACTAATCATGTATATAAAGTTATTACACAGTAATCGTGATCTTAAAGTTTTGTATTTTTATTTGACGAAATTTCAGGAGTCTGGAATAATTCCCACTATCAGGTCAACAAATGGCAAGGCAAGTTTGAAGCAAATCCAAGTGTTCGATTTCGTCGATACCTCTTGTCAGAATCAGTAACGACAGGAGAATTGCAAACAAACGTACATTTGAATAACAGCAACAAACACAGCTTTGAAATAAAAAATAAAAAAGGATTTAACTAAGAAATGGTCGTAAAATATTTTATTTCCAGATTTTCTTTCCTTTCCTTGAAAATTGTAAAACAATCCAAATCATTTTTTACATTTATTTGGAACTTTTCAGACATTATAATATGTCTTGTGTTGTTCAAAACGTTACGCTGTGTTGCTCTGTACCATGGTGATGAAGTAATGCAATACGGAACTTTGGAAAGCTAATAAATTGTAATTTTATTTAACCGAATAATTCTCATCAACACCCTTCCGGCTACCTACGAGTGGTCGTGAAGTACGACATAATTATAAAATTCTTTTTCTCAACCAACCATTAAATGTTATTTTACCATTCAGAAAAATATGAAAAATCTACCAGATGATCGGTACTTAAATCAATAAAAATTATAATATAATAATCAGGGAGCGGATTTCTATGATTTTGCATATTTTTTTCCATTCTTTCAGGGGATAGCTAAGTGAAATTTCTAGATATTCGGTTAGAATTCGATGTTTTGTAGTACATATTTATGCATATTTGTTGGATTTTTCCTGTTGGGGCATATTGGTGAAATTAGAAGCACATATTTTGGGTTATCTCTAAAAAGTTCAATTTTTTCACAGAATATATTTATTTGTGAACGTTCATAGATAAGAAAGAGTTTGTCAAGAATTGCGTGTTTTTTTCTATAGATGATTATATACATGTACAAATGTAGGATATTTCTCGATGTAACATTTTTTAAACCAGACAGAAGAAATGCATCAAGACAATGTACTTAACTAAAGTGAATTATTTACTTCATTTATTTCTTCCGCGATGTAAGGTAGATTATAATAAGTGTGGACAAAAATATATTTTCACTCCAAGCATACTTCTCTTGAATTTTATCAAAAAAGGTTTATTCAGAAAAGGAAATATTGTTAATTTTGATTACATGTTAAAGTGCATATTTGAGAATTTTTAGGTCATAAATGCAGGTTTTTAAAATCATATTTCAAAATTATTTAGGGCATGAAAACCTTCTCCCTAGTGATAAAGAACATCAATGTGAAGAAAGTCCAGCTCCAACCCACATCGCGAGAGGCTCCGCAGAGCCCAGCGGCGCTGGACAGAGGCGCGGCGAGGTGGAGGCGGGGGCGGGGGCGGGGGCGGCGGCGATGCGGAGGGGGCGGGGCGCGGGCGGGGCGGAGGCGATGAGAAGGTTCCCACCGCGCAGACGCAGGATAAACAAACGCAATGAAGGGAATGGCACTTCCCACCGCGCGGCGGCGGCAGAGCGTTCACGACCCGCGCTGTTTTGCTAACCTTCAGCGCCGCCGCCTTCGCCGGCGCGTCACCGCTTGGCGTCGGCCGACGACCTGCTGGCCAAAGGACCCTGCCCGCCTCCATCGCCGCTACAACTGCATCTTTACTATTTCTAGGAAGCGTCGAATGCAGAGAGGGGAGGCTACGAGGTCGACGACTCTTGCCCCGACCTGGCCTCGCCTCATTTGCACCTGCGAGATTGCATTCTCACATTGAGTATATGCAGAGCCGTGGTGAATACTGCGCCATCGGCTCTTTCAAGTTAATTATCGTTAATTCACGTAATGGGGAAATATAAATAAAGTAATTTACTCTAAAATATTGTTTATATCTATTCTTTGCCATATTGGTGACAGATTCAAAAATCAGTTTAAATAAGAATGAACAATATGAAGGACCATTTTTTTTCTCAAAGTTAGGGCAATACGGTATTAAAGAGGATGTGATGGATGGTCTACGACGGAATAAGGGAATTTGTCTTTAGATTTAATTGCTTAAATATTTTACTTTTCACCATTCAAAACCGTCGTTACAGTCAAAAATCAATTAAGAAATCTACGGCAAGAGCATTTTATGTTATTGTAATTCACGTGAAGTTTATAGACTTGTCATGAACAAACACCATCTAAGAACTCAAGCCTAAAGGTGATACTACAAACGAAGTTCAAATTCAAAACTTATTATCATATTCTCTTCATGCACACAGTTATTACTTATTAGGAACTAGGATTGAGATTGAAGTTTGAATTTCAGGGACTTAAAAAAATAACGAACATGACATTAACTTAAAAGAACGACACAATAATTAGTGAACTGATTAATAGGAAAGAGAAATGGTAAGAATGATTGTGGTGATACTGTGAATAGTGAATTTGGTTCTGCTTCCTTATTTTTTTAATAAAGAACGCATTAATTTCTACGTTTATTTTCATAGAAAACCTTTATTTTAACGAATTCGTCTGGCATTGAGAACAATACCATACTTAGTTTAGTCTGAGGATGTCTTCACACTCTACAATCGAGACCTCTTGTGCGCAACAAACGCATAAAAAGTGAAAAGAGAGCTATGAGTAGATAATACATGAAATTATTTACCTAGATGTTCCAGGTATTTCTAACATGTATCGACACTTCATCCCAAACAATTCTCAATAGGTTTGTTGGAGGCATGAATTGTTTAGCCGTTAGCCTTATTAACGCATTGCGGAAATCACCGCATTCATTCACAATCCAGACGCCTTTACAAAAAAGTCTCGGCGTATAGGTCATTTTCGTGGACTTCCCTGACATTCGTTTCAACTTTCAAAGCTCTATAATGATTCTTCATTCGCTCAAGGTGATTCCTCTGACCCGAACAGCTGATTCCCTTGCCCACTTCAAAATAATGGTAACAATAGTACTTTAATAATAATAATAATAATAATAATAATAATAATAATAATAATAATAATAAGAAGAAGAAGAAGAAGAAGAAGAAGAAGAAGCCGGTCCCAATAGCCAAGATCGCTAAGCCAATACTTTCACGGCGATCTCGGACGGAAAGATTGCGGGTTCGGGTTCCGCCCCGGGCATGGGTGTATGTCGTCCATTCGCGCTTCATGATCATCATCATTTCATCGTCCAAATTCCCAGGACTAACAACCTTGGGAGGTAAAAATAGGATTCTGCTTAATGCTGATACCCTGATGAATCACGTGCGCCTGCCACCGAGGCATAATGATACTCAGCCCCGACAAGTGCAGGTGCATGTCTGCGTGGTCCAAGACGGCCTATTCGCTTACAAATGATGATGATAATAATAACAACAATAATAATAATTTGTGTAAGAACTTGGCTTAACTCCTAGGTCGTTCAAAAGACTGGGAAGTGCAAGAAATTGCTTTATTTGGAACAGCCCACATTTTGCGCAAAGTATTGTAGAGGCACCGACAGTCACCGGATATGCTCCTTAGGTAGCTGGTTGCAACCTGGAGTAAATTTTATATTCAGCCGACACATAATATCTTTAGTCGTGATATAGAGGAGTAATAATAATAACAATAACAACAACAACAATAATAATAATAATAATAATAATAATAATAATAATAATAATAATAAAGATAACAAGCGTCAGTAGGAATGAAACGAGCAAAGAAGAGGAGTAGTAGAAGAACAAGGAAGTGTAATAAACAGGAGAAGACAACATTTCATGCAAATCACCTCCTGTGTCACAATACCAATCCCTCGTTCCTCGCGGCGCCGACGAGGCAATTGCGCGTGTCGCAAGCGGCGATAAGCGCTCGCGGCCGCGTGCGGCGAGAATGCGCATGCGCGGCGCCCGCCGGGGCACTGGGAATGCGCCAGCGATTAGCGCCGCATTCCACTTGCGTTGACGGGTTCATCCTCGCTCCGCAGCGGCGGCGGTGGCGGCGGTGAAGATGGCGGCGGCGGCGGCGGTGGCGGCGGTGGCGGCGGCGGCGGCGGTGGCGGCAGAAACGGGGGCGGCGGCGGTGAAGATGGCGGCGGCGGCGGCGGCGGTGGCGGCGGCGGCGGTGAAGATGGCGGCGGCGGCGGTGGCGGCGGTGGCGGCGGTGGCGGCGGCGGCGGCGGCGGCGGCGGCGGCGGCGGTGGCGACGGTGAAGGTGGCGGCGGCGGCGGCGGCGGTGGCGGCGGTGAAGATGGCGGTGGCGACGGCGGCGGCTGCGGTGAAGGTGGCGGCGGCGGCAGCGGCGGTGGCGGTGGCGGTGGCGGCGGCGGTGGCGGTGGCGGTGGCGGTGGCGGCGGCGGCGGCGGTGCACGTGACTTGGCGAAGCGCGCGGTAGCTCAGTGCGCCCCCTGCGCCCGTCCTCGCGATCCGCGCTGTAACACGACGCCCGCCGCGGCTGTGGGAGCGGGTCGGTTGACCAGGTCTAGGTTGTGTTCGCAGTCATCCGGAACAAGAAAAAACGTTGGAATGTTATTTGCATGGCAATTGCATGCGGGGAGTGAAGTGTCTTCCAGAAATGCGGTGAAGAAAACGAAATAAAGTTATAAAGAACTGCATTCCTTCGGTAGGAGATACTAGCCGGAGCAGGGTGAATGCTAGATTGCGATCAAGTACGGTGGCCCATCTTCAAATAAGGACTCCGTGAGCCAAAGGGAGAATTAGACGCTAAGGATTTTGCTTTTGGAAGATATTATATTACGACACGATGCCAAAAAATGGAGTGATGATAATTACAGAACATGGATGACAGTGATACGAAATTTTATTTTCCACCCACTGACGATCAAAGAAAACAAATGTAAACAAAAACACCTTTCTGCAGTGAACATTATATGAATTACAAGAAGAACTGGCTGGTGTAATATATCAAACGGTTCAATTCTATTTTTAAAGTAAGCCTAACTACATTTTATGAAGCAAGTTTGATGCCTACTTGCCCTCACTCGCCTGTTTTGTTGTACCAGAGGAAGACAAAAAGATAATAGTTGTTAAAAAACGAGAAGTAACAATATTGCTAAATAAAGAAATTCAAATTGTAGAAATACAATATTTATAATTAGTAAAAATTTTTAAATTTAATTTTCTTCAATATTTTATTACCATGTACCACAAAACCACAATTCAATGAAGTATCATGAGTTGGAATCTCAACAAGAGAATCTCCGACTGGTTGCCAAAAGTGAGTGGATTATCGATGGTTGGAGCACTGACGATTCTTTTTGTATATTACTTACGTTTCAAGTATACAGGGACAGGTTCACGTTCATTCAGACACACCATTAAAAAACAACAAAGATAAAGAGAAGAAGGATCAACAAAACAAGAAGGTGCTTTTCGTCAATTAGTACCATTCTTGTAGAGGCGAACTCGCTTGGTAATAATTTTGATAATGTTATACACTTATAATGTTTTGTATTGCACTGCATTGTACACACAAATATTCTAATGTATTATTCTATATTTATTATTATATTACTCTTTATTTAAATTGGTGGGTAAGTTTGTGATTGTTAATATTATATACAGATGTTAATTACAGAGGTCTTGAAAAAATGTAACAGATGCGGATGGATTGGGTCTGAGAGATGTGGATTAAAAAAAAAGATTTACGTAGAAAATATTGTGTTTATTTAATTGTTTGAGAACTGCATTATGTTAATACATTCAGTTTTTTTTATCAAAATGTGTTTCTAAAATGTATGAAGAAAACACACTGAGGCTATTCATCATCCTTTTTCTCATAATTTCATTTGTTACGATTCCTTACTTACATTTGAAGTATTTCGCAATATAACAACATTGCATTACATTTATAATTACAACTTTTAACTTATTTCTCAATATGAAATACTTCTAAACACAAGAAAACGTGCCGGCTGTTACAGTTACACCAAAGGATAGATTGGGTGTCAGAGATCAAACACACAATAAATTATGTATGGTAATTATGTCGTATAAAAACACCTATACACCTACCTAACAATAAGGTATACCGTAAACGTTACATTTGCAAACAAAATAAAGATAGGAGGCAGAAGAGCCTGGTGGCATCTGTACGTCGTTGGCGTTACGTTACCTAATATCCTCCTAGACTCATCTTATCCGTTGTGAGAGAGAATAAGCAGAATGAATGGTTTATATATATGTCAAACAAGTGAGAATGACGTGTGAATGCACGAGAGAAAAGCACATCTATCAAAAAAGTAAAATTCCTCCAGGAATTAGTTAACAACTCATCTTACTCTATGTTAGACATGTCACAGTACAGGTAATTTAAGTTTGGAACTAGATTGAATTAAACTTTGTAATTAAAACCAAACCCCCTAGCTGCTTATGCTGCAAGGCATAATGTACCCAAACTATAGAAAATAAATTCCCGCCTTCTCAGGGGGACTGCGGAGGGGACAAGTTCAGTGACGTGCCCTTCATGTACGCAAGGAACGCACTGCGTACCCTGTTACATAGAAGAAAAAACATTTATTTGTAACAGAAAATAAATCGTACTTTATTTATTACATAAATCTTCTAATTTATAGAACGCGTGGTGTCGTTTTCCACTAGCAGTTGTGAAACGCCCGCGGATGTCGAGCATCGCTGTGTGCGAGGCGCATGGGGTGCCCGGAAGCTCGGGTGTGATCGGGTTTGGTCGGCGCGTTTCGTGGGGCCTGCAATCGGCTGAGTTGTGGGACCTCGCTTGAATAAAAGCAATGTTTCAAACGATAATCTTGGCTTTTAATGATAAATGCGTATAGGGGCTTGTACACTGAAGTGTGTTATACTAAATGTAGTATATATGCTTATATGTGCTAATTCAAATTTTAGTATATCCTTATAAGTGAAACTACCATGTGAGTTCCTCCCTAGGGTACGCAATCAGTAAGATTGCGTCCCCTAGTGTTTCAGCAGGAAGAGGACGAACATGGATCTTTCTACTGCAGGAAGTGGCGTAGATGGACACACGTGCGTGATTTGAGATTTATTAACGAGTTTTGTTTTGCGCGTCTTTAAAGATAAGAAAAACATTGTTAAGGCAGGAAGGCCAACGCAGGACACTCCACTACTACTTCGAAAACTTGTGTATGGAAATTTAATAGCCAAATTTTTGGAACTAATGAATGGCTTGCCGGCAATGTAAATTTTATTGCTTACCCAAACCAAGCCCTTCACCACACGCGACTGGACAAGTCGCATCCGTTGCCGGGTGAATATGAAACCCCCGCCCGACCTCCGCTGCCACGGAGTCGAGTCACGTGGGCGGGCGGCTCACGAGAGAAGGAGAGCATGTATGTGAGTATACGTGCTTACCTGAATAGGCACCCCCAGCACTTGTACTTTGTTAGGGGGCCGAAGCCCCAGGGTGGGCATCCGGGCGTTAGCCCCTAATCCGCACCCTCGTCGGGTGTACAAATACTCCTTCCGACCAATATCCGGATGTCGCCGGAACGCAGTTTGCCCTCACGGGCCTCGAGAAGGAGGGCAACGGGGAAAACGTTGAGGGCGACACTGAAAGAGACCTCTCTCCGTCGCTGGAGTGCGGAGCGCCGGCGCGGCGCGGCGCGGCCTTTCAAGGAACTAACAGTTTATTGCGTGGTAAAAGATACACTCGACCAGGAGAAGCGGCGGGCGGCACGGCCGCGGAGGGTTATGGGCGTGTATTCAGATGCCCGCAACGCGTCGGGGAGATCTTCCCACGGTGATAGGGCAACTCAGCAGCGGCGGCGGCGGCGCTGGCGGCGGTGGTGGGGGTGCGGGTGGTTGTGGTGGTGGTTTAGGCGATGGCGAAGAAGATGGAGGCGACGGCGGCGGTGGTGAGAGTGGGGGTGGCGGTGGTGTTGGTGGTGGTTTGGTGGTGGCGTCGACGGCAGTGATGGTTTAGGCGATGGTGAGGAAGATGGCGACGGGGACGGCGGCGGTGGCAGTGGCGCCGGCATTGTTGTTGTTGTTGTTGTTGTTGGTGGTGGTGGTGGTGATGAGGTCCTGGAAGATGGCGAAGGCGATGGCGAAGATAGTTTAGGCGGTGGCGACGAAGGTGGTGACGGGGACGGCGGCGGCGGTGGGGGTGGCGGTGGCGACGAGGGCGGTAAAGGTGGTGGCGGTGATGGTTTAGGGAATGTCGAGGAAGACGGCGACGGGAGCGGTGGCGGCGGTGGTGGTGTGGGTGGCGGTGGCGGCGAAGGCAGGGGGGGGAGGCGAGGGCAGGCGGGGAGGGAAGCGAGCGGAAGGGGCGACGTCAGTGATGCGTTCCTTCCTTCGCGCGCCTCCCAGCCCTGGACGCGGCCCAGCATTGTTGCTTTTCTGTAACGAGAGGCTCCACTGGTGTACAGAGATTATTCCAAGGGACAGCTACTGCTTGGCTCCTGCTGGCAACAACTGCGGATTACGCCCATGCGCTTCATTTGTCTGTTTTGTTCGATAGCAGTTGTCTCACTTGCAAGTGACTTCGACGCAGTCTCTTACAATGCCATTGTCCCACACAACTTTTATTTGCTTCCAGACCTGTCAAACTGGTCCCTTCTTTCTGTAATTTCTCTACATTCTGTTAGTGTTCCCGTCCTTCAAGATTCTGTTTAAGCTGTTTCCCAACGAAGGTGGTATTGACGTGAAAATAAATGCTTCAGGAAACTCAAATATAATGATATGACGCGCTGAAGAGGGGAGAGTGTCTAAGTGCTTTTATGCATACACACGATTTCGTTCCTCTCAAGACATAGCCAGTAAGTGAAAAAATATTTTGAAAAAAAAGAAACATCCTTCATTCATGAAGTTATTTTTAAGTAGCAATGCATTGATAGATTATTCCTTTCTACCGGGTGCGTCAACAGTTGAGGTCATTAGTCCCGTATGTGCATTGCGTGTTTCATCACGGGATGCGGCGCTGTTCCTCTGCTGGCTGGTGAAGCCCGGCGCCGGCTCGCAGGGCATGATCCTTCCAAGTACCTCCTGGCAGGTGTGGTAGTGTATACTGCGATACTGCTTTCTAACTTTGCCCCTCAAGGCCACTCAAATATCATCTTCGTGATGGAATATGTCACGGTATTTTGCATCTTTCTCAGTCGTTCCGCTAGATTTCGCATGATCGCGACCGTATCAAGCAGTGCTTGCGATCATGCGACTTCTACCGGCAAGACCGAGAAAGACGCGAAATGCCGTGTGGTATGCCATCGCAAAGATGGGCCTTGAGGGACAATGAGAAATCTCAGTGTAGTGCATGTAAGTCTAAATGTGTGTAAGGGGTCAGAATAGGACAAGGAAAAGGAAGGAAAGGTCGTGCGCAGTCTGTGATTCGTTTGTAAGGGTAATACTCCGGCATTGATCTCCTATTGTTCAGGGAAACGTGGAAAACTACTTATCCTGTCGCCAGAATTCTCTTCCAACAGTGGCAAACTTCGACCTAGTTCTGTAGCTAGTGTTTAACATCCCTCCGCCTTTTGGACTCAAACCTAGGACCTCCCGGTCAGAGGCACTTCAGTGACACCAGTTGATGCCCTGAGCCATCTCATTTGATAAGCTACAAGGTCGGAAATATTCTATTATACTCAAACATGAAACCAAACTCAGTGGTACAGAGCTGGCTCTGAGATCGTGAGGGCACTGTGAGTCCCACGTGTTTTACTCAAATTATTTGTTTGTGCCATTTTTACCTTTAAGACGTACTGTCACCATTATCGTAGATCCTGTGTTAATGAACGAGTGTCATGAGAATAATAACAATAATTACATTGGTCAACAGCATTTCTGTAACAAACA
Organism: Acheta domesticus; assembly: GCA_031308135.1. NCBI lineage: Eukaryota > Metazoa > Arthropoda > Insecta > Orthoptera > Gryllidae > Acheta > Acheta domesticus. Next base: position 17,791,841 of record JAHLJT010009436.1, on the reverse strand, counting down.
TTGCAAATGGTGTTCTTAGCTAAACCTGGACTCTGAATTCAAATGAAATCAGTTTTTGCCTATCGGGCTCACTTTTCTTGTTACACGTTCTTTCTATTTATGGAAATGTTTGAAAACGCTGCATATTAGTTAATTTGTTGTCGCTTCATTTAATAATTATGCAGATGTAATTGTTCAGGAACAATCGAAATGTGTACAAGGGATTCCTATACATGACATTACATTCACAAAATTTACCTTTAGTAAATGAAAACATGATTTGGCAACATTGCTGATAAGTGGACCTGGATAATTATGTAATTACATATTTCCGTAAGTTGACTCTATCAAATCAAAACCACGATATATTTACGTTTCATGTCGATTAGTGCCTAAAAAACGTAGACTTTTTAGTACATATAGTTACATATTTTATCCGAAAGTACATATATTTACATATTTTACACAAAAGTACATATTTTTAAATACTTATTAATATCTGTTTTTTTTTGCATTCTTTTTGTATAATTTTTCATTTATCCTGTATGTTTTTGACAAGGAATCACCCACACAAAGAATTCAGCATTGTAAAACACAATTTGTCTGCAGCCTTCTCTCTAAATTGGCGCTATTGCATCGCGTAAAAATGTAGATATTGCAGCACGCAGTATCCTACAAAAGGGCAAGGCGTTGTTGTACTCCAAAGCTTCCAGTGTCTAGTTTTCAGCGCGAGTATAACAGAGAACAAACACTGCTCGGAAAGGAAATTTGTGCATGAAAATTATGTGTAGCAAGCGATAACTCGCGGCCACAACGCATTTTCTACAGATGTCCCTTGACCTTAATACCCTTCGCCAAAAATTACACGCACCAGCGCAACTCAGAAAGCGCCATTGACAGTTTTCTTTCCAGTTTGTTACACGCGAGCCTAAACCCTTGACTGTAAAGTGTCTCGGTGAGGTGAAAATCTGAAATAAAGTCGTGATGTGGCACTGCAGCTTTTGGATAAGAAAAGGACAGAAAACAATTCACGGCTATTGGCTTAAACCTGTGGTAACGCATAATTTGTTTGTGCGTTATGCGTTACCTTGTGGTAATGCATAATTTGCCACAGGCAAAATTTTGTGTATCTTTTCAGAGAAGTCTTGCAATAGCGGCTTGGGTAAGAACATTATTAAAGAAAGCGGAATTTGTGCTATCTAAGAATCAATTGATTAAATATCAACCAGCATTGTTTTTATTCCCTAATCCGTGAATAGCATTGAACAGTGACAAGTGACAAAGTTTAAATATACACCAGTAAGTTCGTGCGTTAGTCGGTGCAATGTCGTCGAACAGATAATAGGAAAAGTTTGATTTCTAAGTATTTGAAACAGATATTTGTTTCTCATTGTTACGGAGGTCATTGTAAATAACATAATTATGAGTAGTATTATGTTTTAATTTTGTTCTTTACGAGTATATTATGTCTACAGATCAATATTAAAGCAAAAGCATTTTACTAAAACGAATTGATATAATACGGTATAATATTGTAATCTAAGTGTTACATATTTCTTACGTTTTAGGTAATATTTCTATACATTGTAGCACATATATATGTACATATTTTCATAACTTTTAGTACATAATTATCTGAGTCCTACTGATAGGCCATGCTCCAACAAATAGAACCGCGTTGTGTTTCTACAGTTCGATTTCTATAACTCTGCCCCTGAGGCCCGTCTTCACGATGGAATTCGTCACGGAATTTCGCGTTATTCTCAGTTGTGCCGCAAGATCGCGACCGTATCAAGCAGTGCTTGCGATCATGCGACACGACCGAGAAAGACGCGAAATGATGTGTGATATTCCATCGTGGCCATAGAGGCTTGAGGGGCAAAAATCGCACCACAGTCAGTTGGGTCCCAGATCTGACAGTGTGGAAAGCAGCTTCGTTGTAACTGCTTGTTGTTCTAGGTTCGTAAAAGGGTGCTTGTATTAGTTCAGAAGAAATCCCTCGTAACTGTGTAAATAGCCCAAATACGTTATGTTATCTCTGTATAGAATTAACTCTGAAATCGCAAAAACCGAACTATAATCCTTTGAGAAAAAAGTGTTATGACCTTTATTTCGGGTGTAAGGTAGGTGACCAGGACCAGAAACGGGTCTCCTGTATACGATGTTTGGCGTGTGTTACACTCCTGACATGCTGATTAAAAGATTCACGAAGTATGTCCTTTGCTGTTCCCATGATTTGGGGGGAACCAACGGATCACACAACAGACTATTATTCCTAAAAATTCCTGTGAAATATGAGAAACCGGTTCCTTTTCATACCTTTACCTTCTCAATAACCTCAATCGCATCGTTCAGCGGCGACAGCGCATGGCCCAAATTTCATCCAACACATAGCGGAGTAAAAACGTCTACAAGACAACTCGTTCGCTGTCTGATGCGAACAAGAAACAGAATTTGGGGGCGGTACATGTCCCTTCTTTTGATTATCCGCATTTCTTGACACACCTTTTTCGCAACACAGCCCTTGCATCGCAGGTCTTCATTCTTGCTTTATAATACATTCAAGCATTTCACTTGTCCCAACCCGAAGTAACTTACATCACAAAATAAGTATTCTTCGTCCACCTTCCACTCCTGGTCCGCCACAATACTCCACGAACTTGGCCGACCTCGCAGAGATCTGTGGGAGTTTCCGCGTGAATGCTTGCGAGGCGAGGAGCGAGGCGAGGCGTTCGGCGGGGTGCCGAGCGGCGGAAACGGCCTCGCCACTCCGCCCCGCCCCACCCGCCCGCGCTCGCCGCCCGCGGGCCCGCCGCCGAATTTATTTCGGCGCTTCCGGTGCGTTCGCGCGGGCGGTTTAGGGCCGAAGGCGAGGGCGGGGGACGGCGGCGGAGGCAGGGGCGGTGGAAGCGGGGGCGGTGGAAGCAGGGGCGGTGGAAGCGGGGGCGGTGGAGGCGGGGGCGTCGGAGGCGGGGGCGTCGGAGGCGGGGGCGTCGGGGGCGCGTGCGGCGGCAATAGAGGCGGGGACGATGGTGGTGGGGGCATTAGAGGTGCGGGAGTTAGAGGCGGGTAAGTGGAGGCGGGGATGATGGAGACGGGGCGATGGAGGCGGAGGCGTCGGGGGCGGGGCCCATGGATGTTGCGACGCGAGGGCGGTGGCGGGGACGAGGGGGGGCAGTGAATGGGAGGCGGGGGTGGGGCGGAGGAAGCGGTAGAAGTGATGCGGCCGTGGAGGGAGGGGGGAGGGCTTTGCATGGGAGGTTTGTTGCTCCGCGCTGTCTGAGCTCTACCTGGCTAAGCGAGCGGAAGCCGCGGCCGGCCAACGCGGGAACGTGTGTTCTGGATTTGCTTAGACAGGCAGTGCACGTATATCCTCCGCAACAGCTCTCGCGTCGTGGAATGCTTCCCATAGGTTAAGCAAATAACGGGCAGAGAGTCGTCATAAAAGAGCTGATGACAACCTCGAGGGCGAGATTCACGCCTTCATAACACCTGATGGGGTCTTTTTAAATGAACCTAGTGCTTCTACATACCTTAATTGACTGTTTCGTGAAACAAAAAACAAATGGTACTTTTGTGTTATTGGAAGTTATTGTACAGGTATTATATTTTCTTAATATTTTGTCGTTATCAGTATCCCGTAATGAACTGAAAATCTCTGGTCATGTCAGACTCACTCAAGGCACTTGTGAGAATTGCGTTTATCAACTTTTGACAGAACATATAAAGGAAGAAAAACGAAGACAGGAACAATGACAATTGAAAAAGAAACAACCAAATGGTTTTACTTTTTCCATTTTTTTCTAATTTCTAATAACATAAAATTAAGTGAAAAATCATTTAAATAAATGAATGAAGACGCAACCTTTTATCTCCACTGAAGAAAAATTGAAATAAAACATACTGGGAAAGAGATGCAAACAGAGGGAAATTGTACCAGATTGAGAAATAGATTGAACGGAAGTCTGAAGGAAAGAGCGCCCCTTTCCCTTGCGATCAAAACGTCGTTACCAAGGAGGCAGAGAAACGTCTTAAATACAAGAGTTTGGAAATCGAGATCAGCCGAATGTGGGGCGTAAAAGCACAGGTCGTCCCGATAGTTATTGGAGCTCTGGGATTCGTTCCGCAAAATTTGAGTAAGAACGTGTCTAAACTCCCTGGTAATTCAAAAGATTGGGAAGTGCAAGAAATTGCTTTATTTGGAACAGCCCACATTTTGCGTAAAGTATTGTAGAGGCACTGATAGTCACCGTATCTGCTCCTTAGGTAGCTGGTTGCAACCTGGAGTAAATCTTATATTCAGCCGACTCATAACATCTTTAGTCGTGATGTAATGGGAAAATAATAATAATAATAATAAAAATAATAATAATAATAATATTGCTTTACCGGGAGAGGTGGCTCAGTACGTCAATTGATGTCACAGCAGTGCCTCTGACCAGGAGGTCCTAGGGTTCCCCTCCTGGCGGCGGCAGAATTTTCGACACTAGCTTGTCAGCTAGGTCGAGTTCAGTCACTGTCTGGAGGAGGATTCTAACGGGTGGCTGCTCTGAGCGGTAGTTTCCGTGGTTTTTCAGATCAACACCAGGCGAATGCCGGAGCAGTACCCTAACAACCGGGCCAGGACCGCGCGCGACCTTTCCTTCCTCTTCCTTGTCCTATCCTCACCCCTTACACGCGCACACTTACACTAACATGCACTACCCTGCCACACATATCGGGAGAGCGGCCGGGAGCTGAGAGCTATTCGACCTAGCTATGTAGAATGTAGAAGATCCTGCCTGCGACGGGCCTCCCGGTCAGAGGCACTGCAGTGGGAATGGGCGGACGGCTGGTGGCGGGGCGGGCGGGCGGAGGTGTCTGGAAGACGGTCAGTGGCGGGGCGGGGGCGGGGGCGGGGGCGTGACGGCCCTGAGCCGCTGGTTGAGCACTAATGTCGCCGCGCGTGAGGCCGCGGCCGGGCCCGTCCGCGCAGGCGCACTCAATTGAACCGCCCTGTGCCCGCGAGGCATTGCGTAACAGAGGGCAGACGGAGCGACGCGGCGCGGCGCGGCGCGGAGGACGCGACCAGGACACCGCGCTGCCGGGAGAGCACTAAAGAACTTTTAAAAGCGTTAAAATAACTTGTAAATAAACTAGGCTAGGCCCAAAGAGGCCAGCCATGTAATAGTTTTAAGTTAGGATTAAGTTTTAGTTTTATGTAGTTTATTTAAGATAACCGCCCTCCACCATCTCCAAAAGCCCAATCCGCTGGAGTAATTATGTAAGTCCCAAAAACTGAATTAATTCCCGCCCCTCCAGGGTAACTGGAGGGGGGGGGAATTGAAAAAGTGCACTATACTACGATTTTCGTAACTTTGCCCCTGACAAGAATCATCTGTTGACGGTTTCATCTAATTCGGAGCTTGAACGTCATCATAGTGACGTCACTGTAGCGAAATATAAGCTCCCGATTGGATGGCATCGAAACAGTTGAATCCTGTCAGGGGCAAAGATACAAAAATCGCAGTATAGTGGGGCACCATCGCGTGCATAAACACGCCAATATTTTCAAGAGGAAAATGCAATATTGAACTGTATGTGCAACCTGCCACGCTCAATTTCTTCACCTCTTTCAGAATTCACGTTTTGGGGTCGTTGTTACCCAAAAATCGAATGACAGCAAAATGTCCGTCTGTGCGGCCAAGAACAATGCAAGCGGTCGTTCAGCCGATTTTCTCCTAAATTTATATTCCCCTATCGATCTTGCTGATGTCGCGGACCCTTGAATTTGAAACCGATATTTCACGTTTACTTGATACTTTACGTAAAACCTTCGGGACAATTTCACAATTTTCAAAAAAATGGCTCCAACGTTTTAGATTAATATTTTTCTTGTATTGTTTTAAGGACGATTAAGAGAATGGTGCAGGTCTCACGTTCGTTGAAAACCCTGATTTTTCGAAAATTGCAAAAGTTCAAATTTTTTTTGAAGTCATCCCACAACTAAAATATTAAAGATCGAAACTGTTTTCCCTTAATAAAATCTGTTCCTAAGAAAAGGTAGATTGTGAAATGAGTGGTTGGAACAATTTTTCGGAAATCTGAGTATTTTTCACGTACGTTTGCGGGAAAGATAGTGCTATTTTAGAACCACTACTTTTCTATCACATCGACAAGTTTGACCATTGGTGCTAGAGGTGCTCAGGGGTGCGTCCCGGGTGATCCCATTCTAGGGGTGACATCAATTAAAATAATTTACAGTTGGAATTATATAATTTAAATCATTTACTTACAAATTTTATGTATCAATCAAGACTGATTTTGCTCTATTTTCAATTGTAAATGACATTGCAACAAGCAAAGATTTTAATGAAATTATAAATACGTTTGCTGCCGTAAATTCTCGTAAAGAGGTTTTATAAATAACTTACATTTATTGATAAATTATGTGTCGTTTTAAAATATTTATTTAAAAATTATATTGCAATTATTCTTAATCACATAGAATTTATTTAAATATATTATAAATAACTATCAGGTCCTAAAACGTTTGTATTTTTAATAAAATAATGTAAAATCTGTGCAGCAATTGATATGTTTATACTTAATTTATGGGAGGGGGTGACACCACTAGCTTTGATCCAGGTGTTTGACTATACGTTGGATTCTCTGCCATGAAACACGCGTTCCTCGCCGTTACTAACAATAGACCGTGCTGCAACGGAGATCACCGGCGCCTCCCGCAGCGACGCCGACGCCGAGTCACGTGTTGCAAGGCGTCGGCGTCGGCGTCGGCGCGGCGTCGCGACGGCGGAAGCGTCGCGCACAATACGCGCGGGCGTGGAAAGAGCTCCCGCCCGCCGCCTTATCAGCCGCTATCGCGGGGCGGGCGGGGCTCGAACCCGGGCTTGCGCCAGCGCTTGCCTCACCGCGCGGCGCTGCCCCCAGCGCCTTTCGCAAGCGCCACAAACGGAGGAAATATAAACCAGAAAGGTGTTGGCGCGTGCAGCCCGACACACGTGAGGCTGCCTGCTAATCCATAAATAACACATAAATCCTCGTTCTAGCGAGATGGAGAAGATGACGGGGTGGGAAATGTATTCGTTTCCTATCTCGTAATGTGCCTCGTAGTCGAAGCGCATACTTTAGCAGTGAACGCCGAGGAATGCGTGTAAATGAACGATGAGTAAGAGGTAAAGGTAAGACGAACAACATTTTATTTTTCAAATTTTTTTATTTTATTGTTCTCATCTAATTTTTCTGGCATCATCAACGCACGCGTTATTTCTTATCGTTAATCATAATTTTACAATAATTATAAGCATTTTACAATATCCAGAGTAATGTTTGAGCGTTGCAGAAGTTACGTTTTTTTCAGAAACAATTTCACAACAGCCCTTAGAATTTCTTAATTAGTTTTACCGCAAAATGTTTAAAATCGAATGAATAATGAAATAAAGATGCAGTTAAGAGATGAATTATCAAAAAACATTTATTTTGTTTTGAGTATGTAAACAAATTTACATCATAAAAATCGAATTAAATAACAGACGATTACATAGACTATAACATCCTTGATTTTGATTTTGCTTTAAGTGGACGATACCTCTGCTGTTCTGACAAAATTTATGTATTATTTCTACTAGTCTTCTCACCAATATTTCTCCAAAACATGAAAAATCCATAAAAACGGACACAGAAAAGCAGATGACTGGGAAGACACTGTTCGTGATTTCTACAGACTGAACAGATTTTAATGACCTCCGATATCGAGGGTGGTTATTCGCTCTTAAGTGGAGAAGCGTACAAAAAATTCAAGCCTTCAAAAATCAAGACGAGAGAGTTTACTTACATCTTCTCCTATTCTGCACTTACCACAAATTTCCATTACCATTTCGACTGGCCTTCCCACCCCTTGGAGGCGGCAGGTGCCGACGGAAGCGACGGGCAGCGAAGCAAAGCAAGCCAAGACACGCGCTCGTGGTTTCCGTGGCCCCATCAGGCTCGTCCGCCACGCAGCGGCCTAAGCCGGATCAACAGCGGCTAATCACTCCGAGCGCGGGTTCCGGACCGCCGGGCGGCGCGGCGCGGCGTGGCGCGGCGTGGCGTGGCGCGGCGCGGCGTGGCGCGATGTGGCGCGTGGCGGCGCCGCCGATGGAGCGCGGCGTGATTGGGCCCGCGCCGCCGCGCTGCGCCGCGCCGCGTCGCGTGCACCTGTCGCCGGCGGCGGCCCGTGCAGCCATTGTTCCGAGCCGGCGGCGCAAGCAATTGTCCGCGCATGCGCGCAGGCACGTCGCCACACAGAAACGGAGCAACAATCGCAAAAAGCAGGCCGGGAGAGGTGTCTCAGGGCAGCAACTGATTCGATGACCGGGAGGTCCTAGGTTCGAGTCCCGACGGTGGCAGGATTTTCGACACTAGCTTGGCGCGTGATAGGTCGATTAATTGATTCGTGTTTCCGGGCGCGTCAACTACTTAGGTCATTAGTCCCGTAAGTGTACTGCGTGTTTCCCCCCCTCGGGAGGTGGTGATGATCTTTTCCCTGCTGGATGGCGAGATCTGGCGTCCACCTACCGTCGACTACCGGGGTTTCCCCTCAACCAAGTATCTCCCACCAGCGGGGCACCGCCCCAGCCGGGACAAGCTGTAAGCTCCCGACCGGTCTCCCGGCATGTGTGGTAGTGTAGTGCATGTTAGTGTGTGTGTGTATATGTAAGAGGTGAGGATAGCACAAGGAAGAGGAAGGAAAGATCGCGTGCGGTCCGTGCCCGTCTGTTAGGGTACTGCTTCGGCATTCACCTGATGTTCATCTGAGAAACCACCGATCAGAGCAGTCGGCCGCTAGAATTCTCCTCCAAACAGCGACTGAATTCGACCTAGCTGACAAGCTAGTGTCGAAAAGTCAGCTAGGTGAAGTTCTGCCGATGTCTGGAGGAGAATTTCAGCTGTCGGCTGCTCTGATCGGAAGTTTTTCGTGACCAAACCCAGGTGAATGGTGAAACCCAGGTGAACCCAGGTGAAACCATAATAAGAGGACCACGGACCGCGCGCGATCTTTTCTTACTCTTCCTTGTCCTATCTTCACCCCCTTTCTTACACAAACACTAACTTGCACTACACTACCACGCATGCCGAGAGACTGGTCGAGAATACAGCCTGTCCCGGCTGTGGGGGTGCCTCGCTGGTGGGAGATACCTGGTTGGGAAAATCCCGGTAGCCGCCGAGCAGCCCGGTGCCGGATCTCGCCATCCAGCAGGGGACGATCACCGCCTCCTCCCGATGGAAAAAACATGCCTTACACCAACTGGACTAATGACCTTAGCATTTGAAGCGCCCTGAATCACTAATCAATCAAAAAATAAAAAAGGGGAACCTGGAAGCTCTTTCGTTTAGTAGCTTTGCAAATGTGAAAATACGGAAAATGAATTGTTAAGACACAATAAACGTATTAAATATGTGTTGTTTTTTCAATGTCAAGAATTGGGAAATAATCCATGAATCATGTCTCGTTGAACTTTGACTCTTTTGTCTCGTTGAACTTTTCTTTCTCCATGCCTTCGAAATCATTAAATTTTCCACAAAATTTGGGCAGAAATTATTGAAATAATATTCATGCATCCATTATTCTGCATATTTTTTTGACATTCCTGAAATTCCTTACGCTTTATTTTGGCTTCGTAATATAATAGGCATTTTTAACAAGAAAACTCGAAGAAAATAATTTTATTAACGTAATTTGTAGATATTTGTCAATGTTAGATCCGAATTGATTAGCAGCAAAACGTATAACCCAAATCAATTTGTGCAATGGCACTTGAGTATCAAACTGTACGAAATTTTCATACTCTACACTTGTCTGACTGTAATAAGATAGTGAGCACGGTTTAATGAGGTCTAAAGCTTTAGATTAATTTCTGGTGGAAATCTTTCTTTACATGTGATTTTTTCTTCGAAATGCTCGTTTGTAGCTAATGTACATTTTTCTCTATATTTTAAAATGTAAATACCTTTTTTACGAACATAACATTTCACATTTTTATTTCCAATTACAGCACACAATCTGTGCAATGATATGTTTCTCTGTCGTCTTTCCTTTAAATTTGAGAATAAAGAGAGAAACAGTTCTTAATTTCCTGGTAATTAAGTATGTTTCCCTTTTCAGATTTTGTCTCAGATATCTAAGATAGTGCTTCCGACATTAAGAGGCTTTGCGTGCGCCGAACTAGAACCAGACCTCCCAGACACAGTGCTTCATTCAAGTGGGTCTGATATCTAACCAGTCTTCATGAGAATTCGGCAGACCGTGATGCCTTAGCATAATGTTATAGCCCCTGAAGTATTTGTCACGAATGATTGGTCTTGCACCTGCCAGAAAGATCGAACTGTACAGGTAGTCACTGCGCAGGCACTGAGGCAGATGGTAAAAGATTTGGAATAAGGTGAGATCACAAGGTCAATTGTCAAAAGAAGATTCTGAAAACGACTAATATTAAGTGTTAGCACAACTTGGCGTTAGAATCTGCTTCTAACATGAAATATTGAAGAAAATAGCCATGTTACCTGTGTCCGAGCGAAATGAAATCGATTTCCTTTCTTGCTATATCTCATTCTTCATGCGTGTCTGAAGTTCGTATACACCACACTGTTTTGAAGCGCCGAAAACGCTGGTTCACGGAGAATACAGCTCCATGGGTCTTCGAAATCGCGACACTGACCTCACACAAACGATTCAACTTTCAGTGCAATCGACACGTGCGTTTTTTTCACGAGCGAGTCCCATCCGCCATCCTGACTGCTCGGCTATTGAGTTTCAAACAATGTGCGTCTTAGTGGAAGTTCTTCGAATGTTGACAATTGCCAGCGCGGCGCCGTCTGGAGAGGTGGCGCGCATTCATGGCCATCTTTGAATTAGTTCGAGTTTGTATATTCTTTGACAAATTGATTATTTCTCTTTGCAATGCAGTTGGCGATTTTGAGGGAAAATTAATCTCGGGCGCGCGACGTTTGAAATGTACGCCCTTTGCTGCAACTTCATTCCAAAGAATGATTATAATTGTTTATATTCAAAATTAGGGGCCAAATTTGAATTAATTTGGATGTCTAGGTTAAACACTAGTCAAGAATAATAAATTGTTTGTGTTTATTTAAATATCTATGAATTAGAATTGAATGTATGTAGCTATTCAAATGCATATTGCAGAATTTTAAGAGCCTGTTATTTTATATTGTTTTCAGTGCCTACACGCCATTTGTTGAGCAGTGGAGGCGGTGCGGGCGGCGGCGGTGCGCGAGGTGGCGTGAAGGGGCAGCGCGATTTCGTTCCGCGCTGCGGTAGAGGCAGCGCGGCGGGCGCGCGGCGGCGCGTGGAAGCTGCCCCGCCTTCGCCGGCGGACAGGTGTGGGCGGCGCGGCGCGGCGCGGCGCGGCGCGACGGGACGCGACACAACGCGGGGCGGGGCGGGGGAGCGGGGGGCGGGGCGGGGCGGGGCGGGGCGGGGAGACGGAACAGGGGCGGGGCGGGGCAGGGCAGGGTAGGCCAGGGGCAGGACAGGGGCGTGGCGGGGCGGGGGCAGGAACGGGAAGGCGGGACAGAGGCGGGGAGGGGCAGGGCAGGGGCGGGGCGGGGTGGGGAAGGTGGCGGGGCGGGGCGGTGGCACGCGCCGCTGGAGGCGTCGCCGCGGGCGCTCGAGCGCGTCGGCAGGTGTTGGCCAGGACGCGCGACCAGGGGACGGGGCCGCACCGCTGCGCACGGGAAAGATTGCAAGCGGAAAGGGCGGATGAAGTTAAACGATACTCTGACGATCAACAATTTTACCCGTCCAAGTACACTTGGCACTTTTTTATTTCTTGGCGCGAGGGGGACTGTCTTCACGATGGAATAAATCACGATATTTCGAGTCTTTCTCGGTTGTGCAGCTTGATGCCGCATGATCGCCAGCACTGCTCTACACGGTCGCGATCATGTGCCGTGTGATATTCCATCGTGAAGACAGGTCTCCATGCGCCAAGAAACAAAAACCCAAGTATAAAGGGTGTGAATTGTTTGTCAGATATATTAATTGATTGTTTCTGAATACTTAAACTGTAATGGTCAGTAGTCTTGTCCCCTTAGTGAGTGTTTCATCCCAGGAAGTGGCCTTCTACCTTACTGAGATCCGAAGCAGACCTACACGTCGGGTTGCGGGGGTTTTTCCCTTCACGTATCTACCCCGAAAACGGCTCCGCTCCAGCCGAGACAAGCACCCTTACAGGTATCCCGACAAGTGGTAGTGTAGCGCGCGTGTGTTTGTGTTTGTGTGTGTGTGTGTGTGTGTGTGTGTGTGTGCGTGTATGTGTAAGTAAGGGGTTGGTGTAGGACAAGGAAGAGGAAGGAAAGATCGCGCGCGATCTGTGGCTGAATGTTATTGTACGAATGTGGCTTGTTACAGTACTGCTCCGGAATTCGCCAAGTGTTAAAGGAATTCGACAAGAGATAAAAAAACAACAAGGGAAAACTATTGATCAGAGAAGCTGGCCGCTAGAATTCCCCTCCAGGCAGCAGGAATTCACCCACCAGTGTAACACAGTCCCAGCCCGAACAAGCTCTAAGCTCCCGGCCGGTCTGCCGACATGTGTGGTAGTGTAGAGCATGTTAGTGAAAGTGTGTGTTAGTAAGTGGTGAAGATAGGAGAAGGAAAAGAGAGAAAAGATCCGCGTGGTCCGTGGTCCGTTTGTAAGGGCACTGCGCCTGCATTCGCCTGGCGTTGATCGGAGAAACCACAGAAAACTACCGATCAGTACAGCCGGCTGCTAGAAGTCTCCTCCAGACAGCTGCCGAATTCGACCTAGCTGACACGCCATTGCCGAAAATCCAGCCACCATCGGGCCCTCCCGGTCAGAGGCAGTGCGCTGACATGCGTTCATACCCCGAGCCACGTCTCGTGGTCCCTGGGCGGAGCAAACGCCGGGTGAGAGACAGCTTGGAAGGGGACCTGAGCTTCCCAGTTGGCCCGTGGCTGCCAGTGGCGCGTGGCGGGCGCGGGGGCTGGGCGTCGCGGGGCGTCGCGGGGCGTCGCGGCGCGGGCGCTGGAGCGGGGCGCGAGCGTCGCGAGCGTCGCGTCGCGGAGCGTGGCGGTGCCGGCCGACACGCTCCGGGAGCGCTCCGCCCGCCCCTCCCTCCCAGCGCCGCCAACCGCACTCAAGGACGCCGATTTTGGGCTGTCACTTAGACCACTCTGTACTGGCTACTAGGATACTACTCGAAGCTGTCCTTAGACAAATTATTGATTTATAAAACAATAATAATTCCTATTTGGATCTACGGCATCCAAATCAGGGGCAGATCAAATCTCTCCATTTTACAGAGATTTCAATCAAAACCTCTTAGGATGATTGCTGCAGCACCGTGGTATATCTCAAACACAACGCTACACAGAGACTTAAAAGTACCGACAGTCTTCGAAAGAATCGAAACAAGCATCTCAAGCTATCTTCAACGTCACGAAACGCACCCAAATTTTCTAGCCATCAACCTCTTAGATAAGTGAAGAAACCTACCGATTATCCAGAATTACACCCTACAACTCCATTACAGATTTTCAAATTAGACTTCATAAGTACAAGCAAATGTATTCCTCAACTTTGACTTTTGAACACTAAATTGACTCTTTCTATTCTAGACGCAAGATGACGGTGCAATGTGTTACTGGGATACTTTCACCCACAAACTGTCATTGTCATTAATTAACTGTCACTGTCTTTAATTACCAATGTTAACATATTTACTAATTATTTTAATGTAAAATAGATTGTAAATTTACTTTGTTCAGAATTTAAAAAAATTAGACCACTGTGGTCCAACTTTTGGTGCCATTTGGCCAATGAAACTGTTGTGTAAGGAAAGTGCAGGTCAGAGACATTAAAGAAAGCAAACAAATTGTATGTAACTCATTACTTTAATATGTAACTTTATTTCACAATCGAAAAATCCTCGTGATGGTTGGCTGCGAAGACACTATTCCATTACAAATTTCGATTATTTTCGGTCTTTGAGGCGCCTTCGTATTGTTCGCGTTTGTTCTGTACGCCGCTTGCCATAACTACTTTACCTGCATGCACGCCAGTATGTAGATTGTAGTTGCGGGAAACTTATCAATATTCCTATCTCCTTGAATCATATCGAAATTGAAATGATGGCGATGGCAAATCTGTGAGTGACTAATCCATTTTCGATTCTCAGATTATAAGAATAAAATACATACCTAGTAGGTTTTGCTTCATCTTCATTTTCAATTAGATATTCTTTCATATCAATTTCTATTGTTGCGTGTTTGAGGTTTCACGAGGCTCATTTGGTAAAAGACCATAAAGATAATTAGCTTGAGATCAAATGAGAGTAAAAATTTCAAGCAGAAAATTCACCAACTTAAATCAGGTCTAGGAAGTCTAAAGAGGTTGAACAGAACAGCATTAAATCTAATCACAGATTCATTCTGAGGAAATGCACACTTTAAGAAAATATTTCTCACGCTTCACGTTCTTAATTAATTTTTAAACTACAACTTTTATTGAATTAGAAATAAAACCTTTCTCTTTTTCAGCGTGTGTGTCCCTTTTCATCTCTCACTCAACCATAGGAAGAAATAGCACAATTTTATATTTTGAAACTTGTCTCTATCCATTAATATCATATGAAGTGTCTACCCAAACAGTTCTCAGAAAAGTTCACAAAAAAGCTTTTTATTATTACATCTCGTAATAACACATTTCAAGTCAGTTCATATAGTGAACATTTCATCACAATGCTGCCCGAATTGTTTTCTGAGAGGAAATGTTGAGAAGACAGCAAATATATTCTCGAGAACAATCAACGAGCAAGATCGTTTTAAGAACTTCATACACTTTTTCGTTCCCGAGAAACGTTTGGCAGAAGTACAAGAACCAAAGACGTCATAAGTACCGAGTTTGAAATCTAGGACAAACTAAGCATATAAAGGAAGAATATTATTCTCCTCTCATAGACTATTTACAATCCCTTATTACAAAAGTTGACACTATCGTAATGATCGCCCGTCTTCCGTGCTTTGTGCTTGTCGAGCAACTTGAGAAATTTGCTTTTAGACGGAGTCGTTGCTTAAGAGACCTAAGGATGAAGTAATCTTTCGGGCAATTTTAGAAGCAAAGAAATTAGTTTCTTCCTCAATGGAATAAAGTTGATTCCACATTTCGGTAGTATTCGTAGTTTGCCAGGTCATTTCAAACAAAAGCCCGTTCCGCCAGGAGGAGAACTTTTACGAACATAACATTTTTCAGCGGAATCTCTATTACAAGTCAATGTTTTGTTGAAGATGCGAGTTCACACAAGTTTTCCTTTCATTTTACCATAAAAATATAGTTAACTGTACTAATAATTTTCCATGCATGCAGAAATTAATACAAAACTATTCTACCCTCTCTCTTTGAGAGGTGTCTATGATTTCGTTAGATACCCAGGAACTCTGGAAAACATCTGTCTGAAGGAGAAATGTAGCGGCCAGCTGCTCTGATCCGCAGTTCTCCGTGTTTTTTATCAACGCCAGGTGAGTGCCGGAGAAGTACGCTAACAAAGAAACCACAGACCGAGCGCGATCATTCCTTCCTCTTTCTTTTCCTATCCTCACCCCTTATTTACAAACATTTACACTAGCATGCCCTACACTACCAGACAGGTCGGGAGACCGGCCGGGAGCTTAGTGCTCGTCTCGGCTGTGGCGGTGTCCCCCTGGAGGGAGATACCAGGTTGGGGAAAACCCCGTTAGCCGATGGGAAGTCGGAGCCGGATATCGCCATCCAGAGAGGAAATATCACCGCCACTCTCCGACCAAAAGCATGCACAGCACTCACGGGACGAATGGCCTTAGCAGTTGACTCACCATCAATCAATCAATGGAGCGGTGGGAAAGTGCATTGTGGCAGTGGCTGGTCGACGTAGCGGGCTGCCGCCAGTAACGGTGACGGAGGCGGCGGTGGTGGGGGCGGTGGTGGGAGTGCGGTGGCGAATCCTCCGTGGGAGCGCGCGGGTCAATAAAGAAATAAACGCAGCCGTATTTACTTAAACATCGGAAGCGGGAAGCGGCGCGGCGGGAAGCGGCTGCGTGCGGGCCGGGGCGGCTCGCGGGCTATCGACGTGTGAACGCGATGAATTTTCATGCGTTCGGGGAACGCAGAGCGACGCGGAGCGACGCGGGGCGCCCTGGCGGCGGGGTTCCCACCCTCAATATTGCAGCACTCCAGCAACCGCTCGAGCACACGAGCGCGGGCGCCCGCTCGAGGACGGGACAGCCGCACGGAAGGGCGAATTAGGCAAATGCACGCGCGGCGCCGCGCCGCCTGGAGTACCGCTTCGTCCTGGGGTGGGCGAGTCCACGCCATTTGGCTTTCTTAACCTTGGCCGTTGCGGAAGGTTTTATAGCGTCGGATACGGCAGCAGCATTCTTCAGGATATCGCGGATATCCTAGATGAGAATTTAAGGCACACGTTGGGAGTTTTTTTCTGTTACAAGCATCAGGAAGGTTCGTATTCGAGTGAACTCAAAATCGATACGATTATATATTCGAGCTTTTTTCCCAGAAATGTCCATATCATAAAAGAATTAGAATAACTTTCGATTCGCCCATTTTTTTCATCATTAACATTTCAAAGTATTGAAAAACCTATTGAGAAAATAAACACCCTTAAGAAGACTACTGCATTCGATATCTATACAAAGTCCGTTTCACATGAATGAAAACAATTAGATAAATACTCGGAATACAACTGGAAATATGTTTTCATAAAATAGAGAATAAAGAAAAGAAATAATAGTTCTGAAAAATATCCCACTTTCTATGCATCTTGTCCCTACTAACCAAGAGTTTGTGAGGCTAATCGTAGTATTTGAACGCGCTAATGCACGACGAGCTCATAATTCACCCCGCCCCGCCCGACGCCGGCCACTCGGAA
The DNA here is from genome assembly GCA_031308135.1 of Acheta domesticus. Classification (NCBI taxonomy): domain Eukaryota; kingdom Metazoa; phylum Arthropoda; class Insecta; order Orthoptera; family Gryllidae; genus Acheta; species Acheta domesticus. The sequence goes on along the minus strand of JAHLJT010009436.1, from coordinate 17,774,921 downwards.
GCTGCCCGCGCTCGGCGCTCTCTGCAGGCAGCTCTCCAACCGGCCATCCTTTCATAGCGCCCCTGCAGTTCCCGCAGCCAGTCTCCCACTCACCCGCCTCCCCATCGCATCGTCCTCACACATCAACGCACGCTGAACAGGCAGGGGTCTCCAACCGTCGCACACACGTCTTCGACTCGCGGCCCTTTTCTAGGGCGTCTGCCCTGGTTCAAGCGTTCACACCATCCCTTCGTCACACTACCCTTACGTAAGCTTTACAGGCACGTTTCCAATCCGTAAACGCTTTATATCGCCACCACACCGCCCGCAGTCAGTCTCCACCGCCCCCATTGCCATTCTCCAATTCACCCGCCTCCCCGTTGCACCGTCTTCTTACCGCTGCCTACGCTTTGCATATGCAGATCTTCAGGGAGAGGCGGCTCAAGGCATCAACTGATGTCATAGCGGTGCCTCTGATCGGGAGCTCCTAGTCTTGAGTCCCGACGGTGGCAGGACTAACTTGTCAGCTAGGTAGAGTTCACTTGCGTGGAGGAGAATTCTAGCGTCCGTCTGCTCTGATCTGTAGTTTTCACAGTAGCACAACGATTCGGGGCCACCCAGCCACCAATTTCCAATTGCACATTTGTCTCACCTTGTGAAAATATAATCCATAAAAGCAGTCTAATCCAAGTTGACAAATTAGAACACTAAAAATGTAATAAATCTATGAAACAAAAGTCATAAATTACTAGACATGGTTTCGATAAATAAAACTAACCAACAAAACACGACTCAGCCAGATTCACTACTTGAGCTATAGAGACATTACAAGAAGCGACTGCTTTGATAGCTACCGCTGGTAGGGCAACTCCAGGTTATGACCGTGTGCTAAATTAATTAATGGTTCGTTTACAGTTGGCTCACTTGAAAATGCTTTCGACACGACCTTTTGCAACGCCATCGTCCAACATGAATTTCTTTTGTTTTCCGAACTCTCAAACTGGTCTTGCGCCTCAACCCACTGGCCCCACCCGCTCTCACTGATTGATTGATTTAGATTGTTAATGATTACTAGGGTCATTAGTCCCGGAAGTGTAGCGCATGCTTTTGTCATTGATCTTCTCCCGTTGGATGGCTAGATCCGGCGCCGACCTACCGTCGGCCAGCGACGTTACACAACCAGGTATCTCCACCAGCGGGGTACCGCCCCAACCGGGACAGCTCTAAGCTTCCGACTGATCTCCCTGCATGTGTGGTGGTGTAGTGCATATTAGTATAAGTGTGTGTGTAAGGAGTGAGCATAGGACAATGGGAATGGAAGAATGGTCCGTGGCCCTTTTGTTAGGGTACTTCTCCGGCATTCGCCTGGTGTTGATCGGAGAAACTACCAATCGGAGCAGCCGGTCGCTAGAATTCTCCCCCAGACAGCGGCAGAATTCGACCTAGCTGACGAGCTAGTGCCAAAAATCCTGCCACTGTGGGGAGTGTAACCCCAGGACCTCCCGGTCAGAGGCAGCCATCAATTGATGCCCTGAGCCACCTCTCGCCCTCGCATGCACGCCCGCGGGGCGCGGCGGGCGAGGCGTGGGCGAGCGCGTCGCGGGGCGTCGCGGGGCGGCGTCGCGGGGCGGCGTCGCGGGGCGGCGTCGCGGGGCGGCGTCGCGGGGCGGCGTCGCGGGGCGGCGTCGCGGGGCGGCGTCGCGGGGCGGCGTCGCGGGGCGGCGTCGCGGGGCGGCGTCGCGGGCGAGGCGTGGGCGAACGCGTCGCGGGGCGTGGCGGGGCGTCGCGGGGCGTCGCGGGGCGCCGCCGGCGGGGGCCCCGTGCCGTTTGGGCTGATTGCGAGTGGAAATGGGGCGCCGTGTGGGAAGAGGAGCCGCCCCGCGGGGCCGCCGCCGCGAGCGACTCCCCTCGAGGACGCCGCTGAGGGGTCGGTGGACGGACGACCTGCGCTTCGGATTTAGCGCTGGTCATGCGTCACTGGGGCTTTAGCCGGGGCTGCTTGAACATACTTCAAATTCTGCATGCAACGGTACGGTTCTCTACCGGCCTCACTGTTTTCTATCTTCGGGTAACAAGGAAATGTGTGTCCTGCTATGCATGTTTGGAGCATCATTGCATATTCAATTAAACATTCTATTCGACCCTATTCTTGAAACAAATATTGTAACATTTGTGTCGATAAAAGTTCAAAAAGTATATATTTCATCATAATTCTTTCAGAAACACGAATTTGTCATAGACTTTTGAAGTAAATGTGTTTTTACCCCATTTATAGTTCTTGGCTGACTAATGTATACCAAAGAATATAAAATACAAAAAAAAATTGAAATTGCTTCACCGAAATTCAACAGAGCAGAAGAATTCAAAAGAGTTTGACATTCTTTACCACAATTCAAGTCTTATTATTTCCATTTCTTAATTACAAGACCAACAGATAAAGGGTACTTTCTCAATTTTCAAAATTCTTTTACTGCAAGCACCTCAATTGTCTGAAACACCAACCACGCTTATCGTATCATGCCCCTCGTAAGCAAACAGCCCTGGACGTACTCGGGGATTCCCCGCTGTCGGGCACGCTTTCCGAACGCGAACCGCGCAGTTTTCGCTCCCGACAAGACTCCAGTTGTACCAGATAAGCGCGCTCCGCCCGCGCGCGTCCGTCTAAGGGCGCGCGGGTATTTTTGCCGCCGCCGCCGCGGGCGCGCGATCTGATATTTTTCACGAGCGCGATTTTTCCGGCGGCTGGGCGGGCGCGGGCGGACGGACGGGGTGCGCGGCGCTGTCTGTCTGGCGTAGCGAGGGTAGGAATGGCACAATGGGGATGGTGGGGGTGGGGAGCCGCCCGATTTAGCCGGCGTCGCGTGCCGTCTCCGATAGCGGCTGTTAATTGCACTCCCGTGATAAGCGGAGCCGGGTCGGGACCGCCGAGGGTGGGGGAAGCGGGGTCGGTCACCTGCGGGGGTGGCGGCCGCGCCGCCGCGCCGGTCGCGTCCACCTCGCGATGCGGGGTGGGCGCAGCCGAAAAGTTGGTCACGGGAGCTGTAGCATCTGGAACGGAGGGCGTGGGCAGCTTATGAAATAAGCGAATCTCTGTGATACTTGCCATGATCTTCGTTTTTTTTTAAAAATGTTTGTGAAGGTGAAATTATGAGAGCTAGAAGATACTTTCTAAATTCCATGTAGGTGTCGAATAAATTTATTATACTCGTAATCTCTTTTGGATATCCTTATGTCCTCTCTCCTCTCTCTCTCTCACGCGCACACACATCCTCCCTGCCCACAACCTTAAAAGGGAAGGCAACACCTTTTTGCTCTGATTCATACGAGAGCGTTATGTGACTAAAAGCTTTTTTTTCTCATTATAAGCAGTTTACAATCCTTCAGACACAGAAGCTATTTATTGCTTTCAGACCTCATACGGTAATTATTATCCTTCAGTGGTTTCATACCTTCGTTCGTAAATCTAAATTTTTTTGTAATCTAAAGCGTTTTATATTATTTTTTATTCCCACAATATGAGCTCCCGTTTTTTGTTATAAGTCTTTTCAACGATAATGTTAAGATTTTATGTACTACATATACATATATCAGTGTGTATCTCTCGTAGCAAAATTAAATGCGCGCTTTGGTAGACATGTTTAACAATGATATCTGAATGCAAATTATCAGAGATAAAATTATGTTAATCGGAGTTTTAAAAGGTGGGACAAAGACTTCAGAAAGAAAGCTAATTCCACGCCAGTTGCGTACTTATACCAGAGGCTTGAAATAGATCCTTCCAAGTTGCTTTACAACTTGGGAAGCCTAATACACCTTAATATACACCAGAAGACGTTTTCTTACACAAATATATCTCAAAAGCGTTGCGATGTCAATGAACATAAAACAATAAATCAAATAATTTAATATAGAATGTGAATGTTACGTAGAAAATTAACAACAACTTGAATTATTTCACCTGCAAACAGATGCAACAATCTGTAAAGACGTATCATGAAGACTTGTTTCGTAGTATCTTAACGTTACGACAATTTTATCACCATCTCAAACCTAGCGAACGGGCTTCCGGAACGTTAGTGTACTCAACTTGTAATGTTTAACTTCGCCATCATATGACTTTTATGATAGCTTTTAGATTTCGAGGTAATGATCCAGACGTTATTTTTGTAGCATCTACATGCATTCAACATGTACGTAAAACTGGAGTACAAGAAATAAAAATTCTCAACTTTTATGATACTACACGAACAGTAAGAATTAACTCTTCTGTCACATTAAATGTATGTTTTATATTTCGCTAAGCATTGAAGCAATATATGGAATGGCAAAGGAAGTTTTTAAAATACCCCTTTTTTTCATGTTGATGACCTTGCTTTTCAAAAGTTTAGTACTGTCCTAGAAACTAGCGTAAAGAAACTTGAATAGCTAACGAACTGAATATCTTGCAAGTGATCATATATCTCTTTTTTAAGTTCTTCTAAAAAGAAAAAACTATTATAATATTCTGATCACATTACATTAAGAATATTTGTGAATAGTAAAGAATTTATATAAAAGCCTGAGAGATTACTTCTGCTTCTTACTGCCTTTCGCAGTTTCTGGTCAGGATTGACTATAAAATGCTGTTAATTGAATAAGAGGTTTCGAGTAACACAACCAATTTGTTTAGTAAATGGCACAGTTCACAGCTGTAGTATATTTACAAAATAAGTTCGCACTTGTCATATAAGCAGAGAAAAACATTATGGAATGGGAGCGTGACGAAAAATATACAGAAACCTTATTTTCGATTACATCACCGAAGTAAGAGCAATACGAGTGGACTGATACTGCCTTTAATCTCTACTATCAATTGTGATACCGGACGCGTCAATTGCTAAGTCCCGTATGTGTAGTGCATTTCCCCTCAGGTGGTGGTGGTGGTGGTGGTAGTAGTGGTGGTGGCGGCGGAGACGTCGGGAGGTGGGGGCATTCGCCTGTCGTTGATCGGAAAAAACACGGAAAGCTACCGATGAGAGAAACCGGCCGCTAGAATTCTCGTCCAGACAGCGACTGAATTCGACCTAGCTGACAAGCTACTGTGGAAAATCTTGCCGCTGTCGAGACTCGAACTCAGAATGTCCCGGCCAGACGCACTGCGGTGAAAAAGAATTATGCCCCTAGCCACCTGTCCAGAACCGCTACTATGAAGACTTGTACATAAATAAGACTTAGAGTTAATTATTAATGAATGAATATGTTACCATTGTAATGCTAATGAAAATAACAAAGTTCCAAAAATTAAAAGAAGAAACATGTCATAACGCATTATGCACTTCACGTCACGTCATGTTAGCTGATTCTTGCCGAGTGTCCGAGTCATTAGCGCACAGCGCGCTCTCTCGACTGGATGCGCCGCACATCACAGACGCACCTCGACGACGAGCGAAACGTTACTCTTCTGCTCGCCGCCGGTCATTCGGCTGTCGGCGACCGAGGGCGCCCCGTGTGTTTGGTATGCAAATAAGCGCAGCCCCCAGCGCGCCGTGCCGCGCCGCGGGGCCACAGAGGCGCGCTGTGTGACGTCACGGCGACAAGGCCAGCCACCCGGCGCGGCGCGGCGCGGAAGCTGTGCTGTGCTGTGCTGTGCTGTGCACTGCACCGCGCTCCCCGCGCCCAGCGCCTCGCGCGACCTCTGCACTCGCGCGCTCGATCGACGCAACGGTTCACCACCTTATAAACTGCAATTTTCGTAACTTCGCCCCTGCAGGAATCAGCTGTTTCGCTGCCATCCAATCAGGAGCTTATATTTCGCGACAGTGACGTCACTATGGTGACGTTTAAGCTACCGATTGGATGAAACCGTTAACAGTTGATTCCTGTCAGGGGCAAAGTTACGAAAATCGCAGTATATTGTGGATTTTATACCTCTGCCGCTCGAGCTCCTATGGCCACGATGGAATAACACACGGCATTTCGCGTCTTTCTCACTCGTGCCCTACAAGTAGCATGATCGCAAACACTGCTTGATACGGTGGCGATCATCTGATACTTAGCGGCCCGACTGAGAAAGACGCGAAATACTGTGACATGCCATAGGGAAGACCCGTCTTGAGATGCGCTATAGGTGGCTGAGGGCGTCGATTCATGACATTGCACTCTGCCCCAGATCGTGCCTCTGACCGGGAGGTCCTCGACAGTGCGGTAGCAGGATTTTCGACACTAGCTACATAGCTGGGTAGTTTTTCGTGGGGGTTCCCGATCAACAGCAAGGGAATACCGGAGCAGTACTCCAACAAACGGGCCTCGGAGCGCGCGCTACCGTCCCTTCCTCCTGCTTGTCCTATCCTTACCCCTTTATTACACACACACCTACGTGTACTGTACTGCGACATGCCGGGAGGCTCGTCGGGAGCTTCGAGCGCGTCCCGGCTGGGGCGTTGCTCCGCTGATGGGAGGTGACTGGAGGGGGAAAAGCCCGCCAGCCGACGTGTAGGCCAGCGCCTTGCGGCGGGAGAAAGCGACCTCCAGCGATAAAGACATACACTGCACTTACGGGACTAAAGATCTTAGCAGTTGACGCCCCCGGAAACACTAATCAACCGATCGATCAAGCGTTCGCAACGAGGTCAGTATCGACTCCCTGGGGGTCGATGGTGTACTTTAAAACGAGTCCATGACGGCGAAAGTGTTGACTGGATTCCACGGTCGATTATACATCGGTAGACTAATCGGAATATACAAGATCACGATCCCATTTAATACTAAAATCATTAATGAAATGATAACTTTTTTCGTTCATAAATGTTTAAAGCATCTAATAATAACACCATATTCTCTCTTTTGGAACCTCATATATTTACCAATAAAGAAAAAAGGAAATTTGTGCAATTAGGCCATGTGAGTTAATTTCAGAAATTGTTCACATTTGTAATATTACAAATGATAATAGTAAAACAAAAATAAAATAAATCTAAAAATCATCTTTTTAAAATATTTGTTCCTATTCTTTGTCTAACTGTTACCTTCAAACCATTTTGTATAATAATTCGTGTCATGATTATGTTGTATGCTGTTTTTTTATACAAAAAATTGAAAGTGTTTTCTGAATGAAGCAAACCATCCTTTCTAAGGAGTCCATGCAAGAAATGGTTTGGGAATCTCTAGGAAACAACCGACGTGACCCCCAGCGTATTGCACATCCTTTCCTCTTCTGGACGTTGGAGCAAGAGCCCGATTTCTTCGCGCTGCGTCGATGGTAAACACAACAGGTTCATGGAAGCTATTTTGGTCTCTTGTGCCCCTCACTCCACGTTTTGTCTATCATCGTTCATCTCATAATGATCACGATAATACAGTACTCAGTGCATCATTCACAACTCTGGTACGAGAAATGTATGGAATGAAGGATATGTTCATAAATATATAGCAGATCCCGTCAAGGACGGCGCTGATACTCTTCGCAAACTGATAGAAACAGACATTAGAACGCCGAAATTATTCATTTTTTTTATTTATTTTGTCAAAAAATCAGTAAAAACTGTATATGACGTGTGGGGAAAGAAATTTATCTGCGCACATTTTCTTGAGGACCAGAATTTTATTTAAAAAAAAAAAAGGTGAACATTTCTTAAGTGAACATTCATTAAGGTGAACATTAAAAGTGAACATTCATTAAAAGTGAACATTCATTAAGGTGAACATTTCTTTATCGTGAATGTGGAACGGGGTTCGTTAGAGCTAGTCTTTGTTTCCGAGATAGATTTACTTAAGAACCTTCATCGGTTTATCCAATGTAATAAATCATAATACAATCATATTTTCTTGCGAAAATTAATGTTGTACCAAAGATCGTTCCGTAAATTGTCGGTTTACTAACAAATATTCATGTAGCGTCCATTTGTAGCGTTACGAATATAATATACTTCTATTTATTCAGATCTATTTAACAAATTTGAATAGATATATATTCATGAGGGATTTTGATCACGTGCGGTAACATTAATCAGCTATTGTTAACAAGCAGAAAATGAATTCGTTGAGTGAAGTACCTTTTACAGAGCTAAGGCGAACTTGAAAGACATCATTGAGTGAAGTACCACTGGAGGTAAATGTTCAGTTTTTCGAGGGAATGTTAAGAGCTACCGAAGCAACACTACAGCGAAAACAGAGAGCCACGTAGTTGGTTCCAGCAAAAGAACGTGCAACTGAAGAAGAGAAAGAATGAGAGTGTTAAGGAAGAAATAATATATACCCTTAAATATTTTGCTAAGAAGGTAAGCGACACAAATAAAATAAAAAATGAAAGTTTCTTGTAAATTTAAGAAGAAAGAAAGAAAGATGTAAAAGTAGAATCAACGAATGGAAGATGGGAAAGATAAAATTATAGGATTTTGAAAACAGGAAACTAAAATTACATAATCAATTTATGATGTACCAGGAAACAACATGTTAAGGGGAGGGTAATGTGTTTGAAAATAATACAATTAAACAAAGCTTATACGAAAGTGAGAAGATAGTTCAGAATAAATGCGAGAAAAGAAATTGGACCGTTGTAAGAAAGTGAATGAAAATTATTTACAAGCGCAGAAAGAAGTAAGAAAAGAAAGAAAGAAAGGAAGGAAGGAAGAGGCAACAAAAGCACGACGAGCGGCCTAGAGATGATGCGCGAGAATCTAGCGTCGTGGATCGGGGAGAGTTGCGACAGGTGAGCTGCTAAGTGTAGCACTCGGCAAAAGCGGCGGCGGCCGCAAGGACAATGGCCACAGTAATCCGCGCCTCGCGCCGGCGAAAGCGAGGCGGCGGCGGCGGCGGCTTCGTCTGGTGGCTGCGCATACAAAGTAACTGGTGCTCCCACAAGGCGATGATGGAGGGATTTCGGAATGCGGGCCATATTGGGAGTCGGCCGCCGCCCCCGCCCCCTCGCGCCACGCGCTCAAGGTGAGCGCTCGCGGCACGCTTCCCCCTCGCCCCGCCCCGCCCCGCCCCGCGCACGGCGCGCGCTCGCCGCCCCGAGGCAGGCGCACGCCCAGGAGCCGCGCGCGCGGTGCTCGAAGGCCCCGCCCCCGCGCCCGCCAGCGCCGACGCCCTCAATGCGCTCTTTGTGGCGCGCCGCGCCGCGCCGCGCCGCTCTCGCAGGTGAGGAGGCCGAGACCTCGGATTCTTTTTCCAGCCACCGCCGCGATGGACTGCGCGCCTCCTGCTGCAGCGCCAACAGCCCTCATCTTACTTACGGAGGGAGATGGCTCAATTCATGTCGCTGCAGTGCCTCTGACCGGGAGGGCCTACGTTCCGCTCCCCACGGCGGCAGAATTTCCGACACCAGCTTGTCAGCTAGGACGAATTCAGTCGCTGTTTGGAGAATTCTAGCGACCGGCTGCTCTGATCGGTAGTTTTCCGTGGTTTCTCCGATCAACACCAGGTGAATGCCGGAGCAGTACCCTAAGAAACGAGCCACGAACCGCGCGCAATATTTCCTTCCTCTTCCTTGTTCTATCCTCACCCCTCACACACACACACTAACAAGCACTACTCTACCACACGTGCCGGGAGACCGGTCGGGAGCTTAGAGCGTGCCCCTGCTGGGGTGGTTCCCCGCTGGTGAGAGATACCTGGTTCGGGAAACCCCTCCTAGCTCATGGTAGGTCGCCATCCAGTGGGGGAAGACCTCCGCCATCTCGCGAGCAAAAAACATGCACTGCACCTACGGGACTAATGACCCTAGTAGTTGACGAATGCCCCGAATCACCAATCAATCAACTGTAACTTTATCCACACCGGAATTACTTCACGCGTTATTCCACGCGTTCACAAAATAGGACTAAATATATTTATGTCTGCATTATTCAAATATAAAAATCAATTATTAACAGACAGTTTATTCTTCTTAAACGTTTTACACCTCTTTGAACCCTCTACGGTATATATTTTTTTCATGAGTTCCCGTTTTTATCGCCTTTTTTATCAAGATTAACAAATGGATATGTTGAATGAGTATTCACCCGGTATTTTCCACGTAGTCCATTGAACTGACTGTTGGGTAACTACAAGGGATGTCTGTGTAAAACTGCTCAAAAACAGGAACCCGTCAATAAATATAGAGTCGTTATTTGAATATTGGTACAACTCCATTGACACTAGTTTCGAGAAATTGAGATCTAAAGTTAAATGATTAAAAAAAATGGAGATGGAAAAAGTCGAAAAATTATGCGTTTTTTCTCGAAGAAGATATTTACTTGTTTGTCTGAAGATGATATAAATAAGCATACTGTGTACTTTGCGGAATATTGGGGATGTAAAGGAGTTATAACACCGTAAACATTTGATTGATGGACTACAAAATAGAAGATAGAGATTTTTGTCTCAGGCAAAGTCTGTTTTAAAAAATCAGCCCATTTAAAAAGGTCATATACAATTGTTTGAAAAAAAACTGGTAGTTTCCGTGAAAATTCTAACTGAAATTGGAGGCGTTATTTTAATAGTGGCACAACTCCATTGACACTAATTTTGAGACATTGAGGTTTCAATTTAAATGATAATAGAAACCTGGGGATGGAGTTAGATAAACTTTGTGTGTTTTTTCTCGCATAAGATATTTACTTGTTTCTCTGAAGATGATACGAATAAGCACATAGTGTGCTTCGCGGAATATTGGGGTGTAAAGGAGTTATATCATCATAAAAATGAGGTTGGTGAGCCAAATCGGTAGATGTCGTTCTAAGAAAAGTTGAAAATGAAGACAATATCGATTTATTAAAACAGATTAAATATTAATTTAATATTATTGTTGAGACACATTCAGTTTTCTTCATCTTCTTGAAATCGTGAAACCTTTGCTGTGATTTGGAGTTCTATCTATAACACTTGTGCGGACCTGAAAATGGAGTTAACTCAATTTCTCAGAAAAGTGGAGTTGTACCTCTATTCAAATAACGCCTCCAAATATACCTGAAGAAGAATCCAAATGCATAGGGTTCAAAACGTTGTAAACATTTAATAATTGCTTCTTATAATTCAAAAAATAGGAGTTTAGACATATTTGCGAAGAAAAAAGTTTCTCTTTCTCTCACGCCGGTTATAGTAAATACACAGGAGTAATTTGAAACAAATAATGAAATACTTGAATAAAATATCAAGTCCTTTACCAATAAAATTCTAGCATACTGACACTACAGTTTGGTAAAGAGAGATTACTATAAGAAGGGGCTGTTTTGACTGCCACTGCTGGCGACATAATTGCAGGTTATATCCATCCTCTCGTTTTGTGAGTGAGTTAGTTTACAGTTAGCTCATTTGAATATGACGTCATCACTATCTCTGCAAAGTCGTCGCCCTGGATGGCGTTTATTTGTTTTCCAACCAGTCAAAGTGATCCCTTCTTAGAGTAATTCCCCTACATTTAGCGAATTTAAGCACTATGATTTAAAGCTCCTAAATGTCTTCATAGAAAATGTCGTAGTTCGACCGCGTCTTACTTAATATTTTGTAAACAGGCTACAAATAATTCCCCATGTTGTTTGTTGTAAACATTTTAAAGAAAATGTTCCAATGAATACAGACTTATTTTTTGAGTAGCCCACAGCTTTATGATACAGAAAGAGTGCAAAACGTTTTCTCCTTCATCTGTCATCTGTCATCGTTTTCTCCTTCATCTGTTTCTGTTTTCTTATTTTTAATAAAACTTATTAATTAACTTATTTGTACAAAATATTATATTTTCACAGTAAATGTCTTTAAGGAGACAATTTTAAAATTATTTCATATTTGCACACTCATAAGGGGGAAATCTTATGTATCATAGTTATAAGAACGGAACTTATCTCCCTTGTTTATGCATCTTATGACAGCCACAATAAACGAGTCCAACGTCTCTACTTTGAAGCTGATCAAATAGACGAAATGTGAAACACATACACACACGGTTCCAAGAAAATGTCTCAAGGAATATTTTGTCGCGCAAGGTGATCCAAACAGTAACACGTGCATCTGACATCTTTTTGCTTTTCCTCTCTCTGTTACGGTGCAGGAAGGAAAAGTATTGGAAATACCTCAACTACACGATAAACATGTCTTTCTCCCAAATTAATTAGTTAAAACATCCGCTTCTAAGAAAAATTTATTTGAAACCAAATCACAAAAAACTAATCATCTTTCAACACGATGTAGCTTACAAATATAAATGCATGCACTTAGATATGATGTCTTCGTCTTCTTCTTCTTTTGACTTTTCCCACTTCTACGGGGTCGGCGCTAATGGGTGCAGGCTAAATTTTTATTAATTTTTCCGCCACTTCATTTTTTTTAAGATTTGGCAATGTTTTTACGGCCGGATGCCCTTTCTGAAGCCAACCACAAGGGATGCACAAACTCAATACACATTGACAACACACACAATCACGAAACACGCACAATGTCCGAGGCGGGATTCAAACCAGCGGTATGTTATGATGTAATCTTGTTAATTTCCAAGACTTTTAAGAATTCTATTGCATATTCTCCTGCTTTTCGAGCCTCATATACAGATCAGCAAACAAGTCCTTTTCACATTTTACAAAGCATCTACGTATTAATATATTTTTGTACAGTATTTTAAACGTGATATTCGTACATTTCATAGTAACAATCAATGAGAAGCATTTGCAAACCGATGTTAGGAACGACAGTATGTTATTTTGGTAATTTCTCTCTATCAGTCCACTCTTTAACTCTTGTGCATTTCCTTATTTCTAAGAAATAAACCTCAGTCTCAACACAAAGGATTTTTTGAGGTGTTTCACCATCGTCGATGATACGAATCACCAACTTGCATCATTCCCCTGAAGCAGCGTCTTGGGGAGTGCAGCTGGAAATAAACTCCAAAACTGATCGACCTTCTTCTCCCTGGACACCCGTCTCCTCCCCCTCCTCCTCCACCACCTCGGCGGCAGGGATGGTGGTGTTTGTGATGATGGTAGGGGTGTTGGTGATGTTGGTAGGGGTAGTGGCGGTGGCGGTGTTGGTGACGATGGCGGTGGCGGCGGTGATAGGGGTGGTGCCGGGGTAACAGTGGTGGCGGCGGCGATAGGGGTGGTGCCGGGGTGACAGTGGTGGCGGCGGCGGGGGCGGCGGTGGCAGTGATGGAGGTGGTGGTGGTAGGGGTGGTGGCGGTGATGATAGGGGTGGTGGCGGTGGTGGTGGAATGAGGGCGGCGGGGAGGTTGGCGGCGGCGGCGGTGGCGGAGGCGCGGGGCACGCGAGCCTCCGCCGATAAAGCGAGTAAAATACGGCGCGGGGCGGGCGGGGCGCGGGGCGGGGTGGGGGGCGCGGGGCGGGGTGGGGGGCGCGGGGTCCGGCGGGAGCGATCCGGCGGATGGGGAGCACGTGGCCTCGCACGTGGGGCAGATGCGCGCACTTCCGGCGCGCGCCGCCCTCCGCAGGTCGCCCCCCCCCCCCGCCCAGGACGAGTTCCTCCGCCGCGAGGGGCCGGGGGAAAATTATTGTTCGGCTCCTCGCGACGCGACGCGGCGCGGCGACGGGGTGCGCTTCGGAAGACGCCGCCGGCAAGTTCTAGGCACAAGATGGGAAGGGCGAAATGCATCTTCTTGGGGCGGCGGTTATTTGCCGGTCGGTGGTTTGGATCTCGGTGCACGAGCCGGGATGGTGGAGTCTGTAAGGTATGAACGAATGACCTAGGCCAGGGCATTCCAAATGGCGGCCCGCCGGATCATTTTGTGAGGCCCGCGACCGCTTTGAAAAATTTTATTATACCAACCAATTGCACAACTCATCTTATTTTTATTTAATCATATATTAAATTTTTTCGTTGTATGGGTGTTAATCATTATGTTAAATAAAAGTCCTATCTAATATGTTTTTGTTTCAGAATAATCTCAGTCGTTTAGGGTAAAAACCATCTTAAATGACGGTGCGGCCCGTGGCTTAACTAGAATCTGATGTGTGTGTCCCATAAGCGCTTCTCAGTTCGACAGCCTTGGCTTAGGCGCTACTGCTGCTCTCTACGCGTCCGCCCCATTCGAACAGTTACAACGGTTAATTATTTATTGTCCTCAGAATGGAGGTCAGTGACATTTAAAAGCGTAATTTGCTCTTTGAAGAGAATTTGTAATTTTTGGTACTCTTGCGTTAGGGACAGAATTACTTGTCCACACTTTTATATCCAAGCAACACTTCAATTCCAGATGTTTAATTTCCACCATCGGCATCAAGTGTTCACCTACCAGATATCGCGTAATCGTATGAGATCCAGAATCCGTTGCAGCTCAGCCGTAGTGCGCACAGGTAAACTCTCGGAAACGGTCATTGAACGTAACCATGAAAATCGGGTCTTAGTAATTATTTACTCCTATAAAAATGAGTCTGAGAAGTGACGGAATATTTTATAGAAGTGATATTTTTACCTTTTAATTTCCCTGCGTTATATCCACCCATGTGCTTTATTTAATTGTACATAGGCCAAAGTCTTAGCAGGAAAAACAGAACACACTAGAGAAACCAACGTATTTCGGTAGAGAGGTCATAATTACAACGTTCGAATAGAAAATAAAGGACAGATGTGCGAAACTGTTTGCTGTGAACAGTTTTCAAAACTATTATTGGCAATGTCCATAAAGTTAGAATTATTTTAGTACCAATTAAGTAAACAACTTGAGAATATTTCTCACCTTAAGTTTAGCAACTATTGCCGTACAGTTCGGTATTTTGTAAATTTCTGCCACCGAGTGCAACTCGATTGGGGTAAAGTACATCTTACCTTGCCTTAGTCGGCATGAGGAGGCCAATGCAATTCTTTCTCATGCTAATAAAAATGTTTCTTATTTCAATATTTTTTTAACTGATCTATAAACTATTTCAAATCACAATCACAATTCGTCTTGAGACTCGAGGGAACTTCAACGTTACTGTAGGAAATCTACTTGCAATTCAGATGATGTGAAGTGTTGATTGGACGAATCGGCGTTCATGCTGTTAACACAATATGAAATCACGAACACTGATATCATACACATGTAATTCTCTGGGATAATTATGCTGACGACATTCTATCATTGTATTATTCGACAGGAAGCTATAAATTAATGAACAATTTACTTGTAAAGGGAGATAAAAAACATTTGAGCAACCCAGCACATGTTAACACCAGTCCCTTCCCTTGTAACCTTCAGACACGCAAAAAATCCTTATCACACCAGAATAAAAAACAGATATCCCTACAATAAATTTCTACAAACCTTCTCCCGATTCGAACCAGAATAGAGGACCCAAAAGAGTATCCTCAGCCTTATATTAGATTTTAGTGTTAGAAGTAAATTTTAAATATAAATTAGCATGTAAGCCTTTCAAACTTACGTAAATAACCAGCTAGTAAATCAATAAAAAACACAAGTCCGTTCCGTTGCAGATCTGGGAAAGCAGAACGGAGGTCGAAGTTCTCTCCGCAGGCACAACTAGGGCAAGCGGGCGTGGCGGCCAGGCGTTGCTTTTGCTTCGCCTTCCGGCTTCTCCAGGGCACGCGACGGCTTCGGGGCCAATGGCCAATAAAACGTTCGCAAAGTGCCGGAAGAGATTCTCCAGGAACGTCACCACAAACATTTGTGGCCATAAATTAATTTTTAGCACCCTTTCGAAGATCTGTCGGAAAACCTTGAGATCTCTTCGCCCTGGTTTCTTTGACTAATTATCCAACCAATTGTTCTTATTTGAGAGATCAAAGACAATAGTTTAATGAGGTAATTGCCAATGGTAGTAATGAAAACAATTTTAAATTTCACTTCAATATTATTATTCTGAAACGCAATGAAACGAAATTCGAAATGACTCTCAGAACTTAGGAGTTTGTGGAAGCAGCCACATTTTGTGAAACTGTCAAAGCGTGAGTTACCAAGCACAAGTTTATAAGTCCACGAACATTAATCAACGCTAAAGGTAAAAGGTCGTCTAAAACTTTGCAACAAAAATTTAATAATAATAATAATAATAATAATAATAATAATAATAATATGCATGGATTTCCTCACAAGAGTACCTTACTGGCCAAGGACTACCAGCGGCGTCCTGGCCTTGCGGCCACGGGTTAAGGGATACGTGTGGTTAGTATAGACATCCCTACGTCGTATTCTGATCTTCTCAACCTGAGAAGTGAGCTTTCTCATCGTCATACAGCTACAGATACTAGGTGAATGCTAGGAAAACGCACACTATAATCTTCCCCGATCGGGAATAGAACCCTGATCGAATCATGGAAAGCGAGCATGCTGAGCAGTCAGCTACCCAAGTGATACAATTGGATAATACTATCATGGAAAACTAAAAAATAGTGAAGATCCTGGGATCACAAAGCTTTATGCCATGATTGATTGATTGATTCTTCTTGATTCCGGGCGCGTCAACTATTGAGATCGTTAGACCCGTAAGTGTAGTGCATGTTTTATCGGGAGGTGGCAGTGATCTTCCCCAGCTGGATGGCTAGATCCGGCGCCGACCTACCGTTCACTAGCGGAGTTTTCCCCTCAAACAGGGAACTCCCACCAGCGTGGCACCGCCGCTGCCTTGGTACGCTCTAAGCTCCCGACCGGTCTCTCAGCATCTGTGGTAGTGTAGTGTATGTTAGCGTAAGTGTGTGTAAGGAGTAGGACAGAACAAGGAAGAGGGAGGAAAGATCGCGCGCGGTCCGTTTGTTAGGGTACAGCTCCGGCATTTGCCTGGTGTAGATCGCAGAAAACTCGAAGAACTACCGATCAGAGCAGCCGGCCGCTACAATTCTCCTCGAGACAGCGACTGAATTCGACCTAGCTGACAAGCTATTGTCGAAAATCCTACCCTCGTCGGGACTCGAACGTAGGACCTCCCGCCACGTCAGAGGCACTGCAGTGCCATCAGTTGAGCCCCCTCTCCTGGCACACTTGCCACATTCCGTCGGAGGCTGAGAGAGTGGCGGAGTGGCTGGTGGGGGGAGAGCGGACCCGAAGACGCAGGCGCGAGCGACAGGCCATCGTCTGGCGGCGCGGAAGGAAGCTGCCTCTCGCACCTTCCGCCCGTCTCCTCTTTCCGCGCCGGGTGCAAACTGCACTTGCAGACAACGGCGCGCGAAAACGCGTCGCGGGAAGGGAACACAAAAGGCGCGGGCGGAGCGCGGGCGGGCGGAGCGCGGGCGGGCGGAGCGCGGGGCCGCGGCGCGGGAGGCGCCGGCCGCCACCGCCGCCGCCGCCGGAACCGCGCACAATGTGCAGCGCGCTCCGGAAGCTGTCTGTCGACGGCGCGTCCTCTCCGCCCCCTCCCCCTCCTCCTAGCCCTTCCCGCCCGCCGCCGCCGCCGCCTCGGCGCCTCGCGCGAGCGCGCTTCCCTGGAGGAGCCCCAGATGAGCGCGCCAACGAGAATGAACGCCTCTCCCACCTCCGTTCTCCTAGTGCATTGATTGATTGATGGTTCGTGATTCCGGGGTCATAACTGAGGTCATTAGTCCCGTGAATGTAGTACGTGTTTTTCATCGGGAGATGGCGATGATCTTCCCCCTGAATGGGACTGAATTCGACCTAGCTGACAAGTTAGTGTCGAAAACCCTGCCGCCGTCGGGTCTCGAACCAAGGACCTCCCGGTCAGACGGACTGCAGTGACATCACTTTATGCACTGAGCCATATCTCCCGGTCCATCTCGTGCTTGTACTTGTACTTTTTTTCTCGCCTATACCTATGAAATTGGAGCCCAATTTCCTGTACAGTCAGAAGCCTAACTTGTTCTGTCTTGGTGTATCCAAGACACCTTGTCCTCCACAGAGGGCAGATACATTCTCGATGTTATTTCATCAATTACAGAGTTTGATGGACAATAAATTCTTCTATAAAATACTTACAACCAATGTATACAGGGGAAAAATACTACCCACTAAAATACTTGATGAAAAACAAACACTTCACTAATTTTTGAGAGAAGACAACAGCATTCCGCTTCTTTTTCGAACACTAGCGGTTTGTATCAAAATAAAAAAAAGCCCAAAATTCGGAATGGGCTGCTATCTATTGGAAACTACTAAAACTGTTTCATTTAAGAGTATATCATGGAAATGGAGCGCTACTGTCACCCACAGGAAGTAAAATAAACATTAAAAATTCTGTCCTCCTCAGAGGACACGGTGTCTAAAAGGGTTAACTCCGTCTCTAAAGATCATTTCTCTGTACTTCTTTATTTTACTTTTCTTTGTTGGACGTTGTACAGGATGAAGGCGTAATGTCTCAAAATCAGAGAATGTGGGTACCAAACAAGTTTGATCTTGGGGATTTATAGAGATCAGTTCTTTACTATTTTCAGAGATCGTTCTTTCGTAATAATGGTATTGGACTGTTTTAGGCTCATGACTAGGGTTAGTAGTTTGTAGTATGTGATGGGACAAAGAAATTTGGTAGGATAACTGTAATTGTAATAGACGGAAATAGATAAAGAACTGTGATAGGACAAATAAGCTATGCAAACTTCAAATGTTTACGTGTGTTAACTGTACTGAAGGGTTCAATAATATGTTACCAACTTCTAACACCAGAAGTGACTGATCTAATGCATGCTTTGCAGCTGACCCTCAGTCTTAAAGAGGTCTTTGTCCGCAAGGGACTGAATACGCTATCATAATAGTAATAGTAATAATAATAATAATATTTATAATAATTATTATTATTACGGCTACTTCCACTCTTGTCAAATTCATACTATTTGTTTTAACATTTCAGAAGACGATTCTCTCTCGCACTAATGTGTATTTCTTCACAACAAACCTCAAATTATGTGTCATTTTCTTAATTGTGCATATTGTTACTTTAATGATTAAATATAATCTACCAATTCATACTTAAAGGAATACTTTAAGACCTTTTTTCTGTTTCTTTTCGTTACTCTTTGTTAATTCACTGAAACCGCTCACAAAGTTCCTTATTAGTAGGGGAAGAGAATTTACACTTTTCTTATTCGAGAACATCCGACAACAGAAATAGCAACTACATAATTTCACAATGAATTGCAACGAAAATGATAAAACTTAGTGACAAATAATGACGAAATTGTGTGAATGTTATAGAGATGGAATTGACGTTAGAAAGCCTATGCTTAAAACTTTTCAAGTTACGTATGCGGTGAAATTTAGCATTTTTATTATACGTAGAAAGGTGTTAAATTTTGTGATTCATTATGCTATATTATTCATTTTAAACATTCACGATGGTTACAACACATCAAATTATGACATTCATTAAATTCATATACAATTCAAACATCGTACTCGTGTACAATACTATATGTACTAAAGTATGTAAACAAAATTCCAGGAGCCACGACATCAGCCAAAACGATTGGGGAATATCAATTTTGAAGAAAATCAGATGAACGGTTTAGGCGCTAGCACTGACCACAGACGGACAGACAGATGTTTTGCTGCCAAATGATTTTTCGGTATCAAGAAGCAACAAAACCTGGATTTTGGCTACACCACGAGTTAAAGAATTTTTTTTTTAATTTAACACCAGGATTTATACATTTTTTCTTTACCACACCCCACCTACAAGAGATTTTCTGGCGAAAATTCTCCGTTTTCCGGCGTACGATAACGTAACTTTGTCTTCTTCATAAGTATTCGGAAGGCGCGAAAGTAAAAAAAAAAAGATTACGTCTATATTAAGGGAGTTCGAAACTGCTCCGAGGAGAGTTCTCTAAAACGGCATACGGATCTCCTGGCGCCGACGCGCGTCTGAGGAATGCGACCTACCACAGCGTTGGAAGAGGCGAATTCCTCGACGGCATTTCTCCAAGTCCACGGGGAATGCCACGTCCTCCCTAGAGCTGGCAATAAACTAGATGCGTGCCTTGCGCGCGAGCACCTCCGAAGAAATGAGCGCTCGGTCGCCACGGAAAAATCTCACTTCCTCCTAAGGGTCACGCGAAGCGGCAGATCTAAGCACTCTCGGAATTATCAACGTTGCGATATACCGCGAAGAAAAAGAAAACGATGAGGGCGAAGCTTCGAACGATTGATTAGTGATTCCGGGCGCGTCAACGGATAAGGTCGTTAGTCCCGTAAGTACAGTGCATGTCTTTCTTCGGGAGCTGGCTGTCACCGAAAATCGGGAGTGTGGTTGGATGGATGGCTGCATGGAGGAACGTGTCACGTATAACTCTCAGATTAGAAGCCTCTGAGTTGAGATTTTGTAAAAACGTTAGGAGATCATCAAGGTAAGATTAAAGTAGGCCGTTCAGGAGAAGATCATCAATTTATTTTAATTTGTGGTGGTACTTTACATAAAAACCCCGTGATGTTTCCAAAATTGTCTGGAAAATGGCTGAGATTTTTTTTTAGCATGAGTTGAAAAAAGTGCGTTTACAAGGATGGCAACAGTTTCCATTATTATTCTAATCTAGGACATTTTGAAAAGTGCAAAAACCTTTATATTTAAAAGAACAATGGTATTCCTTTTTGAAAGGAGTCTGAGATTTATATTTCACCTAATTCCGTGACTTTTGGTTTAAATGAAATGTAGTGTGCCCTAGATGTGTTGTCACTCGCTCTCATTAAATTATTTTATAGAATGAACATTAAATTGTAATATCATCTTGAAATTAATAGAACGAAATCTTCTCTGCCGTCTCTTGTTCATTAATTCATTGTATGAGTTGTAAACGATCTATTTAAGGCAGTTGATACTTCGTCTCCAATAAAAATTTTGAATTTGGGATTATCGTTAACAATGCGAAAAAGTGCGTTTACTTATGTTCGACGAATGTTTTTAAATGCAAAGATCAGTGACGCATCACCAGCATACGTCTGACACATGTGCACTTTCACCAAATAAATTGAGGTAATAATTATGTGTAGTAGTACATGTGGTGCTTTATGTTTTTTAATTTAAGGACCGTAGGATTTCTATGTCACATTTATCTACAACATACATGAACATCTGGTAAATTTAATACATTTCAATATTGACATTGTGTTGTTATACAATTTGTAAACCTCAATTTGATTAGTTTTCGAGAATAAATACTGAACGACATGAAACAATGTTTTTGCAGTTTTCGATTTTCCATATGATGAATATGTTGAACTTATCTCACATTTATCCACCTCTTCCTTTATTTCGATGCGATTACAAGGGTTCAGCTGGTTCAAATTTATTTTCAGAGCTGTCCTACATATAGAATATTAAAGCCCAAGTTTTCTTTCTCAAAGTAATTTGCCCCCCATTGAATGGGGTTATGGAGAAAGCGACCAACGCGCGCGCGCGCACACACACACACACACACACACACACACACACACACACACACACACACACACACACAAATGTAATAAAAATGAAGCAATGGCGCTTCTAGACAGATAAGCATCATTCCTTTGATTTTCTCAGTGCAACCAAGCTATGTTCGCGTTGTGCTGAGCTTTAGAGACAGAAAATCTAAACCACACATTATTGAATTTAATTTTGTATGTTGTAGAAAGTCACAAATTATAGTTATTATTGCTTAAATTATAAAAAACTAGTATGAACTGGGGGGTACATATTCACCCCATACATATCTTATTTTCGGCGGGCATCGTTGCTACTCTCAATTTAAAGATGTCTCAACTGTCCAATCCATTTTCCACCACATTGATTCTTGTGACTTGGATGCTTTCTTCATAACTTCATTTTATTGTAGATCTTGAAATGATGTCAGGCAAGTTTTAAAAAATTTAAATAATTGTCGAGTCTCCAAGAGGAGTAAAAGTGTCGCTATGACGAGCATTTCCGCTAGTTTAGTTTGACCTAACAAAATATATGTGATAAAAATAAATTGAAAGTTAATTAACTCAATTGGTTCAAAAATCATGGGTTAAGCTTAGCTCTAAAAAATGAAAGAATGCAAATATGAAACCTTTTATTGAGTGTTAATCGAATTTCTAATGTTTCCAATGGACGATGTTCAAGAAAGCCTAGGTTAGAAGAGAGGTGCATGCTGTAAGATCTCGCCTTCCTTCTGATCTCTTTAATCTAGGTTTTTGTTATTACACTAACATTATCACAGAAGCTGGTGAGAAATTTGCATTTAATTCTAGGAAAGCCACCAAGAGCCCACTCTTGCATACACATACAGTGATTGAGGAAAACTCTGACAAAACCTAAATCAGGTCGGAAAGTCATTACATTGAATGTTTTAACCATTTATTGTGAAGTATCTTAAATACCATCTTCCTCTAACTCGAAGTACAAAATCCGACTAAATTTCATAAAAAGATCATAAATTTAATTGCATTATCGTTTCATAAAGATGGCGTCTTGGTCTCTACGTTACGTGAACGTAGTTGCAATTGAGAATGCTAGTCGCCACATGCGTGCTCCTATAGCTTCATTGCTCTTGCATATTTCCATGATATACAAGTCCCTCGTTCTTTCAGGGCACAATTTACGATGTGAGTAATCGCATCCTAAGAAAAGACTGCGCTTGGAAAGTGTGCGTGCAGCTCCCGAAGCGATACGAACTCTACGGTGTAGTTAGCTACAAAGTGCATTCTGTAGTAAATAAAAGTAGGGGCGAAAACAGCAGCTGACGGATACGTGCTAAAGTGCCCATAAATAGAGGAACTGAAATTATATTTCTTGAGATCACTGGGTTGCGAAATAGATTGTGGGAATGAGAATTACTGTTCGTGATTGAGGTCTGTGGTGAGGTCGACGAGTAGCAGTTTTTAAAGACATTGCATCTATTTCGTTTTATCATTTTCATCAGCGCGAAAGTAGTAATAATATGAGAAAAAATTACAGCATAAATCATTTTATATAATTGGAGAAATTTATGTTTAACAGTTGCCAGAGAACACTTTATCAACATTTTTGAATATGATTTAATATTATAACTTGTCAGAATTCGAGAAACGAGTTAGCTAAAAATTGGTGGAAAATTAAGTAATTTTGCAGACAACACATTTCGTACACCAAAAAATTGCCAATTTCTGCTATCAGTATCAGCTTACAACCTTTCCGCCATATGTGCAGCGTTCACAAATATGATCTAAAAGGCATACCATCTGCAAAGTGGTGGGCAGCTGAGTCGAAAAGAGGGGAAGTTAGATCACACCAGGTGGGCAGTGCAGAAGAGAATAGTAAACGGAAAATGGAAAAGAGATTATAAAAGTAATTTAGTGGGGAAAATTACACAAAGAACCGTAGTTTTCACGCAGTAGAAATGCTCGACAAATCATACGTAAGTAGTTAAAATTTGAGATTGAGAAATATTAAAGGGCACCGCCCGATAAGATGGTAAAAAGTTCCCCTTAATCAAATGACATACGAGTAGTTAAACTATAATTCTAACATAAAAATAATATTTTGAAAGGTTTTTAGCCCCCATTCCACCACCCACACCCCTTGACAGCCAAAAATGTTTTCATTTAATTTCAATTTTTTTCGACAACGTAACACTATTTTATCTCATTGAAAAAATACGATAAATAAAAAAACAATTTATACTATTAGAAAAAATATTTTTCAATATTTTCTCAGGCCAAAATTCAAACACAAAAATATTTTTGAAAAACAATTACAAAAACTATTTTTTACTATACATTAGAAACCTAGAACAGGATTGAAGAAAATCTCAAAAGTTTCCCTTAAAACAAAATTGTTGTGATTTTATTTTTCAGATGTTTTCGTTTACTGGGCTGCAATTAAAAAAGTAAAAACCATTTTCATCTATACTTTAAACATACTTTGAAAATGACTGCAACAGTTCTGTGCATTTATTTAAGTGTTTATTATACATTTGTAAACATCGTTGTAGCAACCAGTAATATTTTGACTTTGGAATGAAGTTACAAATTATCATTTTTTAAACCTTCTTTTTTAAGCTACGAAAATATCTCTATCTTTAATATTTTAGTTGCAGGAAGGTTCCAAAAAAACTGAACTATTGCAGTTTTCTAAATATCAGGGTTCTCAACGAACATGAGACCTGCACCATTCTCTAAAACACTTTCTTACACTGTCCAACAAAATAATTTGATAAACTATGGAGCTTGAAAATGCTTTGAAAATGTCATCTTATGTGTAAAATACACTGAAAATTGAAATATCGGTGTCAAATCCAAGGGGCCACGACATCAGTCAGATCGATTGGGGAATATCATATTGGAGAAAATCGACTGAACGATTTAGCCACTAGCATGTTCACAGATAGACGTAGAGACAGTCGAACGAACAGAAAAACAGACAGCGACATATTTTGCCCTCATTCGATTTTTCGGCATCAAGGACCGACAAAAAATGGATTCTAGCTTCACCCTTGTAACAGATTTTTTTTTTCGAATTTTAGCAACTGGATGTATGCACTTCTTTGTTTCCAGGGCCCTGTAATAAGAGATTTTCTGCCGATAATTCCCTGTTTTTTCGCGCAGCATTAGTACTACACAGCCTACTCCGTAGCGGGAAAGTAAAAAAAACTAAGATTAAGAAAACAGTAAGATATTTTTATTTAAATAACATTCATCAACATAAATTTATTTCTAGATATATAAAGTATAACATTGATCAAATATAAACATACATACCTATTTCTGTTTTTTGTGTTTTTGTTCCTTTTTTTCTATCTTCTGATTTTTGAAGATATGACAACTGTCCATTTGATTCCTTGTATGTTAATATTACTGTTTTGAAAACATTTGTAATAAGATTTAATATTTAAGCACACAATCTAATCAACATAATATAAAATATTTAATTTTTATTTACCTTAATTTCGACGTGAGGTTACGTTGTACTTTGCAGTAAACTTAAATTTAAATCACTTGTATTAATTTGCAAGAATATAATTATTTATTCTTATATTAAAGGCGAATATCATTCGTGCACTTCGAGATTTTTTGAAATCCCTCATTTTTGTGTATTTATGACTATTACTTTATCTCGGCCCTGGCGGCTTATCTCATTGGTCAGCATGGTCGCTTTCCATGACGCGACCCCAGATTCGATTCGCGGTCGGGCAAGATTATAGTGTGCGTTTTGCTTGCAATGTCCCAGTACGTGTTCCTGTGTGACGATGAGAAAATTCACTTCTCAGGTTGCGAAGGCCAGAATGCGGCGTAGGGATGCGTATGTGCCAACGACACGTACCACTTAAACCATGGTCGCGAGGCCGGGATGCTGCTGGTGCGCTACGGTCAGCAGGCGGGCCGTCGCGCCAAGTACGAGCAAACAAAAATTACTTTATCTCGGGATTCTCGTAAGCGTTGCTCTGTGGTTTACTATATCAACGCAGGAGAGCCCCTACTTTCTGTACGGCCCGCAAGGCTTGCGCGATTCGCAGGTTGCAGAGACACAGGCGGTCTCCGAGGAGCGCCAAGGTTACAAGCTGCTCCATGACTTTCTTGTCGGCTTGAAACACATTATGCTGTTACTTTATTGATTTTACATCAACTATTGTATTGTTTTCACACCACTTAAATATATACATTCACTATGATACTAACTGTACACCCTTTTCTTCGTGATTAGAATTGTTTTAATAGTTGGGTTAACGAATTCAAATTAACAAAGTTCTAGTTAATGAAAAAATATTTCTAAATGAGTAGAACACACACACGAGCGCGCGTTGTGTGTGATTGTGTGCGAGTTTTATGACCTTCATTAGCACTTCATTATCACACATTTCAGGGACGATATATAAAGATAAGAATAATGTAGTCGCATTGAACAATTTTGTAATGTTTCTGAAGGTGCACATTCACAGAATAAAGAGAATTATCAAATTATTTAGTTTCCCTATCAATAAGTTCCTTTTCTTTGACTCAGAAAAGTTTAATTAAGTAATTTCTCCAGGAAATATATTGCTTGTTAACACTCGAGCTTTTCAGCAAAATATAAAACTTGACCCAGAATACTTTATTGCAAGGGGAGTGCAAAGATATGTGAATATTTTCTTTTTTACGCAATTTTGAAAAATATTTACATAAATTTACTTACAATCGTTCACTTTATTAAGAAAAAAATCTTAAATATTGTAGTTGTAAGAAAGTGCCGAAAAATTATATTATACTTTTACAATTTTCAAAAAATTAGAGAATTCAATGAAAATAGGACCTGCGCCATTTATGTAAATATACTTTTCACTGCCTGAGAAAAATAAGAATAATTTGACCCCAATTAATCTGCCATTGTTTTAGAAGATTTTGAAAACGTTGTTCGGACAACCAAGATAACCATTTTAAATTCAAGAAACTGCGACTGGAGCAGATCGATCGGAGTGTATCAATTTTTGGGGAAATCCTACGGTTTAGCTACTAGTATTGTTCACAGACGGACACGTGGGTCGACGAACGGTTTGCCGTAAACACATTTTACGGAATCAAGTACCCCAAAAACGATGAGGATGTTATTTTCTCTACAATATAGAGGAGCAAGAATTAACTACTTTTTCGGTATAAAGGATCTACAATATTTTTGCAGAAAAATAGTCGTTTTCGCCACAGCAGTACATATCTTTCTCTACTCTGTGTACGCGAAAAAGCAATAACTGCACAGCGCAATGACGGTGGTTGTAAAGAACGTCCTCGCGATTTACGGCATGCTCTAACGTCCTGCCCAAGTACATCTATTAAAATTAGTGCCCAAAACACTATTAGTGAGTTTACCTTTTGACATTATGCGGAGGTTTCTTCGCTCTGTGCGCCTTCGGGCTCGAGACAAGAAAACAGCAAATTAAGACAGAAAATTACCAAACATATTGCATGCAACACTGGGTACTTCAATATTTTATAAGGTAGGTTTCAGAGTAACTAATGTATTGGTTTTGATTTCTTACCAATATTTAAAAAAATATATTCCTAAAGGTTATTTAGAATAAAATAAAAGTTGTAGTTTGCTGTAGAACCCCAGATGTAACGACTACCTACGTCATATGAGGTACTGGTGTAGATACTACAGTATGACATTCGTATCTCGTCTAATCTCTGACTGGCACAAGAAAATTCTATCGGTTAAATTATATCTCAATGAATTTTATGCAAACATATTCTATTACGATAGTCAACGACTTTCCCAAAACATAGGAGACTTTACGATCCCATTTGGATGCAGTTCCACATTCTAATACGCGACGAGACAACGGACTTCCTATCCAATAACTCGAGGCAAAAATCTAGAGCACTTCCGAGAACAGACATAACGACTCGAAAACATGTCAGGGGGCGGCGCTTCAATTCGCTGGCGCGAGACGAGCCGCCGCTCGTAATGCTCCGCCCCCGGCGGCGCCCTCCTTTCTGCCCCGCCCCACCCCGCCCCCAGGCCCCTCCCCACCCCTAACAGTCTCGCCTCTGCCCCACCCTGGTCCGCCCCGGTCCACCCCGCCCCGCCCCCCGCGCCGCCCATGCCACACGCGCCGCCCCGCGCCGCCCCGCGCCGCCCCGCGCCGCCCCGCGCCGCCCCGCGCCGCCCCGCGCCGCCCCGCGCCGCCCCGCGCCGCCCCGCGCCGCCCCGCGCCGCCCCGCGCCGCCCCGCGCCGCCCCGCGCCGCCCCGCGCCGCCCCGCGCCGCCCCGCGCCGCCCCGCGCCGCCCCGCGCCGCCCCGCGCCGCCCCGCGCCGCCCCGCGCCGCCCCGCGCCGCCCCGCGCCGCCCCGCGCCGCCCCGCGCCGCCCCGCGCCGCCCCGCGCCGCCCCGCGCCGCCCCGCGCCGCCCCGCGCCGCCCCGCGCCGCCCCGCGCCGCCCCGCGCCGCCCCGCGCCGCCCCGCGCCGCCCCGCGCCGCCCCCAAGCACGCCACAGTCGGCGGGAGGGGGTTGCGGACGCTTCAGACCACTCCACGCCCTGTGGGCCAACACGATTTAATCTCAGTCACATTTACTGACAGGGTTTTACACAACTGAATACTCGTGCAATTTATGTCGATATAGTTATAAATATTTTGATAATTTGTAGTAGAGTTCGAAAACATGACAACACTCACAAAAGCAGGCTAATTACAGGAGTAATGAGATCATAAGGGACCACTTATCAATGGTGGGAAATCCCATCAGTAAAAATTAAGTTCAATTTGTGATAGTATGAAACGTCATGTCTCCTCCACCCACCCCCAAATGGATATTTCTTCATTCACTTTCGCACATCGTACTGATCAGATGTATCAAGTTTTTAAATGAGCATTGGTATTTTTCAAGATACATTCTCGTGGGTCTCAGCAAAGGTCCCATCCAGCGAGAGCGGAATAATACAAAACTGATTCCCGGATTTAACAGGAGTGCAGTTTTAGAGGTAGGTGGAAAATGTAAAAGTTAGGGGGTTGTTTGGAAATGAGTAAAATGTAATTTTGAGAAATTTTGGTACAATGTTAAATAAGGATGTTGAACGATAGTACTACAATCTATAAATTGGTATTTGGGAATCAAATATCAATTTAAATTACGAACAATAATACATATGCAAAGTGTAAAGTTGCGAACAATAAAGGAAGATGATTAGATCGCTAACAGTCGCTTATACTTAATGATTGTTACTAATGTAGGTACAAAAATACAAGGCAATTTTAATAGCATTTTCCCTCACATTTTTACTTACATACTGCCATGACATAGTACAAAATCATGCCAATTCAAATAAAACCTAGAATAGTCGTCTCCTATATTTATGATCTGTATTTTTCATGTCCGATGGAATTATTTTGTATCTTTTGACTTACACTGTACTTCCCTGGCCGCTTATAGCCGCAGAGTGCATTTTATTGGCAGTTGCATCCAAGTCCTCTCCTAGCTCCCAGCGCACAGACCTAAACAAACCTTCGGCTCAGCTAGACGCAATGGCCAGCCGAGCGCGAAGGCTCCGAGGGAACGCGGGGCGTGCGGCGCAGGACGAGCGAGCCGCTTAAAAGCGTCGTAAAGTCGCGCCCCGCCCTCCGCCCCCACTCCCTCCGCCCCCCGCGCAAACACAGACTCGCGCTCCGCAACGCGCCGCTGCCCTAAATTAATTAAACACGAGCACGAACGCTCTACATATTCCCGCACACCCCCGTCGCCTCATTCCATTTGCAGACGCAACGCGTTTTGGAAATGCGTAAAGCAGCCTGCGTGAGTGAACGATGAAACTTTCACTTAGGAGCGTAAAACTGGGTAGAAAATCGGAAGAAATTTGAGAAAAAACTGGGATGGTTTCCGGCGATGGTTTATTCAAACAAGGGGGAAAGTGTAGATAAAAATTTGTCTCTTGTGTATTATGGTGGCAAGGACGCTTTCGCTCATTCGATTGTCAAATTCTGCTTTCCCTTTCAACCCGAGATAAAAAAAGGAGTAAGGGACGTGTGCCACCACGCCCCTGGCAGCATTCACATCCCTTCCGCGATAACAACTCCCCAAAGTAAACCTCTTTAGGAAGAAGCAACAACAACCGATACCAACAAACTTTCATTCGATTCACTAAACTTCTCCATTTAGATCGTACGCATCCAATCCATCACATCGCGTCGAGCATCTTCCCTCCTTCGTCTATTGTTCCTCCCCCACCATTGTGACAAGCGCATCACGACTGGCAAGAAAAACGAAAGCAGAAGCTTGGAAAGTTCTTTTCCCGAACAAAAAAAAAAAAAAAAAAAAAAGAGGGCCCACCCGCCGCGGCAAAAAAGCACGCATAAAGAAACGCACTCGCGCGCGGGCGGGCGGGCGCGTGGTGAGGGGCGGGGGGCGGGAGGTTTGGCGGCGGGCGCCCCGGGCGGCTCCCACCTGGGCAGGTGGCGCACGAGGGGCGGCAGATAAGATAGAGCAGGGCTATCCAACTCGCGCGCGCCCTGTCGGGATTGATTGTTTATGATGCAACGAGTGTCGTCATTGTTCCCGTAAGTGTAGTGTATTTTTCATCGGGAGGTGGCGAGATCCAGCAAGGATCTACCATCGACTAGCGGGCTTTTCCCCTCAACCTGGTATCTCCCACCAGCGCGGGACACCGCCCCAGCCGGGACAAGCTCTCAGCTCTCGACCGGTCTCCCGGCATGTGTGGTAGTGTAGTGCATGTTAGTGTGTGTGTGTGTGTGTGTGTGTGTGTGTGTGTGTGTGCAAGGGGTGCGGATAGAACAACGGAGAGGAAGAAAAGATCGCGCGCGGTCCGTGGCCCGTAGGTTAGGGAACTGCTCCGGCATTCGTCTGGTGTTGATCGGAGAAACCACGAAAAACTATCGATCAGAGCAGCCGGCCGCTAGAAATCCCCTCCAGACAGCGACTGAATTCGACCTAGCTGACAAGCTAGCATGCCTAGGACCTCCAAGTTAGAGGGACTGCAGAGACATCAGATGATGCACTGAGCCCTCTCTCCCGGGATCTACACCCTCTTAATACAAAATTAATTAAAGTTAACATTTAAGATTTTTTTCTGGTAAATTCAAAAATTCAAAATCATCCTAAGGTGTTTCCCGGCGTTCTGCGTGATATCGCGCCTAATATGGGGTCTGATATCACGATTGTTCCTTCCTTCCCGTTTCAGAGCAGTCGGGAAAATTTGCGTGATCAACAATCCGCGGAAGTCAGGTGTGGATCACTCGAGTAATGCAAACGTGGCTCGCAACCTTATTAAAGATTTTAGTTGTGAGGTCCTTGAGGCCTTGCAAGTTGGACACCCCTGAGACAGAGGATGTGGCCCAGTAAAGGAAAGTATCTGGGAAGAGTTGTATAATAAATAAAGCACACAGAAACGCATGAGGAAGAAAGCGGCGAAGTATATGTGGAAAAAAATCAGAAACTAGTTGAGAGTAAAAACGAATGTGCTCTAAAATAATAAAAGAAATGCACAGAAAAGATAAATGCAAAAACGTTGTAAGAAATTGTAAGCATGAGGAAGAACAAAACGAAATGAATCTTTGTGTTAAGATGAAAACAGAAAGAGATATTGAACAAATTTGAGAAGTGCTGAAAATGCAACAAAAATTATTACATGTTCAGACGATGTCATAAAAAGACACCATGAGTGTAATAATAGAGAGTAAATAATACGAAAATACTAGAATTGAATCAGAAAATTAATTTTTATCATAATCTACCGGAGACGATATAACCGATGAGACAAAAGACACAACAGAAACACGAGAAAATTGGGAAAAATAGCACTAATATTAATGACACGGTTTCTAATATAAATGGTAATATATAAATGTTTCATCTCGCACAAAGTGACAACTCAAAATAGAAATGAAGATTAAGAAGACAGAAATGCAACATCAAACTTCTCAATATTACTCTATCCCGTTGATTGAGTAGTGATTTCGAGCATGTTAACTGTTGAAGTCATTAGCCCGAAAATGTAATGCACGTTTTCATCGCTAGAGTGGCGGTGATCTTTTCCCCGCTGGATGGCGAGATCCGTCGCCGAATTACCGTCGACTAGCGGGGTTTTCCACAACCAGGTATCTCCCACTAGCTGGGATTGCCCCAGTCACGACAAACTATAAGCTCCCGGTGTCCTGGCATGTGTGGTAGTGTAGTGCCTAGTGTGTGTAAGGGGTGAAGATAGGGCAAAGAAGAGGTAGGAAAGATCGCGCGCGATCCTTAACCTGTTTCTTAAGGTACTGCTCCGGCATTCACCTGATCTGAGAAGACACGGAAAACTACCGATCAGAGCAGCGGGCTGCTAGAATTCTTCTCCAGACAGGGGATGAACTCGACCTAGCTCTCTAGCTAGTGTCAAAAATCCTGCCACCATCGGGACTCAAAACATGGGACCTCGCGGTCATAGACACTGCAATGATTTCAGTTGACGCACTGTGAGAACAAAATCTGAGAGCCACCTCTCCCAGTTACTACTGTCTAAACCCTTAGTTGCGTGAACCAAGGAAAAAAATCATTGAATTGTTCCGCAATTTTGTAACAGTATTGGAATAGGTACATAATAAGCATCTATTTTTTTTTTCAGAGTTTTATCTTCATTTTTAAAGAATAATGGTATTTGTACGTACCTACAACCCACTAGATAATCAGACTGATCACTATTAATTTTTTCGCTTATTATTTAATTTAAAAGGTGATATTAAACTAGCATCTGCAGTATATAGGTGAATTTTTTTATACAAAAAACGAAGGAAAAAAACAGAATCTGGATTCGCACCTACCCTCATCTGGAAGACGCAACACAACATGACATGGCAACAACCAAATGCAGTGAGAGAGCTATAAAGACTTAGAAATCTACAAATTGTAAGTTATTCACCACACCAGAATGGTACTTCATAGTAGCAACAAGCTGTAAGAGTCGCTGGCTCATAGAGTAATTATTAAATACGCATGAAAGAACGTGGTACTTGTGAGTACCGTCTAACGGTTGAAAGAAGCGTGGTGGCATCGAACCCCTCGAGATGCCGCCAGACGGGGCGCCCTGAGGAGCGCCACCGAAACCGCAAGCTGCTGCGCGGAGCGGTGGCGAGGGCGGGGGCGGTGGCGGGGGCGGGGGAGAGGGCGGCGGCGAGGGAGGTGGCGAGGGCTGCGGCGAGGGCGGCGGTGAGGGCGGGGGCGAAGGCGGCGGTGAGGGCGGGGACGAAGGCGGCGGCGAGGGCGGGGTGGGGGCGTGGGCGAGGGCGGCGGCGAGGGCGGCGGCGAGGGCGGCGGTGAGGGCGGCGGCGAGGGCGGCGGCGAGGGCGGCGGTGAGGGCGGCGGCGAGGGCGGCGGTGAGGGCGGGAGCGAAGGCGGCGGTGAGGGCGGGGGCGAAGGCGGCGGTGAGGGCGGGGGCGAAGGCGGCGGCGAGGGCGGGGACGGGCGCACGCGCGTCCGCACACCTTGTGTTGACCGAGCGCCCCTTGCGGCGGGGGGGGGGAGGGTGCAGTCTTACAACTGTCGCGAGGAGGGCTGCTCCGGGGAGGTAGGATCAACACACCTGTCTGCGGCGGTGCAGCGGCGGCTGCTGCTGCTGCTGCTGCTGCCAGGGGCACGCGCGCGCCCTGCGGAGGCGTCCCGGCGCCCGAGAGCAGCGCCCAACACTTGGCCACGCGGCGTTTGCTAACGGGGTCCACGTCAAAAGAAACGCCGAGAAGCTAGTACCATGTATGTGTGGTTGTATAAGTAGATATGTGTAAGCAAGACCTCGGGAAAATAACATTCCGCGCAACTATCCGCAAATTGTGAGAAAAAGGCAAGTAAAGGCTTGGACATTGCATTCTACACATTGGGATACACAACACTCATTTATGAATTGCACAGCCATCTTAAATTTCTTAACATAAATGTTAAAATAAAAATTCTACGTCTAGATACGACTACGGGGCATCGAAAAACACTAATATCTTAATTTCATCAGAAGTGTGCCATAGCATGTTATTCCCCCAAGGTCTTCAATTTTACGTTGAAGTTGGAGGTTTTCGTGTAAGTGCTAAACAGTTCAAGTAACATGAGAATCTCGTAATGATGTTGATGTCATTACGATTAAGAAATAATGTGTTGACGCCACAAGCACCAGCGAGCTCACAATCAGAGCGGGGGGTCCCCGAGCGGGAGGCACGTCGGAGGGTGGAGGCAGGCTGCGGGGGCGGATGCGGCTCCCGCGCGCGCCCCGGGGGCGGGGGCGGGGGCGGGGGCGGGGGCGGGGGCGGGGGCGGCGGAGGCGGCCCACCTGCCGGCCCCGCCGCAGCCACCGCAGCCACCTGGCGACCCCGTCACAGTTCACGCATTGCCCGGTAAGCCACCCGCGCAGCTGGCGGCGCCGCCGCTCCGCTCTGCTCCGCCCTGCACCGCGCCCCATTCCACGGCGGCGTGGATGATGGCGATGGCGATCACGGGGACGGGGACGGTGATGGTCATGTGCTGGTAAGAGTCACTGTGTCGATGACGGTGACGATGACAGGCACGGTGACGATGACAGGCACGGTGACGATGACAGGCACGGTGACGATGACAGGCACGGTGACGATGACAGGCACGGTGACGATGGCAGGCACGGTGACGATGACAGGCACGGTGACGTTGACAGGCACGGTGACGATGACAGGCACGGTGACGATGACAGTCACTGTGACGATAACAGTCACTGTGACGATGACAGGCACGGTGACGATGACAGGCACGGTGACGATGACAGGCACGGTGACGATGACAGGCACGGTGACGATGACAGGCACGGTGATGATGACAGGCACGGTGATGATGACAGACTCGGTGATGATGACAGACACGGTGACGATGACAGGCACGGTGACGATGACAGGCACGGTGACGATGACAGGCACGGTGACGATGACAGGCACGGTGACGATGACAGGCACGGTGACGATGACAGGCACGGTAACGATGACAGACACGGTGACGATGACAGGCACGGTGACGATGACAGGCACGGTGACGATGACAGGCACGGTGACGATGGCAGGCACGGTGACGATGACAGGCACGGTGACGATGACAGGCACGGTGACGATGACAGGCACGTGACGATGACAGGCAGGGTGATGATGACAGGCATGGTGACGATGACAGACATGGTGACGATGACAGGCACGGTGACGATGACAGGCACGGTAACGATGACAGACACGGTGACGATGACAGGCACGGTGACGATGACAGGCACGTGACGATGACAGGCAGGATGATGATGACAGGCATGGTGACGATGACAGACATGGTGACGATGACAGGCACGGTGACGATGACAGGCACGGTGACGATGACAGGCACGGTGACGATGACAGGCACGGTAACGATGACAGGCACGGTAACGATGACAGACACGGTGACGATGACAGGCACGGTGACGATGACAGGCACGTGACGATGACAGGCAGGGTGATGATGACAGGCACGGTGACGATGACAGGCACGGTGACGATGGCAGACTCGGTGGCGATAACAGTCACGGTGACGGTGGTGGTGATGATGGTAATGGCAACGTGAAGGTGGGTGTGACAACGTTGATGTCGATGACGGTGACGACGGTGACGGCGTGCGGGGGGCGGTGGCGGCGACGTGGATGAGAGCGGGGGCGGCGTGGGTGGCGGCGGCGGCGTGGCCGGTGTGGGCGGGGGCGGCGCCGGCGGGGCGTGCTGCGCAGCGCTGCGCGCGGGGGCGCACAGCGTGACGGCACCTGCGCGCGCGCCGCCCGCGGTCTGTCGCCGCGTTAGCGCCGCGTCGCTGCGCGCAGGCGCCACGTGGCCGCGGCACGTGTCGCTCGAAAGGTCGCAGCCGCCGCCCTTTGGCGTCACGCGCTGCCGTGCCGGCGCTGCGGCCTCCCGCCCCCCGCGATCGCCGCTGTTTCAGACCGCTGCGCTGGCGCGCGGCGCCGCCACGGCCGCGGCCACGCAGCGGCACAGGCGAGGCTACGGACGAATCATTCCCAGTTGCCGAACAAACACTTCTTAGTTATGTTACTGTACAATAGTAAATATTAATCTATCTTACTATTGGTGCAATATTTTATAACGTTCCAAAACAAAAGTTCGTACACAAAACGGTCGAAAACAATTTAAGTTTATGCTTGAAGAAGAAATTGTCTGTACATCTGTGTTTGCAAAAATAATCACATCTTGATTTCATAACATTACTTTTTATATATATATATATATATATATATATATATATATATATATATATATATATAATTAAAGGAAAAAATAAAAAAATCATTTATCTTCTGGAATTTATTTTAAGGTTTATTACTGTTTTAATTAATTTATTTGATTTATCATAACACTTAAGAGTTATTGTGCAGATGTCATTTATTACCCATTAAGATTTAAAAAATATTATTATTAATAACTTGAAAGCAAAAATTAAAACGTGTTACATTTACGTAATTAACTGGTTTGTACAGACGTGGAATAATGAACTTCTTTAAGCAAAGAGCAGTCCATTTCCAATCTTCTATCATGGAGCCATTTACTGCCTTATGTTACGTCATATGTTTCTGTGTCACAGTATTCAGTTCCCAATAAAGCTAATCGACAGAGTGTTGTAGCACTGCTCTCATTAACTCCCATATTCTTCGCACCCATTTCGAGGTCCTGCTGTGCGCAAGGTTGGTAGAAGCTCAATGCAATTCAGGACCTCGTTAGCATCAATTGAATTCGAAGCATGCTTTGAGGAACGATTTCCATGAATTTCCATTACAGATACGTAGTTTGTGTATAAGTTATCCTCTCAATAGAGTTAAATATTGAGAGGCAAGTCTCTGCTTTGTAGAATCAAACACCCATTGTTCCATTCCCAAACTTTTATTACCACAGAATTGTTACTTCCGCTAGTATTGTCCGCAAATTCAATTTTTTTATAAATTCTAAAGATTCGCAATTTTCATCATCCGGGTCCCTACCCGGCTAAGAGCATCATTGATGTCACGGCAATGCCTCTGACCGGGCGGCAGTAGTGTTCGATTGCCAATGGCAGGATGTTCGACACCATCTTGTCAGGTAGGTCAAATTCAGACGCTGTCTGGAGGAGAATTCTAGCGACCGGCTTCTCTGATGGGTACTTTTCCGTGGTTTCTCCCATCAACACCAGGCGAATGCCGGAGCAGTACCATAACAGACGGGCCACAACCGCGCGCGATCTTTCCTTCCTCTTCCTTGTCCTATTCTCACCCCTTACACATACACTTACACTAACAACAAGTACTCTACCACATAAGCGGGGAGACCGATCGGAAATTTAGTTTGTCTCTGTTTCGACAGTGTCGCGCTGGTGAGAGATACGCGGTTGCAAAATATTCCGCAAACAGACGTGTACTTCGGCGCCGGATATCGCTTTTCATTGGCGGAAGAACACCGCCACTTTTTGTGATGAAACACACTTTACACTTAAGGGACTAATGATCTCATCCGTTGACGCAGCCGGAAACAAACAAACAACCGAGTTTGTGTTTTCTTCATTTTCACGACGCTTTGTCTTGTTATGCATTTTATTATGACTACAATATTCCTCCGAAGAACCAAGAAAAATGTTCGCCACATTTCAACTACCTTCATTGTCCAAAGAACGCAGGACATTAGTGACTTGAATTTTCAAGACAACCTAAGAAGTATATCGTGTATTTCATTGAATCGCCAACAGCTCATCCACTTCCGGTCTAACCCAGCGCCTGAAAATCACGCCGCTTGCGAACACTTCTGAGCGCGAATGAGTCGGCCCTGTGCGAGCTACCCCTAAAGCGAAGCGGCCCGGTCGAATAGGGCTCGGACGCCGCGGCGGCGGGAGCAACGCGGCTGACTCAGCGACGCAAATAACGCCGCCCGTCTGCCGGCCGGCCAGCCGGGCGGTCGGCCGGCCCGCCGCCGGCGCCCCACGCACCGCCGCGACGCCCGGCGCCACGTCGCTATTCCCGGCGCGCCGCCGCGGAGGGGCCGGCGTCGACCCCCGCCGCTGGCACCGGCAAAGGTCGCCCGAAAGTGGGTCACACGTGACGCGCCCCGATTCGGCGCGTCGCGGCGGGTCCGCTCCCTCTGTGCATCTGGACCCTCCGAATGGCTTGATTTATTGATTGATTCGTGTTTCCGGGCGCGTCAACTACTTAAGTCATTAGTCCCGTAAGTGTAGCGCGTGTTTTCCTAGGGAGGTGACGATCTTTTCCCCGCTGGATGGCGAGATCTGGCGCCGACCTACCGTCGGTTAGCGGGGTTTTCCCCTCAAGCAAAACCTCCCGGTCAGAGGGACTGCAGTGACATCAGGTTGATGCACTGAGCCATTTCTCCCGGTCTCTCCGAACGGCGGATGTAGAAGAATCCGCGGAAGAACGAGCCCCAAAATGACGAGCGAACATCACGTGTAACTCAGAAGTATCCCTCCGCCGCGACAGCTCTCCAGCCCACTGGCGAATCCAGAGGGGGCCATGACCTCCCCCTCAAATACCTATATTTTTCATTTACCTTCCTTTATTTGGAAAACTGATTTAAAAATTTATTTATGTTTGAATTATGTAATTATTTAAAAAACATATCGTATACTATCATAAATACAAAACAAATAATATACAAGATAATAACAAATATGTTTATTATTTAATAAACATTTACGAGGCCCCCCCTCCAAATGATCGGCTGGATCCGCCCCTGGTTCAGCCACGCCTCTTCGTAAAGTTTTTATGTTTGTTTATGGCTCTCTTTAAGATAACATGGCTTCTCATGGTTCACAGCCGCGTAATTATATCAAAAATAAAGTGATATAACGCAAAGCATGGAACCACGAAACACTTCCGATCACAGATCGCCACCTTCCTGCACAGGAGCAGGAAACACGTGCGCCAGTACGCACTTCACATTCAAGACTCTGTTTCAAAATAAACATAATACTTATCACACAAAAATAAATTCAATGTAATGTTTATAAAAAATATTTTTATAGAAGAGCTCATTGCACTGCACTTCCTAATTTCAATTATTTGTCGTCGTGCACTATATTTTCGTTGGACCACGCCATCACAAAAGGAAGCGTCGAAGCCATTTACAAGTTAGCCAACTGCAAACGAACAATTGAAGGAAGGAGAGTCTAATGGGATAAAGGACACAAAGACCACGAAACCTTCCGTTATGTTGCCAGCACTATCTGTCAAAACGGTCCTTACTGATAAAAATCGCTCTACACTATTGCCAACATGCGGCTACTATACTTCGATTTTTCTTTTGTGACCGATGACATTAGGTCACTGTTAATCACCTGCCTTATAAAATGATTAGTTTTAACAGTGTTAAGCACATTTCTGAGGCCACGAGCCTCGTTCAAAAGGACGTTCGCAAATTAATTAAAAAGATTCATTTTATAAGGCAGGTGGTGTACCAATGACTTAATGTTAATGGCCACTATAGAAAAATCGAAGTATACATACCCTATAGAATGGGCACCTCCTTTTGAAATTTCTAGAATGTGGTTAATTCTTTAAGTAGTTTTCAGTTGTGGATGAGAATTTTGAAATCATTGGTTTAAATTGTTGACTGATTATTAAGTCCGAACGCGACAATTGCTTAAGACATTAGTCTCATAAGTGCAGCGAATGCTTTTATCGCGGGAGGTGGCAGTGGTGTTTCCCAGCTGGATGACGAGATCCGGAGTCGACCTGACAGTCGGCCTGCGAGTTTCTCCCCAACCAGGTATCTCCCTCCAGCGCGGCTCCGCCCCAGCCGGAACAAGCTCTAAGACCCCGACCGGTCTCCTGGCATGT
The DNA here is from genome assembly GCA_031308135.1 of Acheta domesticus. Classification (NCBI taxonomy): domain Eukaryota; kingdom Metazoa; phylum Arthropoda; class Insecta; order Orthoptera; family Gryllidae; genus Acheta; species Acheta domesticus. The sequence continues at coordinate 17,735,870 of JAHLJT010009436.1, read as the reverse complement.
GTGGTAGTGTAGAGCATGTCATTATTAGTGTGTGGAAGTAAGATGTGAGGGTAGGAGAAAAATGGAGAAAATACTTTTAAATAGGTAAATCATTTGCATTGTCTAAAACACGTCATTTTAATGATCAACTAACAAAATTCTATCATATTTAATGTTTTCCTTTCTCGTGTAAACTGTTCTACCAATCACCTTCTAGACCTTATCCCAGTTAGCTGGTGTCAGCTGTGATTTCAATATTAGAAGATAATTGAATAAATCCAAATGTGGACATTTTAGGTCTCATTGTATGTCTGCTCTTCACTCTTCCAACTGATCACGAGCCTCGAAGTGATATGCCTCTAGACACTGTTGTAAAAAAGAAACGTGACTGAATGACTTATTGAACAATGCATCGTCAACAAGAATTTCACCGGAAGCATGATGCTAGCAGCACTGCAAAGCTCTCAGCCCTGAGTTGTTACCCTGACTCTAAATGAACAATTTTTAGTCTCTGAGAAACGGGAGTGGATTTAAAATATAAATTATTAATCGTGTGTTTAGAGAAATAGAGTTAGGAAAAGTGATAAAAAATAAATAGGTGATTTTATTAAGAATAAGCTTGAAATGCATAGAAAAATTCAGAGTTAAATTAAACCTCAGAGAAGCAAAATGTGGACAAGCATACAGAAGCAATATACAATCCAACATTAACACTAGAAAGTTGCCCTAGAATTTAAAAAAAACACCGGAATTTTCATTCCAAAAACGATTTGTCTAAAGAACACGAAAACTGCAGAAACGTGTGTAATTGAAAATTATTTCATGTTTATAAATATATAAGAAGCAATTCCTGAGCAAACTGTATAGTATTCTCTTAAATAAATTTCAAATGCAAAAAAAATTACCAAAACGAATAGCTTTTATTTTAATTTTGTATTTCATATACAAAAAAGGCCTCAAAAAACGAAACAAAGTTAATTTCAAATTATAATGTCAAGTTTTGTAAACAAGCGAAGTAACTTAAACTTTACGGAACTGTTAATGGCCTTTCGTTTAATTCGTCTTCGCTACTAAATAGAAATATATCATAGGTCACATTCAGAATAAGTAATGCCTAAAATGAGTACTCATTTGCCTGAACAAGGCATCAAAATTTGAAAACGGAATCTGAGAGAGGTTCCCTACGCCACCCTTCTGGCAGCACTCGCTAACTGCACCTTGCGCGAGGGGCTTTTTGTCTAAATTGTTTTCTCTGAAAATAAGCTCGGGCTTCCAGGAGCGCCGGCGTCGGCCCCCCCCCCCGGCCCTTCCTAAACACTTGCAGCGAGGGCCTCTGCATTATTCATCCCTCTGCGCCTCAAAACTTTTCTCGTCCCCCGAGAGACTCTCTCTTCCGCGTTGCGCGCTCTCAATATGGACTCCTCTTCTCGGAAATTGTCCGAGCCGAAGCACCGCCGGGGGTAAAAATACACAGAGAGAAATGTTTCGTAACGGCGGCGTCGAATTCGATGCGCCAGAAAGTATTCATCGTCTTGATTTAGGCGCGGAGAGCGATGACGGATCCACGTAATCCGGATAGCTGCGCGGTCATGCCGCGCGATTCGTCACGATCCAGACTCTTAGGGATGCCCGAAGGATCGTTTGGCGGAAGATGAATCCCAGGCTTCCATTCGTTTTTTCTTGGGAAACATGAGTTCAGCCAACGCCGGTTATTTCCATACTTTTGTGAGTGATGTCCTCTCACGAATGAAGTCAGGTAATGAGGGTGCTCGGGAAGTGGAATGGCCAAAACGAATTGAAGTCACTGTAGCAGGTGCTTTCGTAAATCATGCAAGAAACTGATATGCTTATTTATGATTCAGAAGGTGGATTTGATCGAAGTGAATCTTTGAGCCTCGAGAATAGTCGTGGTCAACAAAAGATAAAAGTTAAAGTCCCCGTACATCCAGAATTGAACTCTAATGCATTAAACAGTTGACCAAATCACTCAATAATATTACGATTGTATTCAAATGTACACTACTAGTGATGGTTACTGAAACTGCCTTAACAAAACCCACGAAATTGCATAAAATGGGTTACATATCGACCCGTTTCAAAACATCCCTTCAATATTTATACATCCCGTCTTCTCGAAAGGATAATTATTTACTTTAAACTGCGATTGACTCAACTCTCCCCTGGCAGATATCGGCTGTTGACGGTTTCATCCAATCAGGAGCTTGAACGTTACCATAGTGACGTCACTGCAGCGACTTATAAGCTCCCGATTGGATGAAACCATGAAGAGCTGATATCTGCCAGGGGCAAAGTTGAATAAATCGCAGAATAATGTTGTTTTGTGAAGTATCGAATATGTACATTTCATACAGTGAAACCATCCTGAAAGTCTTCATAACTTGCGTAAACCTTTAAATGAACCCTTTTACTCCAGTGACCTCTTATCTTGGCGCGGAGTTAGTCATCGCCGGCTGGGGGAGGCAGCCCTTTGAGAAGCAGCCGTCGACTCGCCACTTGGAACGCGCGCGCCGTCTCCGCTGCAGCCGCCGCGTCGCGTCGCGCAGCGCCGTAAATCTGGCTGCGAGTGCTCTGTCAGCGGAAGAGAGTGGCTGGCGAAAGGCGAACGACGCACTGGCGAAATTCCGTGTCGCACGCGTGTCACTTCTCTTTGGCGGCGCACACAAATCCCATCATACGTTCTATTCTCGTGACAAAGTCCCGCGCTTAAAAAGCCCACACGACCTCGCTAACATTTTGAAGTGTGCGCTCAGGGTCTTACAGCAGAAGAACGTTCTAGACGCGTGGTGATCCTAGATATAGAAAGAGTGTCCTAGATTCGCGAGACCTTATAATATATCGACTCATATAATAACATTTTGTGAAGTCTGATGATGGTTGTTTTTAAGAAAAAAAATAGATATCTTATCTGTGGCGCAGAAGAGAAAAGTTCTCTCGAAAAATGCGAAATACGCAGAATATTTTACGTAAAGTCATCCCTTGAAGTTTTTGAAAGGAAACTACAACAACTTGTTCCCAAGACAAAGAAGGTACGTAGGTAATTATTTTGAGTAAAAATTGTAACGACACTTTTTAGCCTAAATGTTTGAAGGGATATGCTTTGGACTGGATTAGTTTGGATGAAAGCATTTGATGCGATCGAATTTACATAATACTACGTAACGATGAACTGAATTTTCAAATTACGAGCGTTTATTCACCCATGCGCAATTCATTATTTAGCAGAAAGAAACTATAGAAACAAAAATGGGATTCGAAACTACATTGTTATCGTGCAAAACTTAATTTACATTCTGCCTATAGCAACACCATCGCCTGTCCATATTTTGATATTCGGTAATGATCTGTCATAATCTAGTAAAGCGAAAATGAATGTTTCCCAAAGTACTACACGTTTCTGAATTTTTATGTATGTAAAGAAGATTTAGCGACGTACATCAATTCTATAAAAGTTCATAAAAGAATAAGCAACAATTTAAAAAGAAGGAAATAAAATTTAGTGAGTTGCCTTTCTTCCTACTGGACAATTACTTGTTTATTGGGTTTTGAACTATTGCTTTCTTCAAAATGAGGGATTATGGCCTCACATCCATTCAGTCTGTATCTAAATATGGGATGTATGTTTCGCCAAGCTTTCGAGAGTTTCAAAATGCAGGTGAACTACAGGACAATTTTCGTTATCAAGCACTACTCTGGTCTAAACAAATTTGCTGAATACTCACGTGTTTAATGCCATCTCGCCATCTGATAAATGGTGCTGAATATTCTCCTTGAAAAGCCGCATGTGTTACAGCTGTAGTCGATTTAACCAGCCATATATAACATCACTTGCATGAGCAAGCAAATCGTTTGTCTCAGACAGGAGATATTTCCTATGCTACTCCATCACCTCCCTATTAGTCACAGCGCAAACACAGTTTTTTTTCCTGAGCAACTCTCGGGGAAATGGTGCCAAAAGAATTTACATGTAACCAAGAAGGGGTAAGAAACTTTCTGACAAGCCCAAAATACTACTTAAAGGGGTGTTCCGAGAATTAATTATTTAATAATCCCTGAAATATTCAGATACGTAGTTAAAGTTATGTAAGTTCCATTCGCTTTCTTCCATTACCTTCCATTGACATTAGAAACTATACGAAAATTACATTTCCGAAAAAATCTGTTTTATTATAATAAGTTGTGACGAAGATACAGGCAGAGCAATTAGCATTGTTTGGTCTCTGACCCCAACTTAAATTTAATAATATTGAAGATCGTCAAATTCAGTCTTCCTGAAGAAAGATCTGAAGATGTAACAGGCAGAGAAAGCTGCAAATCCCTTCAATAACAATGTTGCTAAACCGACGTTTCTTCTTTTGCCCATATTACAATCCTACCGATACTTCAGCAGCATGTCAACACACCGAAGTGAGAATTTGTTTACCAGATCATCTACTGCCTAGGTAATTAGTTCCGTATGTGTAGTGTATGCTATATACCGGGATGTGGCGATGATCCCCTTCCCCTGCTGGAACGAGAGATCCATTGCCTACCAACATGTCGGCTTGCAAGAACTTTCCATTTTACAAATGCTTGCCCCGGCGGGACACAGCCCCAACCAGGTGAAGCCGTAAGCTTCCAACCAGTCACCCGAGATGTGCATGTAAGTAAAAGGGAAGAAGGGGACAAGGATGAGTGAGGGCAGATCGCGCGTGCTTCGTGACCCGTTTCTTATGGTAGTGCTTCGTCCGGTATTGATCGGAGGAACCAAGGAAAACAACCGATCACTACAGTTCTCCTCCAATCAGGGCATGATTTCGCCCCAACTGTTTAGCTAGTAGCCGTGTTTAGTAACTAATCACCGTCGGGTCTTTAGCCCTAGAACATCCGCTCAACGAAGCTGTAGGAGCAATGGTGTCGCCACTGAGCCTCGCTTGAGGATTTTTCCAAACCAGGTATCTCTCACTAGTGTTGCTCCGCCCCAGCCACTATAAGCTCTAAACTCCCGACATGCGTAGTAGAGTAGTTCATGTGCGCGTGTGTGTGTGGGTAAGGGGTGAGGAGAGAACAACGAAGAGGAAAAGAAGATCGCGCGCCGTCCGTGGCCCGTTCGTTAGGGTACTGCTCCGGCATGCACCAGAAGCTGATCGAAAAAAAAAATCGCTAGAATTTTCCTCCAGACAGCACCTGTCTGACTCAGCTATCAAACTAGTGTCGAAAATCCTGCCGCCGTCGGGCCTCGAACCTAGGAGCTCTCGGCCAGAGGCACTGCAGTGACATTAAATGATGCCCTGAACCATTTACGCCGGTCTACCTACGTAACGATTGTTACAACCCTCACCCCAAAATTGGCGTCGAAACAATGATGCCTGGGAGTAGATCACACCCAAAGAGAGGGAAGCAGGGTCGCACTCAAAGAGGGCGAAGTAGGGTCGCACCCAAAGAGCGGGAAGTAGGGTCGCACCCAAAGAACGGGAAGTAGGGTCGCACCCAAAGAGGGCGAAGTAGTGTCGCACCCAAAGAGCGGGAAGTAGGGTCGCACCCAAAGAGCGGGAAGTAGGGTCGCACCCAAAGAGGGGGAAGTAGGGTCGCACCCAAAGAGGGGGAAGTAGGGTCGCATCCAAAGAGCGGGAAGTAGGGTCGCACCCAAAGAGAGGGAAGTAGGGTCGCACCGAAAGAGCGGGAAGCAGGGTCGCACCCAAAGAGAGGGAAGTAGGGTCGCACCCAAAGAGCGGGAAGCAGGGTCGCACCCAAAGAGGGGGAAGTAGGGTCGCACCCAAAGAGCGGGAAGCAGGGTCGCACCCAAAGAGGGGGAAGTAGGGTCGCACCCAAAGAGCGGAAAGGAGGGTCGCACCCAAAGAGAGAGAAGTAGGGTCGCACGCGAAGCGCCGCGCCGCGCAAAGCTCCGCACACGCGCGCTCGGGCGGTCGCGAGGGCAGTGAATCACAAGAGGAGGCGCGACGCGGTGCTACGCGCGATGCGCTGTCAGGGGCGCGTCGCGTCGTCGCGGCGGCGGCGCTTCCGGCAACGGAGACGGCGGGCGCCGCGACGCCCACGCGGCCCGGTGCAGCGACGCAAATAGGCGCGCGCGCCGCCCGCTGCACCGCTCGCGCTGCACCGCTTGATTCACGCCGGGAAGACCGTCCCGCAGGCTAAAGATACCTGCGCCGCCTCCGTCGCCGCCGCGGTGGCGAAAGAACGCGGACTCACGCGCTCGCGATGCGCTGCGCTGGCCGAAGGGATGACGACGGGGGGCATCAGCGTGTAATTGAGGAATGTGGCGTAAGGCAGGCGCTTCGTTAACGACGTCGTAGTGTACTCTGGGGAGTCATAGTTAGAAACTATGTATACTCTGGGGAGTCATAGAAAGTTGTGAAATACAGAGAGCAGTTGAAATTGGTCCATCAATATTTTTTCGCTAAAAAAAGAACACTCCAGCTCTCACGTTGGAAGAATGACATTTTTGTTACATAATTACGACCACCTGTATAAATAGAGCTGAGGGAGACACTAATATCCAATCATTTGTTTAAAAATTGATATAAAAGATCAACATTTTCCATTTCTATGTAGGATGAAATTTAATTTAATTTTATTTTCTATTTGATTTATATTATGTTAAGTAAAGAATTAATGTAATTGTTTTACATTAATCATCCTTGCAATGTGCGCAGCTGTCATTGTTGTGGAGGTCATTGCAGTGATCCCAGACTAGGAGGCGCCCCTTCCTTTTTACTAAGTCTGTTACATTAATGATGTACATTTTTACATTACCATTCAAGTATGTGGTTCTGTTTCACCAACATATAGATTAGAGAGCTTTGCCGGAAACACTCCTTCCAGCAATGCGTAGATGCCTTCCCCTCTGAAAATGGATGGCCACGAAGTGCAAATGAGTCTTTGAGAGCAAAACGTGAATAAGGCAAATTTTGAAAGATTTGAGTTAGATGCCCTTGTAGATGGTTAAAAATATTGTTCCATCAGGGGTTAAAATGGTGTGAGTCAAACTTCAATATTTCAGCACAATGCAAAAGTAGACAACAAGTTGCTCATACCGCTGCATGCAATTGTCGTGTGTCACAGGTGGGACAGAAAAACAGCTTCCAGTGGCTCCCAAGAAATAGCTTCTTGTTTATCTGGGCCCATCACAGAAGCATCTTGAAAAAAAACATTTAATCGCTTTTCGTGATACGTGCACAGATCAAAAAGGCAACTTCAAAATTACACTCACTTGGTTGAAAATCGTAACAAAGTCTTCTTCTTCCCTATTTTTTCATCACATTACTATTTCAGACGAGCATGCCAATTATTTGAATGCAAGTCATAGTTTTCAGAAACGGTGAGTGCAAAATTGGTGAACGTCAACTAAAGTTAATTACTTAATTAAGCAATGTTTCAGTCCAAAACATATATAATAAGTTAAAAGAATATCTCCTTAACTCGTTGATAACACTTAAGGTCATTTATTTCTAAGCATTATGGTCTTACAGCGTTCGTTTATACGTCATTTTCCGGAAGGTATGTTTTTTTAATTACACCACTTTAGCTCTTAACGGCTCAAAAATTTGATTCCTCTGGGATTCGGATTTCCTCGTGCTCTTTTCTTTCTCAATTTTCAATTTATCACCATTAGCGTTCATTCAATCGATGCATTTTGTTTTCGACGAAATACAATTATTACAAGGAATGCACTACGACAATTATCTCGTAATAATCATCCACCCATTCATCAGAAATCAAGATCGACTTTACACAAGTTATTTTTAATTCTTTTCCGAATTAACGAATTTGTAGATCTCAATCAGTTCATTAAAAATAGCTCAAAAAGTGTCATTTCCATCACATTTCAAATCACATCACCCTATAGTAACACTGGAGAAATAAGACACAGCTAAGGGCAGTGATGGCGAAAGATTTGCGACAATTCTACGGGAAACAGATAAGCACTTTAGCTTTAGAAGCTTTAGAATAAGAAAACAATTCCTGGAAAAAAACTAGATTTGGTACCGGCAAACGTGGCTCGGGACATAAACTGATGTTACTGCAGTGTCCATGACCGGGAGGTCCTTGAATTCGAGTCCCGACGGTGGCAGGATTTTTTGACACTAGCTTGTCAGCTAGGTCGACTTCAGTCGCTGTCTGGAGGACAATTTTACCGGCCGTTTGTTCTAATGGCCTGTTTTTCGTGGTTTCTTTGATCAATACCAGGTGAAGACAGGAGCAGTACCCTAACAAACGGGCCATGGGCCGCACGCGATATTTCCTTCCTCCTCCTACTCCTATTCTCACCTCTTACTTACGCACACGCGCGCGCACACACACACACACACACACACACACACACACACACTTACATGCACACTGACCACACATATCGGGAGACCAGCCGGGAGCTTCGAGATAATCCTGGCTGGGGTGATGCCCCGCTGCTTGGAGATACCTGGTTGGGGAAACCTGTAAGCCTGTGATCTCGCCATCCTCAGGGGAAGATCACCGCCACCTCCCAATGAAAAAAAAATACATGCACTACACTAACTGTACTAATGACCTTAGCATTTGACGCACCCAGAATCACTAATCAAGCAATACAGATCTGGCAGCTGCTGAGTGTAGCTCAGAGTCAGCATTTTTCGATCATTATCAGGACCATGTCCAAGTCAGAGCAGTACCCTAACAAACAAGGCACGGACCGCGCGCGTTCTTCCTTCTTCTTTCTCCTTTCCCTTGCCGAACATCCACACTTACATTTACATCCACTTTAATACAACACATTTTGGGAGACCAGGCGGGAGTTTAGAGCTTAGAGCTGGGCGCACCGCAAGAGGAGGTATCTAGAGAACAAATAGTCCGCAACCCGACGTGCAGATCGGCGCCGATGTCATCACCCGGCGGGGGAGTGACTCCGCCATGTAAGGACCGCAATGAAAACCATTTTCCACACTGACGAGACTAATGACCTTAATCCCAAACATCAATCAATAAAAAAACAGATCTAGCTCCGTCGCCCCTGCTATTCGAACCTGACATCAATCTTTGGCCACAAAGCTGATCCACCAGACGGGCGCGAGGTGCCAACAATCCTTTGGAGTGACCAAGGTTCCAACTGACAACATCGAAGAAAAGAAGTTGCGAGTATAAAAAGGGTTCGATCCGACATCTGCTAAGAGTAGAGCACGCTCCTGCTGCAATCTGTGAAGACAGAGCTGCTGTAAAAATTACTATTGTAGACAGTGCGATGACTGAGTGGAGAGTCAATTCGTCTTCGACACCAACGTACTCGAAACGATTGAAATGTCAGTTGGAAGCGGCGAGATGGCGCAGGCGCAGTCACCTCCGAGCGACGCTCGTGTCTATTTCGCACGGCGGCGTCTAATTGCGGCGTCAAGAGTCAACACGTTTTTAATAGCGGCCTGGCGCGCGCTGCCCTTCCGCGGTCGCGCCTTGCGACACGCCACGGGCAGCCCTCCACGCACGCAGGGGGCGCCGCTGGGGCGGTCACGCACCCCGCCCCCGTCTCGGGGAAACTCCCTCGCCTCCCTCGTCGGTTAGCGCGCTCGCTTTCCAGAGAGCAACCCCGGGTTCGATTCCCGGCCGAGGCAAATTATGCCTATGCGCTTTCCTTACAAATGTCCCAGTACCTATACTGCGATTTTCGTAATATTGCCCCTGACAGGAATCAGCTGTTTCGCTGCCATTCAATCGGGAGCTTATATTTCGCGACAGTGACGTCACTATGGTGACGTTCAAGCTCCCGTTTGGAGGAAACCGTCAACGGCTGATTCCTGTCAGGGGCAAAGTCACGAAAATCGCAGTATACACCAAGTGATCAAACGTATACGGACACATGGCTGAAAATGACAAGTTCGTGGCTCCATCCATCACTAATGCTGGAATTGAATAGGGTGTTGGCCCAACCTTAGCTTGATGACAGCTTCCACTCTCGCAGGCGTGCTTTCAACCAGGTGCTGAAAGGTTTCTTGCGGAATGGCAGACCATTCTTCGCAGAGTGCTGCACTGAGGAGAGGTGTCGATGTAGGTCGGTGAGGCCTGGCACGAAGTCGACGCTCCAAGACATCCCAAAGGTGTTCGATAGGATTGAAGTGAGGACTCTGGGCAGGCCAGTCCATTACAGGGATGTTATTGTCGTGTAATCACTCCATTACAGGCCGTGCAGAATGGACAGGTGCTCGATCGTGTTGCAATCGCCATTCCCGAATTGCTCTTCAACAGTGGGAAGCAAGAAGGTGTTTAAAACATCAACGTAGGTTAGTGCTATGATAGTGCCACGCAAAACAACAAGGGTGCAAACTCCCTCCATAAAAACAAGACCACACCATAACACCACCGTCTTCGTGTCCGGATACTTTTGATCACATAGTGTATGGCTGTGTTCATAACCTTGAGGTTATGAAGACTAATATATACAGCAAAGGGATGATGAATGTTTCAAATATTCCGTGGTCTTCTTCGGGACTAATAGTCTTGAGTGATGTATACGTCTTCCTTTTGACGAATATTTTGGGAATGCAAATAAGTCAGTATAGAATTAACTAAGTTTTTTAAGCTTGCTTGATTAATGGTGTGTCCAGTTCTTCTCCAATATTCATTTCGATGAAAGCCATCATCTTTATGACTATCCTTCATTCAAGAATTGCAAACTGTTTCGATTTAGAATGTTTTCCTACCGATGTCTCCGAAGAACTCTGGAACACGTTAAAGGACATGTCTCGTGAAGCAAATTCCATAAATTCTTAATACATGTAACTGATATTATTTTCTTTCAATCTATTCCCCTACATTGAACATTTTAATCCCGACCTTATTTCGGTATCTAATATCAAAGAATGAGACCAGATACCTTTCTGGAAATATTTTTCTCTACAGGTTCTGGACTCATTTCATCTAATCTATTTGATGAAGTTGTCAAATGTCGTTATTGAAATTTAAGAAAATATTTTAAGCTGATATTGCCATTTCAATTGACCATCCCGTTTAAAACTGTTAAAATTAGTTAATTGCCATCAGCTGTGAGTCTCACCCGAGGTTGCAAAAATTATTCGAAGGTTTGAAACGAAAAAAATCACCTCCTCAAATAAATTTGGAAAGGATTCATGTCTAATATTTGCAGCGTGCCGAAGAACAGAACCATGAACACATGAAACATGAACCATGAACACATGAACCATGAACACATGAACCATGAACACATGAACCACGAACACATGAACCACGAACACATGAACACATAAACCATGAACACATGAATAGAATCATGAACACATAGCAAAAAGGCTGGCAAAAAGGCCTTCATTCGCCTGTGAATTTGAAATTGCGCTTTCAATAGTTAAGACAATTTCAAGAGATCGGATCCAGATAGTCTGTCCATTACATCGCGGAGACTGTGGCCCATTGCAAAAGCTTTGAAATCTCTCTTGGCTTCCCTCAAAAGGAAAATAAAATCCACGAGTATCAAGTTTAATATTTACGGCAAGCAACAGAACTGCACCGTGATACATTGCGAAGACCGTTTCCATGGCGAGTGAACTTCAAATTGCGAGGTTAATGCACAAGACAATTTCATGATGTTCCTTGGAGACTACTTCAATTCCTCTTGCCGAGGAGGCAGACGCTCATCCCAAATGCACTGTTGGCGCCTTGCATCCGATCAATGCAGCGGGCGCCGTCTGGCCCGCGGCGCAACGCGCCGGGAGAGCGAGGGGGCGGGGGAGGATGGAAGGAACGGGGTAGTGCACAGTGGGATAGAGCGGAACAAGGTGGAGAGGAGTAGAATGCAAAAGAGTAGTGCGAGGAGAGTACGGCGGAGTGGAGTAGAATGGAAAAGAGTAGTGCCGGGGCAGTAGGGCGGAGGGGAGTAGGGCGGAGAGAAGTAGAGTGGAGAGGAGCAGGCTGGAGTAGCAGAGGAGTAGGCTGGAGAGGAGCAGGGCGGAGAGGAGTAGATAGATAGATAATTTTTTTAATTTGCTTTGGGCATTAAACCCAGTGGCAAATTCTTTACACATAATAAATAAAATACATAATAAAAAAACAACTAAAATGAAACATCGATTGATTCATTGATTCGTGTTTCCGGGCGCGTCAACTGCTCAGGTCATTAGTCCCGTAAGTGTAGTGTGTGTTCCCCGGGAGGTGGCGATGATCTTTTCCCCGCTGGATGGCGAGATCTGGCGCCGACCTACCGTCGACTAGCGGGGGTTTCCCCCCCAACCAAGCATCTCCCACCAGCGGGGCACCTCCCCAGCCGGGACAAGTTGTAAGCTCCCGACCGGTCTCCCGGTATGTGTGGTAGTGTAGTGCATGTTAGTGTAACCGGGAGAGGATAGGACAAGAATGAGGAAGGAAAGATCGCGCGCGGTCCATGGCCCGTTTGGTATGGTACTGCTCCGATATTCGCTTGGTGTTGATCGGAGAAACCACGGAAAACTACCTATCAAAGCAGCCGGCCGCTAGAATTCTCCTCCAGACAGCGACTGAATTCGACCTAGCTGACTAGCCAGTGTCGAAAATCCTGCCAGCATCGGGACTGGAACCTAAGACCTCCCGGTCAGAGGGACTGCAGGGACATCAGGTTGATGCACTGAGCCATCTCTCCCGGTATGAAACATCGAATCACGTATTAATTTTCGGCATTGTCAGATTAAAGAACAGGTTTCAGAGGTACTACTACTCTTATCAATTCAACTAGAAGTATAAGGAGGGAGTGAAGTGGGACGGGACGGTGCGGGCGAGGCAGAGCAGGGAGTGGCGAGTGGGTGTGGGCGAGTGGAGAGGGTGGGACGCGCGAAGGGCTTCCGAGAAGACGTCGCTCCGCGGCGGAATTCCTCCGCGAGCTCGTTGGCGGCGCCGGCGGGAGAGCGCTCCGGAACACCCGCGATTTCTCATCGCATTCATTTAAATGACCACTGCCATTTCCTCTCGTTACAAGAGGATTATTTATTGCAAGTTTTACATTGTTAAAAAACGTCTTTTTCTGTTTGCATAGAATAATGCCAAATTTAATTATTCAAAGACCGCCTTTTAAAAATGATTTTAAGTTCTTTGAAGGTCCAATAATTTTTAGGCCGACACAATTATAACAAATTTTTTATTGTCAATTATTATTTTACCAACGTTTCGAAGGACATTGGCCTTCTTCTTCAGGGTCTAATAAATAAATATAACAATGTATTATTATATTGTTATATTAATTATTAGACCCTGAAGAAGAAGGCCAATATCCTTCGAAACGTTGGTAAAATAATAATTGACAATAATATAAATAAATAAATATAACAATGTATTATTATATTGTTATATTTATTTATCAGACCCTGAAGAAGAAGGCCAATGTCCTTCGAAATGTTGGTAAAATAATAATTGACAATAAAAAATTTGTTATAATTGTGTCTGACTAAAAATTATTGGACCTTCAAAGAACTTCAAATCTTTTTTTGTTACCCAAAAATTCTAATAATTTATATAATTTTAATTTTACTTTTCCACTTGCATAAAGAGACGGAATGAAAATAATTAACTAGAGGGGCTTATTCTTACTTGAGTGCGTGATACACTCCTGATGGCAGAGGGTTTCCCTTTCAGGGGCTTTTCTGTCATCGTCGTCGTCGTACCGATTGTTACCGATTCTTTTAGCGGACAATGCCAAGAAGAGAGATTCGTCAACCAGGGGGTGGATGTATTACAGATTTAGGATGTACGTTTTGCTACGGTTTTGAAATCCTTTGGCCTAGGCGCATAAAAGCAAATTAACATTTTGTTCGTGTAATTAATTGCGAAATTACGATCTACTACCAAAATATTTTCACTTGAAAGCGTCAAATTTAAGAAAAGTTTGGAATTATATCGATGAAAGAGACGAAAAATTAAGACGAAAAAGAAAAACATCGCAATTAATACACAAAATTAGCAAAACTATCGAAAGTGATTAGAGTTCTATATTAACTACCTACATTCAAAAGAAAAAAGAAACAACGATTAGGAAAGAAAGGCAACCAATCTTTCACTCTCTATAGTAAGCATCAACTAAAATGAAACATCGAATCACGTATTAATTTTCGGCATTGTCAGATTAAAGAACAGGTTTCAGAGGTACTACTACTCTTATCAATTAAGCTAGAAGCGAAACGTGACTACATATATACAAGTAAATTTAATTTAATGTTCCTTCATTGTTTAAAATCCATAAAAGCATTTGAATAATTATATATGATATTTCTGATTGAAGAAAGTTGGTCATTACCGTTGAATAAAAAAAACATTTTTCTTTTAATCTTAGTATTCACATTTGATTACTTTACAAATGATATTTACGATAATTTACGGAATTAAATGTTTGACGACTGTTCGTAAATCACCCTTGGGTTTGAAAAGGCATTTGGTATAGCACAGGATTAGACACTATCACGCGTGGCGCGTTCTCGGAAAGATTTTCGTCACTAGCTTTTCTTCTAGATTTAAGTCGCTCGCTGTGTGGAAGAGAATTCCTAGAAGCCGACTGCTATGATCGGTAGTTTTCTGTGGTTTCTCCGAGGAACACCAGGCTAATGCCGGAGCAGTACCCTAATAAACGGGCCACGAACCGCATGCGATCTTTCCTACCTCTTTCTTGTCCTCTCCTTACCCCTTACACACACACTCGCACAACACTACTACACATGCCGGGAGACCGGTCGGGAGCTTAGAGCTTGTCCCGGGTGGGGCGGTGCCATGCGGGTGAGAGATACCTGGTTGGGGAGAACCCAGCTAGTCGACGGTCGGTCGGCGCTGGATCTCGCCGGCGGGGGAAGACCCCCGCCACCTCCCGAGAAAAAAGCATGCACTACATTTACGACACTAACGACCTCAGTAGTCGACATGCGCGGAATCACTACCAATCAATCGGAATGAAATGTTCCCTTTGCCATTTGTGGAAGCAAAAGCACGCGCCGGGAAGAGGCATGCTGGGGCGCCCTGTGCGAGCGGGCGAAGAGGGATGGTGGCGCCGCGGCGCTGGCCTGGCGCTGGTGCTGGCGCTGGCGCTGGCGCAGGTTCAAGGCGGCGCCGCGGGGGGCGCCGTGGTTTTTGCGAGCGGCTTCGCGGAACGGCGCGACCCGGCCCGGCCCGGCCCCGCCCCGCCCCGCCCCGCCCCGCCCCGCCCCGTCCCATCCCGTCCCGTCCCGCCGCGCCCCGTCTTCCGCCCGGCCCGGCCCCGCCCCGCCCGGCCCGGCCCGGCCCCGCCCCGCCCGGCCCGGCCCCGCCCCGCCCCGCCCGCTCCGCCCGCCCCGCCCCGCCCCGCCCCGCCCCGCCCCGCCCCGTCAGCACGTGGCCGACACTCGACCGACGGGAGCGCGCACAGCGGAAGCTACACGCCTATACTTGTTTAAACTTAACTGCACTGGACGTAAATCGGCTCAGCTGTTACGGAGTCAACCAATCGGGAGGTTGATCGTCACCATAGTGACGTCAATATAGTAACGAGTAAGCTCCCGATTGGATGACACCCTAACAGCTGATTTACGTCAAGTGCAGCTCTAAATAAATCGAACTATATACGAAGTGCCGGAGCTATGAACACAGGAAATTTTCGGCAATGGAATATAGACACAGTAGACAATTTTGGGCGCGGGGCGATGCTAAAATGTACCCCTTCTCCGAAAAAAGTTAAAATGGTGAAAGTTATATCAAGAAACTATTCGGGTTATTTTATTTCAACAAATAACATACATCACAACGTTTAAGCTAGAAAATATTTTTGGGAATATATTTTAATTAATAGTTTTAAGTAAAAGTGTTTAGTGATAACTAAAGACCGGTAGTAAAACTCTATAAAACGTGCAGTAAAAACACCAAAACGTGCAAAAACATGCAATAAAAGTATCAAAACTTTGCTAAACTTTTTTGGGTACTCTAAAAACACCAGTTACTACACTGATCAACTTATTTTACATTTTGGTTGTGAAATTTAAGGTAAATTAAATATTATGATTTCGGTTTTTCATCATAGTAACTTCAAATGAGTATTCTAATGAATATCGTAAGGTAGTAGACGTGCTCAGGCAATCTAATACATCATTTCTTTATAGCAAGGTAGTCAATTGCAAAAAAGATTGTTTGAAAGCTTTGATTAAAATGCCACTTTTCGTTCGTGAGTTCTTTTCAAATATACATCTCCACATACAACTCCATCAATTCCAAGACGAAACCTCTTTTCTTTTAACGAAGTAGCCGATTGACGGGTTTGTTCCTTCTTTCACTTTTGTTCAGTGAATAGCAGTTCGACAACCAGCGAATAACAGTCGGACAAAAAAGCAAAACGTGTTCTTATCTGAGTTAGCGAACGTCGCGAAGCGATGTATGAATGCCGTCTGAATGTCGCAAGGGACAAAAAGCTTGATTCTGCCAGGTGACAACACTAGAAACGAAGTCGCTTGTCCTCTCCGCCTCATCAGTCAACATCTTGCCGCTATTAAGGGCGACGGGTTCACGGAAAAGCGGCCGAGGCGACGCGACGGGCGTTCCCAAGGCGTCGGGGCAGGTGGGCCGAGCGCTTGCGGGCCGGAGGGGAGTAATGATGCAACATCGACATGAAAACATCGACGCTGCCAAACATGGATGTTCAAAATCAAAATATCGATGTGAATAACGAATTTTAAAACATCGATGTGAATAACGAATTTTAAAACATCGATATTTTAAAATTCGTTTAGTACCCTCTAACATTAAATTCGTGCTGAATGAAATTTAATTTGACAATAGCCGTGTTTATTAATTTATAATTAAAATTTAGCTCAAAACAAATTTATACATCTGTCAATTTGCGAAACACTGGCAAGACGAAGGAAATACCAGGCCATCAAGATCATCTTGAGCAACAGATGGTAGTCTGTTCGTCGAAGAAAGAACAAACCGCGCTCGTTTCGATCGACTTTTGAGAGCTTGTTGCGGCTCAGCCATTCGGAATATCCACGTCGTTTATTCGACAAAATATGCTTAAAACGATCTTGGGAGCTTATTTCCAAAATTTCGACGTTTCCTCCCCGAACAGCCTGTGTTTTCGAACTTCACCACCCAGCAACGTTCAGTAGCCAGGGCTGTCCTCGCGGCCACCCTTTGCATCGTCGGCTCGCCCGCCCGTCAGCTGCGTTTGCTACCTGCCCGCCCGCCCGCCCCCCACATCGCCCCGGGCGCACAGTAATAGTTCTGCTCCACTAGGCAGCAATCACTCCGGGCGGCGCGCTAGGCTTCGCCTGCGGAGGCAACAGCAGCAGCCGCCTGATGAAATTTAAAAGCCATCCCCGGCAGCCGGCGCTGCGCTGCTCTGCGCTGCTCGGGGAGGTCGGTCCTTTGTGTGGGGCCACGCGACCACTTCGCTCTCGCCGCCCCGTTGCCCATGGATTGATTCCCGCTGGCCCGTGCTGCGCGCGCATTGTGCTAAATACGAGCGAGCGCCCCCTCCCCCCGCGGGCCATTTCGACTCTGAAAGGAGGAGTTCTGGAGGGAAGGCGCTCGTGAAAAGGGACAAGGGAAGTTCCTATTGATTTTCTTTTCATGCGAAAATGAAACTGTTATTGATAAATAATAATCCTGTACAGCATAATAACATTTTACGAATCAAAGATTCTCTCTGTGTGTTTAGCGTCTCTTCGCGTAAGACAAATAGAATAATAATAATCGCACGTCATGGAAACCTCATGGAAACGTCTTG